>WEIU01002278.1:78556-96860 GCA_013389925.1 Aegithalos caudatus
AGCAGAGTACTATTTCTACACCTGGGTTACCTCTTGCACTGATGTGTGAATCCTAAAGCAGCTTTCCATGCTTACTTCCCTCTCCAACCATACCCACACAAGATTATTTTGGATTAACATCTTTAATTGCGCAGCAGAACAACTTCCAGGTGTCACGTTGACTGGGTTTTCAGTACTGGCACCCACAGGGCAGACTGTAGATGGTGCCTTGTTGCTGCAGTAAGAGAGCAGCCAAAAATGATCAGCTCTTTACTCAGAACACCTGGGAAAGACATCTGCAATTTGTTAAATAGGTGGTTTTGCTGGACACTTTGTGGTCTTGACATGGATTCAATACAAGCAAATGATTTGCTTGTTTCTGTAGTTTTAGAGCAGACAACTGTGAATTATTTTCTTTGTTATTTTAAAATAATGGTCAGAAAGTAAAAGCAGTGATTTGCGGTTGTTGTTTTGTTTTTTTTCCCCTTAATCCAGATCCAATTTGTCATTCTCTTTTGTAGAGGGTGGTTTCCCCAGGGAAGAAGAGAATGCTGGAAAAATGCTTTGGGAAACCCTGTTCAAAATGCAACAAGCAAGAAGCTTATTCATATGGTCAAGTATGCAAATGTTACTAGAAGGTTCCTCATTCTATGTGTTACTATAGGTTGACTTTTGGTGCAGAAATTTTAATATTCTTAAGCATTCTCCCCCATTAGACCCTTCACTCAGACCCCACCTTAACTCCCCACCCACTCCAGGGTGTATTAATACCCCTGTCAGACCCTAGACCCTGCCTTTTGCCCCTTGTTACTGCCTTGGTCCAGTCTGCTCTAATAAAGTGGACACCTTATTGTTTGTTGTTTTCATATTATTAAAATTCCTTTTTGAACCACTGGATCAGGGCTACCTCTCTTCATTAAGTCACCACAGGGCTGAGTCCCGAGGAAACTCAAAGGGGTCTGAATGTCTGATCTTGGACCTCCAAGAGTTTCACACCTTCCTTGTTATTTCTGGTAAAGATGCATTGTATTTTTTCTTTATATTTTTTGTGGAAGCCCTGATGACTAAGAAGTTTCTTCTGCTACACCTGTATTAAAACTTGAAATAATTTAAATCCTAACTTCTTGTACTTCATTATTTCAGAGATTGGTTCAAAGCCTATTACTGTAAAGTTAAAGTTTCCTTTTCAGCTCTGAATTGGATGACATTTTGGTCATTAGTTTCATTTTGAGGGGAGAAGAAATTTAGTTCTGAATAACCACTTTGTCCTCTTAAGAAGGACATATCCAAGAAGCATGGAAAGGTGCAAGGTCTTGATCTGCCATTTCCTGAACTCCAAAGACACTGAGAGTACCACTTCTATTCTCGAACTTTTCAGCTCCCATCCAGTTCTCAGAAAGTTAATGCAGTCTTCTGTTAGAATAATTTGTAGCCAAGGTGACCACAGGTTCCAAACATGGTCTGCTCAGCAGGATCAACTTAGTGTCTGGACCCACGGCACTCCATGGGACAGTGCTTGGTCATTGACCATCATGCATCCAACAGGAAAGATGTGAGGCCACAGGAAGATACATGTCAACCTTCAAAACCAAAGAGAGCTTGAAGTCTGACAAAGATACAGATGGAGCTCACAACCTCCAGCAGCATCCATAAATTGTAGAATGGCTGATTCCTCACGTCATCCCAGGAGGACGTGCTCTGAGATGTATTTTCTGGTTATCTGGAGAGGCAGACAGGACCTACAGTGGCTACTCCTTGCCTACAAATGAATCTTGGGAAGCACACATAATCTGAAAAACTACTGTTTTCACCTATTTATTCTTAATATATGTTTGTACCTAGCCCTTAAAAGAATCAATAATGAAAAGTTTATAAATCTGAACAGGTTTACTAATGGGAAGAGCAATATATTTCCTTCTGTGGGATGAAGGGATAAAACAACTACTGCTCTGTGTCTAGATGAGGGAGATTATTTGTATTTCTGGTTCTATTTTGGGGTCTTCCAAGCAGCTGTGGTATATAGGGAAGGTGGCCCTAAGCAATGCTGATATGACTTGACTGAGGTCACTTTGTCTCTAGGCCAGTCCTTAGACCTCTTTTATTTAGAAGCATAGGCACAGGTTCTGAATATAATGTCAGCTCTGACTCAAAAGATGGTATTGGATCAGCAATGACATTAGTCTAATCATACTGAGACAAAAAAAAAAAAAAAAAAAAGCTCAGATCTCTCTCCTTGAAAACAATTGTTTCTTATTTAGTGGTGATAAGCCCANCAAACCCTAGTCTAAAGAACAGCTCCAAATGATTCTATTATTGAAATACTGAATCAGCAATAGCAACAGTGATAAACATATGGAGGCAAAGTGTATGGTAGACAAATGACAAAGACACATTACGTAGTCTAAACTAAAAATAGGCAAAGACACTGCATTTATATCTCTTTGGGCTGACTCTGGCATTCATGTGGGATAAAACTATATTCAGATGCCTCCAAATTACATCCATATAAGTTCTCTTTCTTTCTTGGAACTGTTTGTAAATTCAGTGGGGTCTACCCAAACATAAATTATGGCGGAGCTGGAACATCATACTGCAAAAAAAGAATGTTCCCCCAAATGCCTTGCAGTGCTCAATGATACCCATAAACTGTGGGGGAAAAAAAAACCCAATCAGCAAACCTCAGACCATGAAGAAAAGACAAAACAGATGCAGGGCTGTGATCCAAAGTGCAGTGAAAATCTGGGCAACACCTTCTTTCACAAAGAAGGAAAGTTGTGGTAAGGAACAAAACAAGGGGGCACTGCTTTACAAGTAAAGGTCTATGGCTACTCTTGATTCACTTCTCCTAATTCTATGCTCAGTCCAAACCATTTTCACCATAAAATGAAACAGAATGCCTCTGTATTTGGTGTTGTCAGGTAAATTTGCTTATTTTTATATTTGATAGTGTTGGAATAAAAATCTCTCTCACTACAGACTTGACTGACAGCCCCCTAAGTGCTGTGCCTTTTATAGCGTAACATAATTGACAACCCTTAGGTAGCTGGCATATGCAGTCCATGAAATGAAGTGTGCTCGTTCCACATTTGAAGAAAAGTAGGTGCAATGAAATAGCTGTTGTTATTATTAGCCTTTTAAAATAAAATTTATGTGTTTGCTTTAAAGAAAGCATGACTTCTGGATATATCAGACTCAAGCCTTTCAATAGTGATGAGGAAGATCAATGCAAAACAATTTCTGTGTCAAAAAGCACACACATAAAATATCTGAAAATTATTTAACTGGAACAGAGTTAAAATACTGCTGAATTGTCTGCATTTTTAACATTCATTTTGTAGTTTTTCAAACACATACTGATCAGCTTCTGAAACACAAAGCTTTGTGTCAAGCCACTCTGCTCCAGTACTCTCCCTAAACAAAAACTCCAATTTTTTTCTCAAAGCTGGACCTGGGTGTTCCTAAACTTCCCTGGGCCTGGAAACAATCCAGAAAGTGCTCCTGGTTAGGCTCTAAGAAATGTTCTTGGCATGTGGATACTGTAACATCCTGAGACTCTGTCACCCAGTCAGCCCCCCGTTGATTGCTGTCCCTCTCAGCACATGTGCCCCAGAACTTCAGCCAAAGTACTTACAGCTTAAGGAAGAAAAGCACAGGGGAAAGATAGCAGAAAATGCTTTGTAAGAAGAAGAACTTTAGTTCAGAATTCCAAAACAAATCTACTCTTTTATTTCTGTTTAGGAAAAGTGTAAAAATGTAGGCATCTCTTCAAAAATGGATTTGGATTAGGGCATCCTGTGAAGTTTTAACCTACCTACAACTATTTTCTTTGTTTTCTGATGGATGGAGTACCCCATCTCTACTGCAGGTTAGCTTGTTCTGTTGCAAGGCAGATCTTGCTACATCATTCATCGTTCTGACCTCTTCTCTTGTGTGAGTTTTTCTTATATCTAAGCCTAAGATACAGTCTTCAGCTCATTACTGATGAGGAGATTTTTCCTCTGTATATCCAATCCACCCTGTCTTTATACTTCATCACAGTTTACAACTTCCTTGTGAGGGGACGAGGAGGGGCAGACACAGATCTTTTCTCTCTGGTAACCAGTGACAAGATTGGAGGGAACAGCCTCAAGTTGTGCCCAGGGAGGTTAGGTTGGCTATTTGGAAAAGGTTCTTCCCCTTAGGTGGCTGGGCACTAGAACAGGCTCCCCAGGGAAGTGATCACAGTGCCAAGTCTGACAGAGTTCAAGAAGCATTTGGACAGTAGTCTCAGGCACATGGTGTGATTCTTGGAGATGGTCCTGTCGAGGACCAAGAGTCAGACTTGATGATCCTGATGGGTGCCTTCCAACTCAACATATTCTGTGATCCTGTAAGCACCTATCACTGGCAGAGTGAAGCCATCAGGCTCAACGGATCTTTGTGCTGCCCCAAATCCTTGCCAATTTTTGGACTGCTTCTATGAGGCAGTGAGCTGGAGAGCCATACATCTCCAGCACTGCCACCGGGGCACCTGTTCTTCAAACAACTGGTTTTCACACTACCCACACAAGTAACCTGAACTCATGTTATCTACAAATCCCACTTCTGATTACAAAAGAAAACCCCAAATCTCACTTCAGGATTGTCTGCATGTAGTCCGGTAACATAAGCAATCAGCAACTTTGGACTGGAGCTCAGCCTTGGGTTTGTGCTTAAGAATTTCCATATACTACAGATGTGCCCCTCTGGCTGCCCCTGACCCATACATGTGACAGGCTTTCCTTGTTCTGCTTGCAGTGATTTTTCACTTCAGAAACCTGAAGCCCCACACAGAGGCACCTTTTTCTTATGTCAGGCCATCCTGAAAGACAGCAGTGCAAAGCTTTGAATCATCCCAAATGATATTCTGACCCCTCATTATCTAAGTCTAAAAACAAAAGCAGGTAATGTGCTGCAGGCAACAGTCCCCAGTTCTGTGATTGCACAGAGCATGAATAGCAGGTTACATGAGGATATGGGTAATCAGGCTCACAATTGAAACAGCTCCCCAGAGTAGAACATTGCCCAGCTGGGCTCAAAAAGTACATCCCTGCCACAAAAGTGACTAAAGTTCCTCAGAGGGCTTAGTGAAGCATTGGGTTAGTTTGCATGGATTAAGTAAGCATCTACAGTCTGTCAACTAAACACAGAGACAGAAAAAGAAGCCCTTTGGAGCTAATCTTGGGATAAGTAGATTAAACATGGTTTTCTTGCATTTCCCTCCACCCCTGCCTTAACAAATTTTGACAGAGGGATGGGGTGCAAGTGGTTGAGCATGTAAATAACCTCTGTTCATTTTTATCCTACCTTCATTTGTACTAAGAACTGATTTTGAACTGGCAAACTCAGACTCCTGCCAGCCAAGCACAAGTGGCAATCTTTCCACTAGAAGGAATCTTTCTGGAACATGCTAGTCACAGAAGTACAGTTCCTTCAAAACATCCCAAGTAATAACTACATGCACTCCTTATCCGTCTAGAAAATGGTCGCTCAGGGATCTCTGTACAGGTGTCTCCTAGGGGCAAGCTAAACAGGTAAACTCCTTGGCAGAAGCAGGATGGCTGGGAACTATACCTGAAATTTGTTCAAAAATCTTCCATCTTGAAGGGGCAGCTATCAGTTTCTAAGGGCTGACAGCTCTAATGATTCAAGAGAAACACAATATAGCCCTTAATTGCTGAACTTCACATACACTACAGTCTCTATTCAATATGCAAGAGCAATTCTGTAACCTCCAACTGAAACCATGGCTGTGTGAACCCCAGTATCTTTGAAGTCACGCTCCAGATTGCAAACGTATTTAGGATTTTTTCACAGTGAGGATAGAAGTAGAAAAATGTAGGAAATTAAGAAGTCGTATTTACATCAACTAGTTACCACGAATAAATGGGCAATATTTTATAGGTGGCCTGCTCCTCCAGCTTAATTGATGATTAATTATATGTGGGGAATAAAAACCATTCACTCCAGCAGTGCTTTGTTTCTGTAGAGTTGACAGGGGTGAGAAGCAACAATTGCTCAGCACAGTGAGGACTTAAGAGTGCCTCTGCTGCTGAACAAAGCCAAGCTGCGGGGTGACAGATGGCAGATGAGATTCACCATAGGCTGCAAAGAGGCCATACTCATTGCTGGCATTCTCCACCCCTTCAGCTCTGCTGGCTGCTCCAGAAGGTGGGTCAGTGGGACTGTGACCCTAAGCCAACCCCCTTTTTCTCTTCCAGAGAAACAGCTAGCAACTAAAATACCATCCCAATATACCCTGTGACTGAAAGCATGGCTGCAGTTCCCAGTGCTTGGCCAGCTGTGCACTGGAGGGACACTTCACTACTCTCCTTCAGTGCAGTGCTCATAGCAATCATTTGCACATATCCATGTCAGTACAACTGCTGATGTTTTCACTTTCACAGCTGGCAACTGCAAGAATGGATGCACCTTTCCAGGCACTTTCTCCTTGACCTCTCCACATGGACGGCTTCCTTTGCCCATGGCCAGTTTTCTTATAACCTCTTTTATAAGCCAGAGAGGAAATCAAATTTACATCTGCATGGGGGGGAAGCAAGGGCCACCCATGGAAAAACTTAACAGAAAAATAAACCTGGAAAAGCAGAGATTCATTTCCAGAATTTCCTCTCAAATAGTAACTCATCTTAAAAAGAAGGTCCCAGTAAGTCTAAAGAAGAGCTTCTTAAAAATCAATTTTTAATTAATTTCCACTTTTCCCATTAGAGAAAAAACTACTGACAATATCCAGTCACCTATAAGGGTATATCCTACATAACTCAGAGATAGGAACAGTCTCAAGCTCCCAAGGTTCAGCATCCAGAGACATCAGACATTCAGCATCCACGTCATCACCTTGGGAGATGACAGGATTGACACATGACAGATGACAGCCTCCCCTCAGGAAGAGACAATTGCTGTGTCTCTCAAATACGTCATCCAGAGAAGAGATGCAGAGCTGGTGAAAAGTCTGGAACACAAGTCCTATGAGAGGCACCTGAGGAGGCTGGGGTTGTTTAGCCCTGGCTGCTAAGGTGGACCTTATCACTCTCTACATCCACCTGAAAGGAGGTTACAGCCAGGTGGGGGTCAGTCTCTTCTGCCAGGCAACCAGCGACTGGACAACATGAATTTAAAATGCATCAGGAGAAGTTTAGATTGGATATTAGGAAGAATTTCTTCACAGAAAGGGCTATTAGACAATGGAATGGGCTGCCCAGGGTGGCGTTGGAGTCACCGCCCCTGGAGATGTTTAAGGACAGACTGGAGTGACACCCGGTGCCGTGGTCCAGCTGACACGGCGGTGATCGCCACCGGCAGGACTCAGTGATGCCAGAGGTCTTTTCCAACCTCGCTGAATCTGCGATTCCTTAATTATTTTTTTTCTCCCATGGGAAAAATCCAAACAAACCACTGCTAAGGTGAAATCTGGCTTTTGCTACCAATCTCCAGAGCAGTGCCGTCGCCCCAGACACGCTGCAAGTCCCAGCGCTGCGTACTCAAACAGGAGTCTTGGTTTCAGCGCTGTCCTTCCGAGACAGGAGGTCGCGCCGGGGGTCTCCTGCTGACCTAGTGGCCACTGTGAATGTAACTCCAGGAATGACCCACCACTGTCCCGACTGGGCTGCATTTCAGGAAAGCCGAGGCGCCGCTGAACGACAAACAGCGCCGGCCCCGAACCCCAGCCGCGGGCTCGGCCGGTGGAGCAGCGCGCAGGCGCGNGCGCGCAGGTGAGAGGCGGGAGGGCGGGGAGGGGCCGCGGTTCGCGTCCCGCCGGGAATGGTGTCCCCAGGAGGGACATGGCCTGGGTGGCCTCGGTGTGGTGCTGCCCCTGCCCCTGGGCCGGCGGGGCTGAGGCAGCCCTGCATGGGAAGTGTCGAAGGCTGGCGCCGCGTTCCAGTCGTCCTTTCCGCGAGCCGCGTTTGTTATCCGTGATATGAAGCAGAAGGAGCTTGGTTAAGCCTAGAATTAACAGAGCGGCATATAAAGTCTGCGCAACAGATGACAGGTTTTAGTTTGATAATTTTAAATGATAAGCTAAACCACAAGAAGTTCCACCTCAATATGAAGAAGAACTTCTTTCCATTGATGTTGGCAGGGACTGGAGTCTCCCTCCTGGGGACATTCCAAACCCACCTGGAAGCATTCCTGTATTATTTGCTCTAGGTGCCCTTGCCTTGGCAGGGGGGTGGACTGGGTGATCTCCAGAGGTCTCTTCCAAACCTGACAATGCTGTGATTCTGTGCATGGTGTTCAGTCAGCAGGTGAGCAGATCATGAGTCATAGAGTCACAGAAAGATTTGGGTTGGAAAGGACCTTAAAGACCATCTAGTTCCACCCCCTTCCTCCATAGGAAAGGGCATGTCCCACTAGACCAGGTTGCACAGGGCAAGTCTCTGAATACCTGCAATGGAGAGAGAAATGTGCTCCACAAGTAAGGTAACTTCTGATTAAACAGAATAATTTTGATTTGTGGTGTAGGGGTGTTCAGCTGATTGCCATTTAATTAAAAAGCTTACTTGCTGTCAGTATTGTTTGTGCTGTGGTATTTGATACACCTGTATATATATTTAATCAGTGACCAGCAAGGGGATAAACAGGCCTGCTGGTAACACTTTCAAATTACAAAGTAATTTAGGATAATATGGGCTGAAGAACTGTTGGTGACTGAACTAAACCAAGCCATGAGGTAACAAGAAGAAAGAAGTAAGGAAATGAAACGTAATACTAGAAGGAGCAATTTGAGCTATTTATATTGGTTACATCTAGATTAACTTTACCCATTAGGGATAAAGACCTGGTACCCATGTGGGCAGCTCTTTATGCAGCAGTCAGGAATACAAGCTTTTAAGGTGTGCAAGGAATGACAAAGAGAATAAAGCTCAAAATATACTTGATTTCATTCTCAGTTGGAATAGTTTGTGTTGCATTGGTTATCTTGTGTCAAAAGTATGATTATGACATTAAGTTCTTTTCCTGGCATGACGTTAACTTGTTTTCCTGGCAAGGCACGTCCTTGAGTTTTAGCTGAAAATTATTTGTATTGTAAGTCAGAGAATGTTCTCAATGGAGGATTCACAGACGCAGGTAGGACTGGAAGGGGCCTTGAAGGATCTATTCTTCTTGCCCCCAGAGAGGGCATCAGTACCTAAGCCTGTGGCTATACACAAATTGTCTAGCTGTCTGTGAGCTAAAGGATATGAAGAGAGCTAATGGGAGACAGGGCCCAGAAACCTTAGAGACTCTTCTTTCCATTGGGTGTAGTTAACTTGTGGAACCGTTTGGTGAGAATGTTCAGGATGGTAAGCATTTATGTGACTACAAAAAGCAAGTTGAGGAACTTGGAAGAAAATTTCACTGAGCACCATTAAAAACAAGATACCAGCATGCCTTGATTACAGATTGCTGGAAAATGGGC
The DNA here is from genome assembly GCA_013389925.1 of Aegithalos caudatus. Lineage (NCBI taxonomy): Eukaryota > Metazoa > Chordata > Aves > Passeriformes > Aegithalidae > Aegithalos > Aegithalos caudatus. The sequence goes on from WEIU01002278.1 coordinate 87,972, forward strand.
AAGTGCCCTGGGAAAATTATCACTACCTGTTTGTCCTGTCCTTGTGCCTCTGATACAGGCTGTGTTTGAGAACAGGGTATAAATTGAGATATCCATGTTCTGACCTGCTATAACAATTTCTTACATTGAACACTTGCCTGTCCTGACTGTTTGGATTTTTTTTTTTTTTTTGTGATGCTTGTCCTAAAAATCCCTTGCAGCTTTTTAGTTTATAACCTCTCATCTGTCGTAGTTGGGGAAAATGTTTAATTTCTTAACTTTAAAGTTTCTTGCATTGAGAGGCAAAATAGAAGAGTAACTTTATAATTTGAGTTCCCTTAGCATTGACTGAGCAACAGGTGTAGTTTCCTGTTCTTCCCATAAGCAAATGGCAGAGATGTAGTGCTACTTATGAAAAAAAAAAGGATCTAGCTTAGTTACTATCATTCACTCTGATGTGATTGAATAGCTATTCTCAGCAGAAGAGTTCAGAGTTCCTATTTAATTTGATTGGGTTGAGTACTTTATCTAAATCACTGTGGATGTTACATGTACTGATATCAGAAAGAGGTAATAGTACTTTGATGTGACAGACTTTCAGAACTACCTACTTGAAATGTAAGAGAAACCTTTTTTTGCAGTTGTTAACTAAGATACAATTGGAAAGCCTCTTAGTACCTGAAGACTTGAGCCTAAAAACAACCAGATCTGAATTCTGTTCCCTGTTACACACATCTGACTTTTGCCATGCATCAATACATTTAGAGCTATTTCTTACTTCCCCAGTGTACAGCAAAACTTAATATGTAGATTTGGTCAAACATGCACAGAAAGTAGGTTTTCTGATCCGGTGAGATGCAGTTCTATGGTTGCCTGCCAAGGGACTTAATTTAAAAAAAAAAAGTTTAATGAAATGCTTTGTGAAATCAGGTATAAAATATAACATCAAATCACTTATGCATATTTGCTGACATCTTGTGATGCTTTCCAATGTGTTTTGCAAAATGCTTCTGAGGCATAAATCTGATAGTGGTTCACATAATTAGTTTGTAGGCCAACTGAAATTTAAGATTATATCAATGTTGTTTTAAATAAATCAATTAAAACACATTTTTGTGAAACAGCACTCTAGAAATCCAAAATGCACTTATCAAAGAAAAAGCAATTTGTTAGAAATTAGGATGGCTCTGAGCATTTATATTCTGTATAATTGCCATGTAAAAAATGTTTTTTTCTTGTTCAACAAGTAAACAGTCTTGCATGTCTACTGGGTCCAGTAGCAGCAGCTGTGCAAGTGGCTGGTATATTGGACACTGGTCAGCTTTAGTCCAGCATACAGATGTGGTTATACAGCTCCAGTTCCACATCTCTTAGTGAAGTCCTATCCCAGAGATAACTTCTTGGTACAAATTTGTTTGTGGACTGTGTGGTTTTTAAAAAGGAGGTGGTTGAAGTCATCCAGCTTAGAGCATGGAAGAATCATGATAATGGTGCAGCAGTGTGTGTGCCATGTCATTTGGTGTCATCTGCTGCCTCTGTAACTGTGTCTTCTTGTAAAACAACTCCTGGGCTTGAATTTAAGTCTCCTGACTCCAGTCCGCCTTTCCTTCCATTCCAAAAGTACAGGAAACTTGACTTCTCTGTTAGTTGGTTTGGGTTATATCCTTGTAACTCCAATGGAGCAAAATTAACAGGATGAGTAAACAGATAGTCCTAGTTGCTTTTCTTCTTGGAAGAAAATAGGCCAGAGAAGCTGAAGTTGTCTGAAAATGCTAATTTTTTTTTCCCCTAAGGCAAATTTAACATAAGCTGATTTTCTATAACTTTGTGGTCTCCCTGTAAAATCAGGATTTGCCAAAGAGTTTTAATTCTAGGTTGCTCAGAAAAGAGTAGGGAAGGAAGAGTTATTCACAATCAGTTGTGTCCAGAAGTAAAGGCTTTCCCTTCTCCCATATTCTGGTGCAAGAGTACATTATTTCATGAACATTCCTAATAATGTTAATAAGCATTACTGTTATTTTTTAAATGGTGAGGCTGCTCTCTTCAGTAATGCTTTTTGAAATGTGTGAGAAGTGAATGCAAACCTCTGTGGTTTCTTCTACAAAGTAGAGGAGCATGCTTTCTTGTTTGACTGAAATGCCAGAAGCATTTAGCTGTACTTTGCAGTTTCTGCCTGTGCCACCCATGAAATAGTGCTCTTATCCCAGAAGAGGTACCCAATACAATAGATATTAATTTACATAAGAGGCTGTTTTCTAATTATGAACAGTTTGTGTGTCCAGGGACTTTTGATTAGTGACGAATTGAAACTAGGGAAGAATATGAATAGCTTGAGGGAAGAAGGACAAAAATGAGAAAATTACAATAGAAATTGACAGGAATAAGATGAAAGCAATCTTTTTTTAAAGTATTCTGTTTAAAGCATACCAGAGAGAAAGCTATTTTGGTCTAAGTAATAAGGATTCATATGTTCATTAACAAGAATTACAAATAATTAGTTACTATTAAGACAAGTTAGACAGAAGATGAATTGAATCCTTTCCTGAGGAGTGACTAGGAAAGAAGAATAGGGACTACGTGGAGTACCTTCCTCACTGCTTTATAAGGAAATCACTAGAGCCTTGCCTTTGGAAAATGTGTACATTTAAAATTTTGATTATTTTTTCTTTTAATTCTGTGTATGTCAGTGTTTCCTCACAGGAAACATGAATATTGAAAAGAAAAGAAAAAGGAAGAGACACACGAGGTTTAGAGCTGCATGCAGTATATATAAACTGTGAAGAAAATAAAGCAGAAACAGGCTCTTCAGCACCAAATTTTACCTTAGACCAATTTTAAAATCTTTTCTACCAGAGATATGTTACTTTCCTGACGTTCATACCCTGAGGGGCAAATCTTTGTGTGTCAGGTAAAGGCATAGAGGGTCAGTCCTTTCTGACTTGTGGTCTTATTCAAAGATTACTTTCTATATAAAATCTGATTGAATTCATAGGACCTATCTTGCAGCCCAGGCATGGGCTATATACAGGTTTAAGAGAGCATATTGTGGTCTTAATTTCAAATTGAAATTTCAGGTGGAGTTGTTACGTTTTGGATATTGAACACTGACACAGGCATGGATGGGTAAATTGGTCGTGAATAGCTTTACATATGTGCAGCAAATTAGATGAGTTGGATCAGTCCATCCTGAACTGCCAGATGTCCAAAATACCAACTGGGCTCTGTAAAGTACCAAGAAAATCTGTGTTTCATTTCCTGTTAATGTGGGATTTGACTATGTAATGCAGAACACCAAAAGCTTCTTGTCACAGGAGAAGTTCTTGTAAGCTAACTGATGTTGCTAACAGAAGGCACAAGTTTGATCTGCTTTTCTGTTTGCCTTGCAAATACGTTTATGTAATCTTGTTTTGATGAGACATGTGTTTGTATTTTTGTGGTTATAACTGGGTTCTGAGATTACTGTTTTATTTGTGTTAGTTACAGGAAGATAGGAAGTGTTTTATTTTATATTAGCTGAACTCAGAAGGGTAAAATCCATCAAAATGCTCAGCATGTCTAAATTGTGCTCTGAAGAAGACAATTCTAATGACTTGGAGAACATTGAATAATTTCAAATACTACCTTTGTTTTCTTCCTTGTAATCAGAACCCTAACTAGTTCACATTGCTGCATGTGTTTGGTTTTTAATATTTTGCTAAAAGTAGACTGAGGCTGCAGCTCCTAGAGTATCAGGGGCAATTTAATAATTCGCTCAAGGAAATAAAAGTAAAGAAAAGATTCCCCCTCTACTTTATTCCTCCCAGCCACCTTCTTGTTTCAGCTTTGGTAATTCTCAAAGTGATCTTTGAACTGCTCAGACTTAGCAGCTTGGCTGAGAATTGCATGGTTGTTGGGATGAAGCAGAAGTTAGTGTTCTGCCACATGTAGGCAGCTGGGTTGGCTTGCAGAGGAGTCCTGTGCCAGGGTTGGCACAGGGTGAGTGAAGGGAATGGAGCAAAGAATGCTGGCAGGGGTGAACTGTGAGGTGGGTGCTCTCTGCCTTGTGAGGCTGCACTGTCTCCTCACAAAGCCTAGCCGTGGCATGTTGAAGGGATGGGGGTGAAGTCTTTCAGGGTACCATGTGATGAGCAAAACTTGGCATTTTTCTGAATCAGAAGTGATTCTCTTTCTGTCTTTGCTTTTCTGTCTCACATTGCTTTCTTTCTTGTGATTCCCTCCCTCCCCCCACCCACAGAAGACCACACAAATAATCAGTTCTCATTCAGTTCTTAGAGTAATTAAGCTGCAGAGAACTTTAATACTAATGTTGGAGAGCCAAAATAGTGCATAATATTGACACTAGGCCAGAATTGAGACATTACAGCTCTGTCAGTGAAGCTGCTGTTTGTCTGGCAGGGAGCATCAGTGAAATTAGTCATCTTAACAGCTGATTGTCTTGATAGAAGTGAGACCAAACCTGTGTGCTGCAAAGATCAGAAGGTAACTGCCTTCTGAGTTATGAACCTGAGCTGGTGCAGCACTCTGTAGTAGTGGCTGCTGCACTGCCCTACTGGTTTTCTAATTGGTCTGCTGGAGACAGTGGAGTAGCTTAGGAACCGTTTTGGCACCACGAACAAGGAAGGAGCAGGCCTTGGCCTTTCCAGAGCTTTTAGCAGTATTTGGTCAGTGGCTACTGAAAAGCCACTCGTGAGCTGCCCCACATATTCTTACCATACTTTGTTGTGGGATGCCTTTAGGTGAAGGCAAAACCTGCTTATTTGCTGATGGATTTTGATTTATGATGGGATCTGTTGATCAATGCAGTTCCTTGATTTTGCTGAATGTTCCTGTCTTAGGATATACTATGATTCTTGCCATCAAAAAATCTTCTAAATTAATTGCAGTGTGTGAAAATGTGAAGGTTTTAGTATGTGGTTATCTGTTCATGGACATTAAAACATTGGAAGAAAATGGTTTAATGAATAATAATGCTTTTCCTAACTTATTCCTGTGATGTGTTGAATCTTGTTATAGGTATGAATAGCTTGCTATAGTATTCATGTATTCATTTTATTTAGAGCTCACTATGCCAGAAATGTAAAATAAATCTCTCACTTTTTTTTTTTCTTTTTTTTTCTGTTAGACATTAAGGCTGATATGTACCACTACAGCAGTGCAGAGGAAAAATGTAGGGGCCTCAGGACCTGAAAAGTACACGGAGGCATTTATTAAAAAACAGATTGAAGAGTTCAACCTAGGAAAGAGACATTTAGCCAACATGATGGGAGAAGATCCAGAAACTTTTACCCAAGAGGATATTGATGTAAGTACAGTTGCTTTGTTGGAGAAGTAATTTACTGTAGAGTTTCAGATATTGAAAGCACTTTACTTCAGCATGAGCCCCTCAGCTCTCTGTGAATTTTAATCTAACTGTCAGAATAAGCAAGAATGCTACTAAACATTGCAACTGTGACTGTGAATAGACATTCTACTTCTGCTACCATGTGAGGTCAGACATCCCAGTATAGAGCTGTATACTATATCTTGTTAAAGCACAGTAGGTTCTTTTAAAAAGTGCTAATGGATAATCCCCTTGATCTGAGGTTATAGGAAGCACTGTAAAGGTTTATGTAGCATTTCAAAATGTTTACTCACGATTTGACCTGCTGTATATTTAGGTTTTCTTATGTGATACTGTGGTTCCTGGTAACATATATTAAATTTTATAGGATATTTTGTAACAAATGCACTGGTTTAGCTTGAGGATTTTAGTGTAGATGTGAATTTAAGCTTATATCAGTATCAACAAACATCCTGTTTTATTGTCATTCCCTCTCATGACTGGCAGACGGGTGGCCTCCTCTTTCTCTCTGTCATTTAGGCTCATGTAAAGATAAGCTCCCTTTCACTCAGAAAACTGATTTGTTGCATGGAGTTTTCTTTTTCTTTTTTTTTTTTTTTTTTCTCACCTGGCATTCAGTTCTGTCATACCTGTCTTACCGTACATCAGAGGTAGGAGGGAGAAATGTCGTTTGGTGACATTCACTCTTAGCTGTGTGAAGTCTCATGGCTGAAGTTTTCTTTGCACAGCAGCAGCCTATACTGCTCTAGCCAAGGCAGCCCAGTGTGCCAGCAGGGCCCTTAGGATAGAGGTAGTGATGTGGTAATCACAAAGAGGCATGTGTCCGTAGTTTAGTTTTTTTCGGGATGAGGAGATTTGTTTGTTGCCTCTCCCAGTGGCAAAATTCTGTCTGTATGGCTGTGTCTGTTTGAGAGGTTTTGGCAGTGTGCTTATGCCAAGAAATTATCTGTAGGTTGTGATATAGGCTCATTTCAAACATGTTTGACAGGCTTCAAAACCAAGTTCTAAAAATAGGTAGCAAGGTAAAGCGATCCAGAGTAATGATGACCTGTTGAGAAAAAGTCTGAAAATGAGACTTGAGTTTTATCAAGTATCAGAATATCCATAAAGGCAGCTTGAGCTCAGTCCACAAATCCATAGGAAATCAAGCTTTGTGAGTGCAAAGCTATGCACTGATACTGCATCTACTTAGATGCAGAGGTGTAGGAATCACTCTGCTCTTCTACCATCAAGTGCCAATGCAGAGACCCTGCCAGTCTCAGTGTGAGTAAGGTTGACAGTAGAAGTATTCGCCGAGATCAGCAGTAATACCAGGCTGTTTCTTTACATTGGCTATTTTACTTCTCTGCAAACTACAAAATTTCCAAAATTTTCAGTTTTCTTTTTCTTCCATTTAATGATCTTTATTTTTTTGAGTTACTTTCCTGCAAACTAAACATGTACTAATCTACCACCAGAATACCTTCCATGTTAATACAGTACAATGATGATGCTGATAGTGGAGTTTGCCTAAAAGGTTAATGATAGGGAGTGCATTAATCTGTAGTCTGTAGTCTTTCTTCCTTCTTTCCTTGACAGGGTCTAGAAAGAAGGCTTCTAGAAAGCAAGACTGCAAGAAATGCAAAATGAGCATATCTGTGTAGCTGTTTCTTCTTTATAAATCCACATCACTATGATCATTTGCACATTAACTAAGCTCCACCATTAGTAAAAGCAGATTCATTCTGGAAATTAGCTTTTACAAATGCAGTGCAGGTGACAAGTATGGGGCTGCTTTGCAGACTTTCTGAAATGATGGAGAAGTGGAGCTAAAAGAGTAGTGTTATGTTTGGTGATACAGAGTATCTGCAGTTTGATTTCTTCATATTCCATTAGGTGCTGGGAAATAATTAGTGTGTAATAGTGTCTGCTATGCATAATTAAATTTCTGTTGTAAAAATATAAAAGCTCCTTAAGTACTGGCAGGAGAATTACCAAGCTTTACATTTTGAACAGCAATAATTCTTTCTGATGAGTACTTATATACCTGCATGTCTTCTGCTGTTAATCAGTCTTTTGCAGTGTATTTCAAAAGTAGACATCCTAGGATTCTGTCCTTCACTGGAGTTTTAGGTAGAGTTGAATAAAAGCTAAACCTTGTGAAGTTTTAAAGCAGGAAAATAAGTTGACTTACTTCCTAATCCTCGGATGTTGTGGAAGCCGAATTGCTTCTTACTGATGCTTTTATTTAGGAATGAAAAGTTAAGCTGTGCATTACAACAGTATTTCTGGAGGAGGAAAAAAAAATCCAGCAAATTGATATATAACTCTGCACAAGTCTACCAATTGCTTTTTAATTGGTATTATAGACCTCACTCTGAAGCTAGGATGTTTTATTCTCCTATGTGTGGATATATGCTATGAAGTTTTTCTAATTGATTTGCTTTGCCCATTCCATTTGATGTATCATTTTTCACAATATTTCATAATTTGTGCTCATTTCTAATGAACAGAGTCGTTAGGACAGGCATGTCTAAGTACAACTGACAGCTAACATTAGGTGCCAGATGCAGTTTATAAAGCTATGTAGAACTGCAGAGAACAGTTTAAATAAATTAGCACCTGTACATTAGTCTCACTTGCTGGTAATTTATAAGCGAATCAGTAGAGATGACATTTAGGTAAGTCATTGATCAAGTTAACAGCTGCATACCCACTGCCCAGCTGGGATACCTAATTAATAGAGATTGCAGTCCTGACCTAGTGCTTTTCCCCATTTGAGTCTGTAATCCTTTTATTTTGTGATTTAACTTTTAACTTGCAGTTGTAGTAAACAGCCCACAGTCATTTTCCACTGTCAGTTCTGTGATATTCCACTTTAAAGCCCAGAAATCTAAGTAAGATTAATACAAGAAGAGTGTCTTAAGCTTCATGACCTATTTGTATGCCAGTATTTTTGTTACTCATTTTTATGCAGTCACTAAATGCTCCCTCAGATACAAGCTCATCATAAAGCAATACTCTTTCCCTGTAAGAGTTAGTAAAACTCAAAAGCTAAAGATCTGCATTCATTTTTCTTTGTCTGTCTTCTGACCCAATAGATTGTTGTCAAGCAGATGGAATAATTTGAACATAAAATATATGTTTTCCTCTACTAACATTTATACTGTTAGCATTTATACAGTAAGATAGTTAACAGTGAAAATGTTAAATGTTAAAAAAATTAATTCCTTGTAAGGTTTCTTTCAAAAAATTAAGGCTTCTTTCATGAAAAATTGCATGTATTCAGTTGCTTTTAAAGGTGACTCAGCACATCTCATTTCTAAATAATGTTCAAATTTTAGCAATACAGAGTATTAAAAATGAGTGAATATTGGCAAATGTGAAATGTCAGAAATGTTATTCAGAACAAAATGTGTTTCTGAACTGCCTGTTGTCTGCAAGAAAAGTGTCTTGTCCAGCATTGTTCTTACAAGAAATAATGGATTTTGGGTTTATTTAAAATAGTTGAAGCTAGAATGGTTTTTTTCAAATATTTTTTCCCCAGTGGAAGCAAACTCTGCATCAGGTTTTTTTTTTTTTACTTCTGC
>WEIU01002278.1:102471-114819 GCA_013389925.1 Aegithalos caudatus
ATAGTTCATCCTTGATTACTTTTCCATAAAAAGAAAGAAATCAGGAAGACTATTTCTTTCTATTTTGTAACAACAACAAAAAAATAAGCTTATGAAATGAGCCATTCTTCTTTGGCTAGTTGTGTGGAGATCTGAGAGTAGATGTTAGGATTTCTTAATACAGGATGTGTTCATGCCACAGTTTGAAAGACATGAGTATACACTTAGCAATAAAATAAACTTTCCAAGAAGCAGAAGGTCTCAGATGGCAGCTACTTTTTTCATTGTAAATGTTAAATTGTTATATTTGGCATTTATTAAGGTGTCATAGTTACAGTAACTGTTTTGGCTGAGATTCTGGAAATGCTTGTATAAAGATTATGTCTTAAGTACACACACAGTCAGTCTCAGGACTCTCTAATAATTTTTTTTTATATATTATATAAGGTGTTGGCTTAACATCATTTGGCTCACAGTAGATTTCTCTCGTCATCATAATTAATCCCCATTTGTTCATAAATAGGTGTTCACCTATGGTGTGTATGCATAAAATGCCCATTGACTAACAAATGGGAATACAGTAGTCACTAAGAGAAATAAAATTACCATTTTATAAAATCNGAGAGAAGATTTTAAGCTCAGATTTTATTCTTATTCTACTTTTCTGTACTGTCTAATGGAAATATAAATGAGACCACTACCAGAAGGGTTTATTTGGTTGGTCTATTTTACTGTACAAGCACAATATTTTTTTCTGAAGCTCTGCTACCCACTCTCTGAAGTTGGCTACACTTGCCAGACTCCTACATCTGGGAGCTTTTGGTGGCTAGCTTTTTCTGGTTTGTTTTTAAAATAAACAGCTCTGACAAATGAATCTTTTATATTGTTAAATTATTGTTTAGTTACATTGAAGAGGAAGAGTGGGATGCTGTTGAACAGAAATGTGTGTCATAGAGCTTAACTTTGTAAGGTGCTTTGCCTTACATTTTGGCCAGAATGACTTGGAATATTGGTGCACTAACTTCATTTGTTGTAGGTAAATAATGCACATTTATATATCACATAAAGACTGGTAAATATTGATTAAGTAAAAATAAAGTATGTACCTTTTACTTAGTGAAAACAGTAAACGATGAGTGTGTAATGAATGTAGTATATTTTTCTAAAGTGTTTTAGCAAACCTAAGAAAAAAAAAATGTCACTTGAGTCTTTAATCTCTGGGCAGTTAGTTCAAGTTCAGCAAAGATTTTAGTGATTCACAGTTGTTTCCAAATGCAGTGATCAATGAAACGCTTATTTAGGCTATGTAAAATACCTATTACTGCCACAGTATAAACAGGCATAGCTTTTTAGACTTGAGGAAACTGTCTGGAAATTGTAGAAAGTGGGATTCCAAATTTTTTAAATTTGCCTTTTTCCTGTTGCCTTAAATAAAATTTCCATGCTTGGTCTGTCAGGAGGCACTGTGTTAGCAAGCACTGATACTTTCAGAAAGCTAAATAGATACGTGTTGTGATTTCCTCTGGAAGTCACAGCACTTGAAGTTTTACTGGAAAATCACCATGTATAAAGGTGGTCTTTGCACTTGAATAGTTCTGGTAAGTTAAGATAAATGCATTCTATGAAAACTAATTCTGGCAGAAGAAAGTTCAGTCATTCTGATGCAGCAGGGTACAGCCTTCAGAATGAGGTTTTACTTCTGAGTATTCCAGAGGAAATTACCTGCTTTTCTTTTAAGCACATCACATATGTGTCATATTTTCTTACTTATTTGGTTGCCTACTGTACAAAAGTTATGCTATTTTTTGCATAAGAAAGTACATAAGAAATGTTTTGATGATGCTTTTGTGGGAAAAAAAGTCACATACGAGATCTTTCTTCTTGTTTTCAGAAAGCTATTGCCTATCTCTTTCCTTCTGGCTTATTCGACGAACAAGCCAGACCTCTGATGAAGGTAGGATTTCTTGTTACATTTCTGAATAACTGTAGCATGATACTTTGAGTAACTTTATCTTTTGCTGATATTTTTTATTTATTTACAGCATCCTACTGAAGTTTTTCCAGAGCAGAGAAGTAAGTGTCCACTTGTATTATTATTTCTAAGTATTAGAATGGTTACATATTGAGAATTTCTTATTTTTATGGATTGGGTCCTTTCCCTATGTTCCTAATGGCTGCTAAGACATGAGCAGTACATGTCTATTTTGATATTTTAGAATAAAAATTATCGGTCTATTCCGGAGTACCACTGATCTTTTCAGAAATTGTGTTAACTGACTAAGATAAATGTTTTTCATTGTTTAAAAATAAGCAATAAATAGAATGATGCATAGAATCTCTTGAAGTCATGGGCAAACCTTTTGTTAAATTTAGTAGCTTTTTGTCAGAGCTGTCACATCCATAAAATATTCATTAATACTATTTTAAAACAAAAGTTTTCTTTGTAACTTTGATGTTCTAGAAGATTAGAAATTACAGTTTTGAATTTTTTAAAATAATAGGCAAAGTGGAATCTCTTCTAATCCATTTTTTGACCTTCAAGACCTAACTCTGTCCACATTGTGTCTGGTCTTGCTCCTGAGACACTGTATAAAGTCCCAGATGTCAGTGATGTGCCAGTATGTTGGTCAGTTCACTAAAATCAACAATTCAGTTTTATATAGAACATCTAAAAGATAAGGTCAGAACCTGTTTTTGACTAGTATTTGGTATTAACTAGTAGCATGGATGTGAAATTCTACATTCACTGACCTATCAAGTCTCAGATAAACATTTCTGATTATCATTAAAATCTTACAATTTTCCTTCCTTTTTCCTGCTGCTGGAATAACTGATATTTGTTTTTGGGGGGACTTTGTGTCTTTGGAAAGCGATTATCAGAAATTTTGGAATTTCAGCATTCAAATGGTATCATGCCTTATTTTTTAACTTCCCTGTATTTCGAAGTAAAAAAGAAGAAAGTGGAAGGGCTGGAGAGAGTTAATCTTTAAGTAGTTTTAAAATCCAAGGGCTGTTTTGTGGAAGAACTAAGCTACTATTCTATATGTTTTCAGGACTAAAGAATTCTTTGAAATGCTAGCTATATCCTGAGGACTGTAAGAACAAATTAATATAAATGTGTATTTTGTATTTACATCTAAAAATAACACTTTCAATAAGTATCTCTTAAGGCAGCTTTGTCTTGTCTATGTATTGCGTCTTTGATAACTTTGAAGTACAAAAACTTAAATTTACACTTTGGAAAGTTTCCAGAACATTTTTTTCAACAAAATATGCTTTCACAACTGCATACATGGAAAATCACACAGCCCACTGGCAGTATATGTGGGTAAAAGTCCCCTGTATTCTTTCTTTTCTGCTAAGTTTTGCATCTTTACATTAAACTTCTCCTGTATTATATCTTGATGTTCTGATCCAATATATATTGTGCTTATCAGACAGGTTTTTGGAGTCTTATCCTTGCCTTTAGTTTATGGATAGCTTAAAATAACTTCACTGGATAAAATGGCTGGGACTTTCTCTACAGTTCAATTTGTAAAAAGCTCTCAGGTTTTTATTTTTTAGATTTTTCTTTATTTGAAAGAGATCTTCATTATGTTATCTAAGTTTTTTGTTTTTTTTTTCTCTGAAGTTGAAATTTGTCTTTAAACAATTTTGTAATGAATAAAACACACTGGATAGGCTCAATTAATATGGAACATGTGTTTTCTTGCTGAACTAATTATGTAAACTATAGATAGGTCTTTGTATTTAAATATCCCAAATGTAATAACACAAACAAGTTCTAAAATCACCCAAGTTCTGAATGTAGTTGTTGCCCACAAAAAACAGTTATAGACATACTTAGTTTAGCTCAGATGTATTATGCGAATAAAATCCTTCTTTGTTTTAGCACTGTTCCTTCCAGAGCTGCTAATCTTTTGCCTTTCACATTTCAATGTAGATTTCTGTTCTCTCTTATTTTGTCCTTTTTTTCCTCTAAAATGTATACTTATATTTGTTATGCCTATACAGTCTTTTAGAGTTGTACACAAGGGATTTCATTATGTAAAATGTTATTTACAGCTATAATGTTAAATATTTTATTATAATTGCAGAGGGAGATTAGCTTTAAAAAAGATTTTGTAAACTATTAGATTTCCAAGCAGTTTAAACACCTGTAAAATGTCTTTGTTCTCTGATATTTAAAAAGACAAGCAGCATTATGAGAGAGGTTTATAACTGCAGTTAAATACAAGGGATTTTTTTTTTTTTTTTAGTGATTGTATATGGTTTTCTTGTCTAATCTTGCTTTCCATTAGAAATCCAGTGGGGAGAAGATGGCCGACCATTTCACTTTCTCTTTTATACTGGCAAGCAGTCATATTATTCATTAATGCATGTAAGTATTTTGTCTGTAATAAATAATGCCAACTCCAAGTCAAGTGCATGTTATTCTAGAGGTGCCACTCAGGAGCTCCTGAGTTTAGTTATGTTTTCACAGTAGGCCATAAAATTACCACTGAAGCTACATGCAATGTATATTTTTGTGTCGTAGTATTCATTATTATGAGCATTTTTATGTCATATATAAGAGAACATACTACGTAGTAGTTCTTCCTTTAATTTTTGGTTCATTTTACAGCCTTGTCTAGCACTGGTTTTGAATAGTCTGAACACTTTGCTGTAGGCTGTATCTAGTTGGTAGCAAAAGATTAGTAGTGGAGAATGCACATACACAAAAATGGCTAGTTCTAGCAAAGTTCATTGTAGAATAAAAAAATACTTTTTTTTCCTCTGTGAAGGGCAAAGCTATAGGAAATGTTATTTGTGCTGACATTTAGTGTGAAGAAAATTTGCATTTAAACTGCTTAATTGATTTTTCTAAGATAGTTCCATTCATGGAAACTTAAGGCTTTTTCTGATTAATATGGTTTCAGGAGTAAAGGATCTGCATCTTTTACCTTTATGAAAAAAAGCTGTATCTAATAGAACACCACTAGAGCCTGAGTCCCGATGTGGGTTATGAACAGACCTTTCATATCTGTGACCATCACAGTAGTACAAGCATTATCTGCATCTTTAAAAGAGTCTATGGAAAGACATTCATGTTTCTTACGTGTACTTATAGAAGACAAAGTCATTAATAATGTATAATGTAATAATGCAGAAATATTTATTTGGGTATTCATGTCACATTTTGTTTCCTCATTAGATCATTTTAAGGAGTTAGTTCTGTGGTTAGTCAGTTGTCAGAAGAACAAACTTTATAGTCACAAATTCAGTGCACAGCTTTACTGAGTATAGTGTTTTTATTAGAATGATCTGGTATTTATTTGCGTTCTGCCTACCCAAAGGACAAAATCCCCTCTTGTCAGGTACATTTATTTCTTTGGGAGAATAAAAAACACCCCCACTTTTTTTTCTTTTTTTTTTTTTTTCTTTTTTTGTTGACCTTGGGCAAATGAGCTTCTTGCCCTGGCAGAAATGAAATGAATGATAAATGTAGAGAGTGTCTTTGCTGAGTAATGGAGCTGCAGCATAGACTTTCCACAGAGGTTTTCTCCTGCACAGCCCGAGGCAGCCCGAGGACCCCTGCTGTTCATTTAAATAGGTATGTCAAATCTGCCTCGAAACGCCGCTGGTTTGATCTGTGGTAATATTTGTGAAGGTTCCATATGGACTTGAGCCCCCTGCAGTGCTAAGAAATAATGTACAACGCTTCATGGTGCAGACGCAAATTTTCTCTGAAAAGGGATGCAATGCTGCGTTTTAGCTGTCGGAGAGGATGATGGAGCTGACGCGCTAGGCCTGTCAACTTGTTACACGGATGGGTTGCACGCAGCAAGGCTGTGGAAAATCTGTGCCTTTTAACTTTTCTACTTAATCACGGTTGTAGCATTGCCTTTAGACTGTATGCTACATTAATTCTCTTCCTGCCTTCTGCCTTTCATCCCAAGTTTCACGGAAAAAAGTAAAGCATGCAGGTCTTGTAGAGGAGCCTTATCAAACAGCTGTCATCTGACAAGCCATTTGCATTTGTTTTGGCTGAAACAGAGCAACCCAAGGGCAAGATGTTTTGTTGCATTCCATCATAATGAAGAAATTACAAATTTTACAAGGAGCTCAAGTTTATTTTTAGCTCTTCCTAGCAGTGAGAGTATGCGAGCTTGCCTTGAAAATCTCGGAAAGTATAGTGCGCATTTTGTTTCTAAGAGCGTGGCAACCACCTTCAAACAAATGGCCTTGACAAATGCATTTTTCATTAGTGTAGGATACTTGAGTGTTCTTTAACTGTTTCTGAATATTTTTTGTTAAATAGGCTTCTATAAATGTAAATCCATTAAGTGAGATTTAACAGGGTGTTTTTTAAGTTGGCCAAATGAAAGCCAAAATCCGCATGAAATTCCCAACATTGTTTTAACTACATCTTAAACTAATGTGTCTTAAACTAATTTAACAGAATGTATTCTTAAGTCTCAAAGCTAGTTAATTTGTCGGGAAAAGAGTTGTATGTTAATACAGCCTAGTGTAAGTAATCAATCTGATTTGAGGATGTCTTTTAAATTGCTACATTAAATCTAATAAACAGGATCAACATATTATTTGGCCTAAACTTGTATGCCATTAATTACTACATAGGCTCATGTGGAACTGGAATTGTATTGTTAGTTATATAACTGAGCATAGCATTATTGTTAGTGCTAATAAATAATATTGTCCACTTACTGAAAATAAACTATCTCTGTATGTATAATAATTGCCAGCATACGTTTGGCTTTCAGTATGAAATGAACTACCGTACAAGATATTTGTTCCATGTGTTATTGTTTCTGTTCTGCTTGTTGAATAAAGTTTAGCTGTAGGGAAAAGGACAATTTATTTTTTGTCTGATACACAAAAAAGAATGTTTATTGCACGAAATACCATTTCATAAATCTTTGATAGTACCTTTGATCATCAGTTGACTTACAAGTTTTTTAAAATAATATTTTTGTAATGTGTAGAGCAAGACAAAATAGTATCTTCATACCATTGTGTACAGGAAAATAGTAATTCCATGTAATCATGCTTATACGTTTTCAGAAATATCAGGGCTTGTGGATTGAGGTAAATGCTCTAACAATTGAGCATTTTAACTCTCAAAAAATATTCCAAAACTTTAAACCCTTCAGAGTGTATGCTGAACTCAAAACACAAGAAACAAAGTAAAGTGCAAACTGAGGTAAAATGTGGGCTCTGCAGCATATCTTAACTCTAATGTTAATATAATTTTTTTCCCTGGAAAAATCTCTTCTGGAGTTTAATTTGCTGATTTCTTCCCTATTTTTTAATTCAGAGTAATTTTTTTTTTTAATTTTATTTTAAGTGTCCTTGTAGAGATCTGAAATTTGATCTCTCTATTAGAAATGGAAGCGTTTCAGTACATAGTCAATCTTGTAAAATCAGCTATTTTGATTGTGTAATAGCTGAGTTTACAAGGCACACAGATGTGTACAGTCATGAATTGGACTACTGAATCCTCAAGTGATTAGTAAAATCTTCACCTGCCAGCTTTGAAAAAGCAAGTGTTTCTTCAGAATCTTTCTTTAGCCGTTGGGGAGTGAAGATTTGTCAGATAAATTATTGGGCATTACATGTGATTCCTGATTTTGCAAAGGCTCATCCACATACTTTACTTCACACGTGAGTGGGTCTTTCAGTCTATTGGCTTTATCTCTATACAGAGATTAGATACATGCATCCTTTTTTTTTTTTTTTAAGTACTTCAGACCAAAATTTTGTAAGAGTTGCAAGTCCACTTTCATTGCCAGAAATATGTAGGAAATTATATTTAACATTTCTCTTACACTTGGAATTACTTTAAAATGCTACTTTTCAGTGTTGCTTGACTTCATCTCGTGTAAAGGGTTCTTTGTCTGAATAGACATGATTGCTGTAATTTAACCAGAACAGTTTAAAGAGATCATTTTAATTCTTAAAAGAGCACGTTCTTAGAACTTAAATGGGCTGTGGAGTGTTGATGTTCTTTGGGATTACCTAGGGAGGGTCTTCAGGAAAATTTTATTGTTGCAGCTGTTCTAAAGCTTTTTGTCATTGTAACTGACAATTAATTTCTGAGGCTAAAAAGTGGTAGATGGTAACCCATATCTCATTTTATTTACCTGTGTTTATCAATAGTTTCCAAATATGACAAAATCCATAAATCTTTTAACTTGTGTCATGGTACCTGAAAATACTTAAGTTGGTGTTTAGGGGCAATTCTGACTCCAGTCAGTCTGTCTTAAGGTCACAGTTGTGATTACCTCCCTGTGTCCTTTTTTAAGGAACTGTGTTGTAGCTATGTTGAGCTCCTGTTTATGTATTTTTGCTGACCATACCAATAAATAAATACGTATGCCAGAATGTGTTGGAGGAGGATGGGTGTTTGTGAGGAGGCAGGCAGGAGACTTCTTTTGCAGGTAGAGTGCTGACACCCTCTGCCTTTGAAGGCAAGAGGTAAGTCAAGAGTAGCAGTAAGGTGAAAATCCTCCTTACACATTTATATGACCTAATAACCCAGTACCTCTTCTAAGCATCTGACACCAAAATATCGTCATTGTGTCTGATTTGACTTCTTCCAAATGCAGGAACTCATGGAGCTCATCAGATTCAACCTCTAAGACTGTTGCAGCTGAGCTCTTCCCAGCTTGCTGAGGGACAGACACAGCCCTCCTTCCCCTTCTCTTCCCTTGCTCCTCGCTATGTTCTTTTCCACATCTTAACTACAGATACATAAAAATTGCTGGGTGCAGGCACACCTCCTGCTATCTAAACCAAACTGTGTGCTTTTAACCTATAGGCAATACTTTTGAAGCCTAATGGTCAGCTCTGAATGGGGTTAAGATGATGTGACATAAATCTTGCCCACATAAGTGATGCCCATGTAGTAGTCTTGCCCATGTCTTGTTTTCTTAGAGGACTACAGTTATTTTTGTGAGGTTTGGAAGAAAATAGAATTTCTGCTCTTTTATGTAATATTGCCTGTGTTTGAGGATAAATAAACTTTTTTTAAGTTGAAAATTTTTTCTAGTTCCTATCTGGTACAATTATCTTATGAAAAATAAAGGATTTCTAAAAGGCTTACTTCTATAATATATGAATTCTCATGCTGTCTCAAAAGGGATGATTTTGTACTTCAATTTTTTTAACTGTGGAATTATTTTAAAAATGTTTTGTTCCACTGTGCCATTAAAAATGTCATCAGTGACCTGCGTCAGACTTTAGTGAGTTGTCCCTATTTAAATGCTTTGAGTGCAGATCAGATAACAATCTGTTCTTTGTTCATACATTTTAAGTACAAATATTTTTAGTGTATGTGCAGGTGTATTATATATTAGTGAAAAAATCAGTTTGAACAGTAGGTGTTTATAATTAAGCAAGGGGCTTCTATTTTAGGGTTATTTTTAAGCTGTTGCAGAAATTTCACTGCATCCTGTTATAAATCCCAGTTTTATGTTAAGAACTGGTATCTTATTAGTTAATATGTGACAACACAGAGCTGGCTCATGTTTCTTCATTTACTGTTTTTTGTAAGTAATACAAATAAAAAAACCCAAAACATTGTTTCTTTTCCACACTAATTCTTACACTGTTGTTTCTCTCTAGTATTTGCTAAAAGTCATAATAGTACGGTATAGTAAAGTGACTATAAGCTTTCTATTTCACTTGTAAATGAAAGTAAATTATTTGGCATAGAAGTACTTGGTGGTAGTACAACTGGCCTGTTGTTTAAATATAATTTATCATTATTTCTCCAAATGCTCCTATTTACATTTGCATTTGGATCAGTGTTGTAATTAAGAGTATTAGATGTTATATTTTAGAACAAGTAGTCTTCATAAGTTTCTGAACTGAAAGAAACTCCTAAAAATACTTTAAAATGTATTTCTTGTGTAATATTTTACTGTGACTTTTTTGAGTATTTTCCCGTTTTGTTTTTCTTCCTGAAGTACTAAATCACTCTCACACCATAGTTTGAAAATAATAACATAGCTAAGAATTTTGAGAAAACTATTTAAAAATACTGAAAATTCAGAGTAAGTATATCTGCAAAGTTGGAAGAACAGAAATTCTTACTGTAGCAAATGTGCAATTTTGTGTCCATGTACACATGCCAGGGTAAGAAGTCATGACTGATACAGACCACTAATAAATCATGTACAAAAGTCCTAACTAAATGAAATTTAAAAAGTCTTAAACCTTGTCAGTATTTTGAGGAAGTCAAACCAAAATGTGAATGCACGGATGAAATTATTGTGCATTAAGTTTTGGAGTTGCATTCATTATACAAATGTAGTTGTCTGTGTATACAGTTGAGAAATTTTTTTACCAGCATATGTAAAAAGGCAAAAAACACTGTTGCAGAATTCAAAATCAGTTATTTTGAACTGCAAATTATTTTCTTTTGTCAGAGCTCTGCTTGTTTTCTGACCTATTTTTTTAAGTGTTTGAAGAGCAAAACCACATAAACATGTTTTAAGTAGCAAAATTTAAGTATTTAGTGAAAAATCTGTTTAAATATTTCTTCATATACATTTAAGGAAACATATGAAAAATTGCTGAATGTTCAGAAACATCAAGACCAACTGATAGCTCAAGACGTTCCTCTTCAGAAAGAAAAAAGGTAAGCTTCCAATTAGAATAAATATTGGTAGTAGCTTTCTTAATGTGCTTTCATATTCTGTTTTGGCATTTCTGGTAGTTCCCCACCCTACCTACCTTTCTTCCACAAACACATTTTCAGGTTTTTGCTCTATTCCTTGTATAATATTTGTATGGTAATTTCATGTTGGAAAGATTTACCAGATATGTGTGGAGAACTCACTTCTCATTGTTTGAGTAAGGAAACCCCATCTATTTCTCTTATTCTTTAATTTCCCTCTGCTCTTTTCAATATTCTTCACTTTATAAAACTTCTGAAGTGTGATTTGAAAATAAACAGGAAATATCCTGAGTTCTATGTGTCTGTATGAAATAAATACATATTCATATATATGAATGTTTTATATGTATATAAAACATTCTGTGTTAATTTTTCTAATTATGTCTTTTATTAAAGCATTTTGAAAAAAAAAGCAGGTAAACTTTTCATAAGAAAACAAGGGCTTTTAAAGTACCAACTACATCGTTCCAGCTTTGAAAATCTCAAGACCTAAGGCTGAGCTCTTTAATAGTTTTAATTACAGTTCTTGAATATTTTAACTTATCAATATTTAAATTTAAGAGTCTCAAAATACCTCCACTGAAGTATTCCCTATTTTTCTTCCAATGGCTTTGAACCGAAATCATCAAAACCTAGTAATTTTAGAAAAGCTGATTTGGCTGTATTTCTTTAATTATCACTACTGTTAGTAATTGAATTTTGTGTCTCTTTTTTTTCTGTTTAACTTCTCTGGTATGCTCAGCAAGCTCTTCATCTATTTAGCCACTGTACAGAAAAATACCATGTCATCCAGAAGCTATGGAAAATCTACAGTTACTGGTTTCTAAGTGTATCCAGTCTGGATATGCTTTTAAGTGCTCTTTGCTCCTCTTAGACTGTAGTCTTGATTTTTTTTATTTTGAGATTTCTTGCAAGGATTTTATATTTGAAAATTAGGTTAAACAAGTGTTTAAAAGAAACTGATACAGTTAGGAAGTTTTGTTTTAGGCATTTACTGCTTTTCTGTATAGTTACTTTTTTCCCAGTCCTGAGTTGTTTTTGTCTTTGTTCTTGCTGTGTATTTTCTAGTCAGATTTATGCATTGCTCCAGGAGTGCATCATGTTGGTTTGTCACCTCTTCATTTTAGCCATTTGTTATTTATGTTAGGAAGAGAAAGAATTAATTTGCTGAGATTATTTCAATTTCTTAAATAACAGAAGTACATGTTTCTTCATGATATAAATAGCATTACGTGACCCACAGAATGTTTTATTATAGATTCGTGTTAGGTTCTGAGCAGACAAGAGAACAAATGAATTTCGTTTCTTGCTGCATGCTGCTGAAAAATAGCCTGACTCCTTACAGAGCTCAGCCAGTGGATTTACTGATGTGAAAAACGACCTAAAGCTAGTCAGAGATGAAAGGTTTTTTCCCTGTTAGGTTTGTAAAGCTCAGAGAATTTAAAGGATTTTTGAGACTTACTTCTCATGCTGGATATGGTACTTCCTCTGAGATTAGTCTGGATAGGATAATTTATCTCCTAAGTGTAGGTAGAGGGCTGGTGGGAAGGACTGGGTTTTTTTTAGTTTCAGAGGCATGGAGATTGCTGGGGTTTAGTTTGGGGTTTTTTCCCCAGAAAATAACCTATTGTGAATGTGTTCTGTAATATTAACTATATGGTTAGGACATAATCTAAACCACTTCA
>WEIU01002280.1:0-26349 GCA_013389925.1 Aegithalos caudatus
GGCTGGGGCTGTTGAGCTGCAGCAGGTACTGCCGCTTGAGCCGGGAGCGGATCGCCAGGCGCTCGGCCTCGGCCCGGCGCTTCTCCGCCGATGTGTCGTAGGTGTCGGGGTCGAGCTCGGCGGGCAGCGAGACGTAGCGGTTGGGCCTGTACAGCTTGGCCGCCGATGGAGGCGGCGACGCCATCTTGGAGAGCCGGCCTTACCGGCGGCTCCGCCCCCGCCGCGCCCTCAGCGGGAGCAGCGACCTCCTCTCACAGAACCGGAGTCCCGGAATGGTTTGGGCTGGAAGGGTGGGAAAGCTTGTCCCGTTCCGACCCCGCTGCCGTGGGCAGGGACAACTTCCACTAGAGCAGGTTTATTACAGCCCCATCCAGCCTGGTCTTGAATGCCTCCAAGGGATGGGGAATCCACAGCTTCTCAGGGGAACCTGTGTCAGTACCTTACCACACTCAGGGTAAAGGATTTTTTTCTGTGGTATCTAACCTAAACCTACTCTTTCGATTTTAACCCATTCCCCCTTCTCCTGTCACTACATTCTCTTGTAAATAACCTTTCCCCATCTTTACTGTGAGTTCCCTTCAGGTACTGGAAGACCACAGTCAGGTTCCCTCAAAGCCTTTTTTTTCCCAGACTGAACAAACCCAATTCTCTCAGCCTTTCCTCGTGGGAGAGGTGCTCCATCTCTGTGATCATCTCGGTGCCCTCCTCTGGATTCTCTCCAATAGATCAATATCCTGCCCTGGTGCTAGGGGCCCCAGAGCTGGATGCAGTGTTCCAGGTGGGATCTTGCAGCGCAGAGGGGCAGAATCCCCTCCCTTGCCCTGCTTTGGATGCAGCCCAGGACACGTTTGGCTTTCTGGGCTGTGAGTGCCTGTAGAGAGAACATGTCCAGCCTCTCATCCCCCCAGCACCCCCAAATCCTTCTGGTCAGAGCTGCTCTCGATCTGTTCATCCCCCAACCTGTGTTGATCCCAGGGTTGCCCAGCCCAGGTGCAGCACCTTGCACTTGGTCTTGTTAAATCTCATGAGATTGCCAGGTGCTCACTTCTCCAGCCTGTCTTGGCTTTACCTGGCCTCACCTGCTGTGGCTCAGGGCATGCCAGGGGAAGGTTTTGGTCTCACAAAAACAACAGTTCCAGCAGGTCAATTTTTTCCTGTCACCTGCAATTAAAATAGCCTTCAGGATGAGTCACAGGTCAGACCTCTTTGAGTCTGCTGGGACAAGGGGGTGCCATTGCTGTGGGAGTGTTTACTGCCCTTTTGAATAGTGTTTCTATGTTTTAGAAAGTGTAGTTAATGTATGTCAAACTGCTGAAAATAAGTCTCTTAGGATTACAGGATCACAGAAAATTCTGTGTTGGAAATGACCCACAAGGTTGATCAAGTCCAATTTAGCGCTGCACAGGACCATCCCCAAGAGTCACGCCCTGTGCCTCAGAGCATTGTCCAAACACTTCTTGCATTCTATCAGCCTTGGTGCTGTGACCACTTCCTTGGGAGCCTGTTCCAGTGCCCAACCACCCTCTGGGTGAAGAACCTTTTCCTAACATCCAACCTAAACCTCCCCATGCTCAACTTTAGACCATTCCCTCGGGTCCTGTCACTGTTTGCTAGAGAGAAGAGATCAGTACCTGTCCCTCCACTTCCCCTCATGAGGAAGGACTGCAATTAATTTACACTGTCAGTGCTACAGAGAGCTTTTTTTTATAGCTACATTTGAACATTAATTCATTTTTGAACCGAATAGTACAAAATAGTACAAATAGTACTACATCTGAACAGTATTCCACGTTACACAAAAGATATGTTGCAGGCAGACTGGTATTTGCAAAATCCCACAGTTATTGACTTTCAGCTTCAAATTGTCCTTTTGATTCTTTAATCAATGCTGAGCTGACTGGACAAGCTACCAGGTAACTCCAGGATTCTCAAGAGGCAACTCACCACTATGACAGACATTATTGACAGGTTCAGGAATCACCCACTGTTTGGTGAACACTGGGCAAAGAAAACAGGGGTTTGACATTGCTCTGCTTTCAGCCAGTGTGTGCCCAAGTGGCCAAGAAGGCCAATGGCATCCTGGCCTGGATCAGCAATGGTGTGGCCAGCAGGACCAGGGCAGGGATTGTCCTCCTCTACTCAGCACTGGTGAGGCCACACCTTAATAACAGTGAACATTTCTGGGGCCCTCTCTCCAAGAAGGACATTGAGGTGCTGAGGCATGTCCAGAGGAGGGCAGTGGGGCTGGTGAAGGGTCCAGAGCACAAGTCCTGTGAGAAGGAGCTGGCATTGTTTTGCCTGGAGAAAAGGAGGCTTGGTGGAGGACCTTATTGATCTCAACAACTGTCTGAGAGGACGTTATAGCCAGGTGTGGAATTGGTCTCTGGTCCCATATAACAAATGATTGGACAAGAGAAAATGATCTCAAGTTGTATCAGGGGAGGTTTAGATTAGATATTAAGAAAAACTTTTTCACCTAAAGGATTATCCAGTACTGGAACAGGCTGCTCCAGGAAGTGTTGCAGTCACCTTCTCTGTTGATATTCAAAATACATGGCATTTGGGGACACTGTTTAGTGATAGACTTGGCAGTACTGAGTTAATTATTGGACCTGATAATTTTAGAGTTATTTTGCAACCTTAATGAGTCTTAGGCTTTGGCTTGAAGAAGTTTTTATCTTGTTGGTATTAAGAACTTTGATCTCCAGTGATGTAAAGAAGTGTATGCAAGTTGTCTTTCTGGAAACAAAGTAGCCAGTAAACAAGTTAACTGCTGTGTTTTCTTCTTGCAATATACAAACCAGTGATAGTTATGCTGATTGGGACCCAGTAAGTTTAATGGCTGTGCTTATGTAGTTATGGCCTGATTTACACTGTGGTAACTGCAGACTCAGGTAATGTTGGATGAGGGATTACAGTTTCCTCCTAAGCATACACAGAATAATACTGCTGACTCTAAGATGCTGTGCTTTGGCACTGCAATAATAGAGCAAAAGCTCTTCCTCACATCCTACCTTTTCACACTTTTTCCTATGAACTTGGAAAATAAATGAGCTCCTTTTGGTCTGAACAGCTAATTAGGAGTTGTGACTTGCTTCCAGCAGGATGAAATACAAGTTGGATGTTTCTGCAGTTTGTGTACCTTGAGCACCCCCAGCACAAGATGCAGCATTAGGTATATTTCCCTCTCTCAAGTACAAGCCTATAGTCTTCTCATGAATCTCTCCAGCTTTTCCATCCTCATTTTCTTCACAAACATGTGTCTGCAAATCCAAGTGAAAACCAAGCTTCTTCGTTCACAGTGTGAAAAACGAGGTTCACTTAGAAGAATTTATAAGTTTAATAAAATATGGACAATCAGGAGACGGCAAATAATGCAAAAACAGTTTCTCGGCCAAGGGTGTCTGGCCGAGAGTGCCTGGCACCGAGCCAGCCAGCACATGCCTTACTGCTTCAGATCCTTTGCTTTAAGGAGCTCTGTGTTACATGTTCAATAGACCCTAATGCATGATTCAGACACTCTTTTTGGGTTATCATTTTCAGTTCAGTTTCAGTGTTCCCCCCCCCAGTCATTTTATCTGGTAGATTCATCTGGGTGGCTGTGCTTTGTCTGCTATCATAGGTCCCATAAACTCTTCTTTCAAGGTTTTGCTTGTCTCCATTTGGACTTGATAACAGAGGTTCCATAGCTTTGTTCAGCAATCTCTGTACAGGAATGCAGGATGACTCTCCCTATCTTCTGGTTTGGCCAGTTTAGATGTTACAAAGAAAAAAAAAAATTTTTTACTGTTAGCACTATGTTACAATCAGAAAATATACATTCATCACCTTTCTAAACTCTGTTAATAAAAGAAAATATAGTACAACTTTCCCACATTATACATATAACATTCATCTCAATATTTGCGAAAAGCCAACTCCATAATATGCATTTATAACATCAGTCAGCTCCCAGGGAAGTACTTATATGCCCTGATGCTTTTTCTCTCAGGGCTTTCAGCTTGGCTTAGTGGTTCCTATATGGAAAAATATACTCCCTTTCCTTCCCATTTTGTGACCACTGGATTTAGTGAGCTCTGTGTCTCCAGCTCCACGATTCATGACTGGCATGTAGGAAGCTGCTTTAGAAGCACGGTAACTATATCAGCAGCACTGCCAAGTGGCACTCCTGTGGTACTTTCATCTCTGAGTGTTCAGAGACTTGGCAGCCTGTGTCTCCCAGCCCCTGCACGGCTTGCTGCTTTTAAAGCTGCTCCTCCCTGCTCTCTCTTATTTCTTAATAAAGTGACACGTGCAGCCTTGAAACAGATTGATTCCTGGCAGAAGCAGGAGTGCAGATTGGATTAGCAAACTGGGAAGGGTTAGATGCTCTGTGGGGGTTTTTTTCCCTCTGTGCTGCATCACAGAGTGGAACAGAAAACTTCTGTTCCTGCAAATCTCCCAAAGGACTTCAAAACAGCCAGGTGCTTTTGCCCCACTCTGCTGACTCCTGAGGCCTGTCTACAGTGGGGTGAAACAGTTCCTGTGGGCAGGAGCAGAGATCGTCCTGTGGTGAAGTCACTTGGCAAAGGCAGCAGGTTAAACTCCAAGCCCTGTTGCAGAAGCTTTGTGATCTTTTCAGTGCAGGTCCAAGCTGTGTCTTCTCCCTGTCCCCAGAGCTAGTAGCTGTGAGTGTGCATGCTTGGCATGCAAACAGTGCTGGAATTAATTCTACTGAGAGAAAAACAGAAGGTACAAAGCAACATTTCCATTAACAATGTAATGTACTGTATTAGAAAACAGCAGCCAGCTGCTACGCTGAAAACACCTTTGCATTTCATCTCTAACCACTAACTCATCCTCCTGTCCAAAGGATCCAAATCCTTACAGGGAGTCTTTTCTGAAAGATGGCACTTGTTTCATGGGGTAAGAAAATAACAAGATCCCGTCCAGAGAAACATATTCTCTGACACTGAAGACTGTGCATTGCAATTTGTTGTTTTCACTCCTCCAGGGGTGAATTTGTGCACTTTCTTTGTTTTGTAACAGCCTTGTTTCTAACTTTAAAACACATTCTTTAGCAAAAGCCTGAGTCACCAATAGTCAGTGTCTAAACCTTGTATAAAGCAATGCAGGACAAAGACACAGACGCTGCAGACAAAGCACTTGACTGAAATCAGTGATTGCTTTTTCTCCTGCTGACAGGAACTGCTGCACACAGGGAGAAATGCTGCGGTGACAAACTGTCCTCCTGTGCAGACCTCCTGCGTCATCTGCTCCTCCTGGACCACCCTGTGGCAGCCTGTGAACACAGTCTTGCTGCTACTGAAAATCACCTCTGAAACAAAAGATTTGGCAAGAATGAACAAGACCCTTCTTGTTCCTGTTTTGTCAGCCAGATCTTGAAGCTCGTTTGATTCTCCTGGCTGCTAGTGTTGACCTAAGGCAAGCAGCAGGAACATAAAATGGGCTCTAGTAAGGGTGGGGCCTGTCTCAGTGGGGCAGCACAGGCTTGAACTAGAATGTGCTGGCCATCAAACC
This sequence comes from Aegithalos caudatus, assembly GCA_013389925.1. Lineage (NCBI taxonomy): Eukaryota > Metazoa > Chordata > Aves > Passeriformes > Aegithalidae > Aegithalos > Aegithalos caudatus. The sequence continues at coordinate 5,521 of WEIU01002280.1, forward strand.
ACATCCTCATGGGCTTACACACCAAGGCTTAACTGGTAAGACCCCAAGTGGTTTTTCTTCTTTTTTATCAGGACTGATGTTTATTGAATGTTCAAGGTTGGCAGTATTCAGTGAAATCGACAATTCTCCTATGAAAATGCCTTTGAAGTTGGCATCATCTGTTTTCTTTGCCATCAGCAGTAATCAAAATGGAAAGAACAGCCAAGAAAATTAATCTATGTCCAGAACCCCATGGAGGGTTGGCCTTGACTGAGTGCCAGACATCCACCCAGCTGCTTTCTCACTTCTCTCCTTGAAAGGGCTGGGGAAGAAAATGACTGTCCTGGTTTTGAAAGGACAGATATCTGCCAGCAAAAGCTGGAAGTTCCCTTTGAATAGAGAATGTAGACCAATCCCCTCAAATTATTATAATTTTGGAATTAGGGGCTTTCAGGCAAAGTTATGGGAATAGGAATAGCAGTCCTTTAATAGGAATATTAAAAATACAAATGTAATAGTACAGATAAACATGCAAATAAAACAAACAAAAACCCTAGAAAAACCCTGACAGAGTCAGGGATGTGACCTGACATCCTGTTGGGCAGGGTGTTAGAAGCAGTCCAGATGAATCCTTCTGGAGTAACAGACACAGTCCTGTGGAGTAGAGATGGTCCTTAAGAAAGTCCAGTGGTGGCGAGATGGGTCCAGTCTTCCTCTGGGAATCCAGTGGAAAAAGGAAGGTCCTGCTGTTCCTGCCTCCCCTTTTTATCTAGGTAGGAATGCTTGGGTCCCTCCCAGCTGGGCAGAGCATCTCCCAATGGGATGATGGAATGTCTCCTGTCATTGGTGAGCGTTAATGGCCCATTATCAGAAAATATCAGCTCTGAAACTCCCGCTTGTCCACCCCTTTGTTTTGGTTAAGTACCCAGCAATTAATTTCTTTGCAACCTAACTGAAAAAATTCAGCTAACACAAAAGAAACAATACCCAACCTCCAACAATGACATAGAAAATCTCATGGTTTGATAAAAGTGCAGCTGTTCAGAAAAGCAAAAGCTGCATATGGAAGCAAAGTAAAAAGAGGAATTTGTTCACTACAACCCATAAGCAGGCAGATGTCCAGCTATTTTTTGGGAAGCAAGGACTCAATAGGCATAGCAGTTGCTTGGGCAGACAGATGACATCACCATAAATGTCCTCCCATCATTCTCCTTTCCTTCAACTTCTATTTTTAAGGAGGACATCATATGGCACAGGATATCCCTTTGATTATTTGGGTCAGCTGCCCCAGTTATTCCCCCTTGCAATCTCTTGCCCATCTCCAGCCTACAGACCTTCAAAGTTGTTGGTGGGGTGTTGGAGAGAAAGCCCTGACACTGTGCTAACACTGCTCAGCAATACCCAAACCTGTTTGCTACCAGTGCTATTTTAACCACAGATGAAAGGCACAGACCCTTTAGGGTGCTGTGAAGAAAGTCCATCCCAACCAAACCCAGTACAAAGCCAGTTTGAAAGCTGTCTGACACTGCTGAATTTCAGCCCATTCTCATACAAGGTAGCCTGAAATCAGACACACTTCTATGGCACTCTTTGATTGAAGCTGCAAATAACTTCCACCTAGAGTTTAAAGTAATCTGAGATACTTTCTGTTTAGAACAGTGTGATTTTGCTGGTGGCTTTTGAGTCATGCCCTGAAATACACAGACTGGATTTTTTTGACTGTATACACAAAGTCACTCTTTTCAGTGTGACCAGACTAAGTGATTCCGTGCTTCAAGTGAATGAGAGAAAAATTAACCTAAATCACAGACCTGTCTATGTACCTCCAAGGTGACCATGCATGATGTTTTCAGGAGAGACAGGTTAAATATGCTGTCAACTCCAAAAATACTGGTGCCTGTCAAACTTGTGCTGAGTGCTTGCAGTTGCCCTGTTTGAATCAGTTGTCAGGCTGGGTCAACATGTTGCTGGGCTCTGTTGTGATTTCTCACTGACCTTTTGCAAAGAAAGCAAGCTGGGAAACAGGGGAAGCTGACAGAATCACTCATATCACAAGAAGCTCCCTGAACAGAGGCCCCTTCTAATTCCCACATGCAATGGCCAAGAAGGGTCATTTGGCTCCTGTTCCCATTCTATACAAGTGAATAAATACTAAGTGTGCTGCTGACCTTCTTTTGAAGGGGCATCAATATCCAGCATCCATGTGCGTGGATATATCCATAGTAAAAGCCAAATAGATACAGAAGGGGAGCAATGTAAGAAGAATCCAGCATAGTTTTATTTGAACTCTGAGTGTATTGAAGTGCAGCATCTAGCTATACCAATAAATTGTCTAGATACATGTAATTCATTCTGTGTTAAGAACTGAAGTCCTTGGTATCTTTATCTTATAGTTGTTTAAAGGAAGCCTAGCATGCAAAGGAAGGAGTTGAGATTGTTAGGGGAACTATGAACTGTTAGTACAGCCAACAGGCCACCCATAAATGTGTATCAAATGTTGAGCTCAGCAGGAGTTAGTTACAAAACTACGACATTTAATGAGTCATGAAGTGCCAGGAATTATGAGACATGGCATTAAACAAAACATTCCTGCTTCTCCTTGGCTTGTCCAGAGATGATGGCAAGAAGCCCTCTGCTGTTTCAGCTTTTCCTGTCAAAATAAAACTTTTGACTCGCACTGAATTTTAGCCGTGGCTGAGCTGCCTCAGCCAGGGAGCTGGTGCCACCTGGGCAGCCCTGGTGAGAGAAGGATAAGCTGACAGCTAGCATCCTTCTCCACTCCTTTGCAGGCCATTGATTGTAGGGTTTAGTACTGTTATATTCTTAGCTCTCCCTCTGCTTCCAGCTCCTCACATGAGAAACTATTAATAATTACATATCAATGAAGAGTGGGAGAGGAAGAGGTCTTGGAGTAGAGTGGGAATGTGAAACACCCTGCATGTCTGAGGGTAAGTCCTGTTGTTGGTTAAGTATTAGAAGTGCTTATCCAGTTGAGGGCTAACACTGTTCCTAGACTTCCCCTCACAATGGCTGTCAGGAACTGGAGTACTCCAGCAAGCTGTCATTGTTCCAACCACCCTCCATCTGGCCCAGATGCAGCATAAAGCTAAGATTCTTAGAGCTGGCCTGAATTGTGTGAAATGTGTGTTGTATTTAGGCTTGGCTGAAGTTCCAGGTTGACCTCAGGCCTTTCTTATTACTTTGGCTTTGCCTGGACAACACTGGACTGCAGCTGGTTATGGTTATTGCCACTGGTCCTGCCCTCATCACCTTGTCTAGCTCCCAGCTCAGCCCAGTCTTGCCATTCCTGGACTGCACTGTCACTCATGGAGCAGTGCTCAACCTCCTGGCTGTGGTGCCAAGGGTGAACTCAGAGGGCTGCCAGTAAAAATTCACAAAGCAGCTCCTAACAGGAGTCAGTGAGAAGAAAGTCAAGTGTTAGAGGAAATGGCCCACACATGATAAGGAGAGGCATCTTTTCTGGCCTGCTGCTCCTGACACAGAATATCACCAGAAGCTGATGTTTATTTTTTCCCTCATTTCTCTGCAGGTGTTTTGCTCTGCCCACAAAAGAAATTATAGATCTTCATTCAGTTTGGGTATCAGAAAAGTAGAAGTGCCTGCTGTCAACTCTGCCCCCTTCTCTCTGACATGATGGGGAGAATTTCAGATGGTGACTCCTCTTATCCCAAAACATGTCTGAGAGGCTGAACCATCCCTTGGAAATTCATTTTTTCTCCATGAGTTGTGGAAAAAGTTTAGTGTAGCCCAGATACTTTCCAGCTCTCTGAGAATCCACTGTGTGACAAAGTGCCATGCCTTGTGTAGCTTGGGGCAAAATGTTACACAGCCTTTATTGTATCTGGAGGATGCCCCTGTAAGTTCTTCCCAGACCCACGGGTGAAATGTTGGACTTGCTGACTGCCAAGGAGAGCCCTATGAAAAATGACTCTGGCCCACAAAACTTTCAGATTCCCTGCCATCTTGCTTGAAGTTACCTGATGGGTTTAGCTGGACTTTCTTTCACAAACAGAATCAGAGTGTAAAGAAAAGCCTGTTGGAAAAGATCCAATGAGGAGGGCCCAGGAAAACTTTAATCCCAAACAAACATGGCCTCTCCTGCTTGAAAAGACAGAAATACTGTGCCCCAACAGTTGGTTTGGTGTTAGGGACTTGGCCTGCCAAGGTGGAGTCCACATTAGCTTGGAGGAAGCCTCACTTTGTGGTATCATCTGGTCCAAAACTTAACCACAGCCTGAAATTAATTTTTAACTCAAAAAATAAGTCAGACTTTAAAGACAATTTCTTTTTTTAGAAGTCACAATTTTCTCCTTTGTACAGGAAGAGACTCCAACCCTGTGTGGGTAAAAAAACCTCCTGCCTAAAATCTGTGATAGATGTCCATTGAAAGGAGAAGCAGCTCTGTTTATACTGCTATGTAGAAAAATATACTCAGTTTGGTTTGTTTTATATATTTTGCTAGAAGTCTGGAGCTTAAATTTTAAATCAAGTCTTTGGAACACACTGTGAAGCAGGCCATCAGTATGAATAAAATATGCTAGTAGGAACATGTTGAATATAGAGTGACTGTTTGGCAATCTCTGTATTGCAGTGGGGAAGGACTTAGTTGTGGCAATGGAGTGGTTTTTTTCTTTGCTCAAGTAAAAGACAGAATACAAATGAGGCTGTTGCTGCAGAATACAAACTAGTGGGAGAGATATACCATGTCCAGATTGGGTATTTCAGTGTTTTTAAAAAAATATATGACAATACTAGAACTTTAAACTTTTGACCCATAGAGATAGGAAGGCAGAGCAGTGATGTCCCCGGATTCTTGTTATCATTGTATAAATCATTAATATTCAATAAACAAGAAATATGCCTTAGCATTGCAGAATTCATCAGGTTTCACCTGCCTTTTTGGAGAGATGGGGTAAGGCAGCTGCCAAGGTGTCTTAAAAATTGCTTCCTAAATTAATGTTTCCATACATCTCTAGATAACCTCTTAGCAGAGAGGTTTGCTCTTTGTGTAAACCACTTCTATTTACAGTACCATAGCTCCCTAATTCAACCAGTGTAATTGTGGTTTCAGTCCTTAAAGACAAGATTTCTACTTGTGGTGTGACCCTTGCAGGACTCTTTAAACACAGTGCTTTTCCTGCTTTCCTACTGCCCCCCACTCTATCCGCTTACATGCATCTGTTTCCTTCCCACTCACCTGTATATGTTTTAGCCCTACCCAATCCTGTTCTCCCACACTCTCAGCACTGCTGAGGGGCTCTTTACTCCCTCAATCTACTTTGACTTCTCTGCCTCTTTCACTTGCTGCTCAGTCTTTTCCCTGCTCTCTACTGGACATATGTCACTCACTTTCATCCAAACGTCTTTAAAAGTAGATCCAGTTGTGGCAGTCACTTGCAAAATGCTTGACAGATAGCAACTGATTACTTTTTGGTACTCTGCTCCCTGATTCTTCTCATCTTCTTTAATCAAGCAATGTGTACACAGCACATTGGGAGCAGGAGCATTCAAAGTTCTTCCTCCTCTGCAATGAATTATTTCAGAATCTTCCTGGGTCTGAAGCTAAGGGAAGTGCAAGCAGCCATCATGCTGCTTGCTGCTTCTCCTCAGCACAGGAAGGCTGATCAAACTCAGTTTCTACAACCAGCCTTTTAGTTTTATAGACCAGTATCCTGGTAAAGGCTATGGAGAACGGCCCATCCATCTCTGTACTAATGTTTTTCATGGTGAATCTTTCCTTTCTTTGTGTGCAACATACTGTCAGGAAAAAGTTTGTTGTGACTCAGGCACAGGCATGGAATCCCCACCTTCTGTTGCTGTGTTGGTCTTGCTAAAAGTTCCAGGGAGGCAACCCTCTCTTGTTCCCAACATAGTCCACCAGTCCCTGCAGTGACCAGAGCTGCCCACAGCACAAAGTCATAAACAGAATGACTCCAAGGGAAATTGCAAAGCCTGGTGCTGTTATGTCTGTATCAGTCTTTCACAGCTGGCTGAGATGCCTCTTCTGCTGGACCAATTAATAGGGAGGTTGCATTTCTCAATAATTTCCCTGAGGACTGAACACTCAGCATCTGAAAGAAAAAGGGTGGTGACTCACCTCTCGACCTGCTTAGTTCTTTCCAGGATAGTCCTTCTAATGAAGAATTGAGACTGTCTGAGATATACTCATGAGTTATAATAAACTAATAAGTTAAAATGTCTCAAATCCAAATGAAAATTTGAAATACGATAAAACGCAGCACAATAGTCACCAAAGTTAAAGTGCTTTTTCTTTACAGTTATATAACTTCTCTCCAGCACAGAGCAAGACCCCATTTCCCATCCCTTTGCTTTGTTTTGTGTGTTGAATCCTTGACCCTTCCTTGTTTTACTTCACTGTAGAAAGAGCTTGAACAAAGCAGGAAAACTGAGCCCCTGATCTTAAAAATCTCCTGCATATTTTTTAAGATCAGTGAAGTTATGAAGCTTTGGTTTCCTTGTTCTTAGACATAGTTTTTGCAGAGGCATCACAGGGGTGAGATCTATTCCTAACTGCAATGCTGCCTTTTCTTCAGGCAGTGATAGAAAAGGTCTTTCTGACCTGCAGAGCAGTCTTAGAACACAGCTACCTCTGGCTGAATCGTCCCACCTCTGACATTTGTCAGGCAGTTGACAACTTCTGTTGACAGCTTATGAATTTTTTCCTATTTTCTTGCAGCACAACCTCTTCCAAATACCATCATCTCTCTCTTCTTTGAGTGCACCTATATTGCATCTGGCACCAGATTTGTCTCAATTTTTGACTGTGTTTGGGACAAATTCTTCTGACTTGCCTATCATGTAGCATACTGCTGACACAGACTTTTTAGATGTGCTGTGCGTGGTCACAGGAACACAACTGCAAAATGTGTCACTGTGGTGAGAGATCTCTTCCCTGGGACCTCTTGGGGGGAGAAGTGTCACTCACTGCATTATCTTGACCTTGCTGAGAAGCAAAGGTGCAAAAGTATTTGTTGGTCCCAGAGTCTAGACAGTCACAGGTTTGATCAGGACTGAATTTAAACAGTTTCCTACAGAGGGTAGGGTGACCTTGGGGCAGAGCATGCAGAGGGATGTCCCTAGAAGTTTAGGGCTGACAATGTAGTTAGCATTGGCTTGTCCTTGCCTAATACCTTATTCTTGGAAGAAAGGAATAGTCAGGATTAGGTATCCCTTGGACAAAGCATTAGTTGATCAGAGCATACATATTTCAATGTGATTTCTCCTGGTAAATATTACTTTATTGCTTGAGAGTTGCTTGTTGTTTGTGCTCTGTGACAGTGAAAGGCCAGTAGGTGATGAGGAAAAGGTGATTTTTAGTTTAGGACAGGAAAGTGAATCAACCACCCAACAGCTGGAACTGCATTTACACGTTGCCTGGCACCCTTCTGCTCTTATGGCTTGACCTTGTCTCAGGATTTCAAATCCTGGGATCCATTCCAGGATTTCTGAAGAAGTCATCAGTCTTTTCCAGCAGTAAGAGGTAGCACTGAAAGCATAGTGGTTAATGATGATGGTGATAAAAATACCAATAAAAATAGTCTGACAGAATTTCCCTCAACAACCATTGTCACATATTTTCTGTTTTGATGAAACATTTCTGAGTTTTTTTGACAGACACAGAAACACTTTCTCATCCTTCCATTAAAAAAATTGTTTATTTTTCACCTCCTTTTCTCCTCCTTATAACAGTTGCTAAGGGAAACAGAGGAGTAAACAAGAGGAGGGAAGTGAGAGGGATAAAGGAAAGGAAAACAATTCAGATTTTGTTATTTTGAATAATTTTTTTCAACCAAATGCAGATATATAATCATGCTAAAAATACAAGAAAACTCCTTTCAGCAAACAACTGCTGGTATTCTGTGCTTTCTCAAATCAATTCCTACTGCATTGTACTCCCCTGAGTGTAGGCTAGCATGAGGTATCCAGAAAATGCTGGCTCCTGACAACATGGCTGGTTCAGTTTTAGAACTGCAGGAATGCAATGGTAAACAGCAAATCTTATGTGTTTTCTTAACAATTATCCATAGCTGCTCCTTCACTTTGCAAAGTAACTTTAGGTTACTCCTTTTTGCACCAATGAACAAAGCCTCCTGAGATTCTGCATATGCTGGTCTGGTAGGTGTGCTGCAGGTGTGCTGGAGTCCTGGTCCAAGAGGAATATTATTATTATTATAATATAAGAAACTTCAGCTGCTGTTCTTGAACTGAAATCAGTGAAGCTCTGCAGAAAGCAGGAGGTGAATAGCAGTGATGCAGCAAAACTGTTTCCTAGGAAAAAATCTTTTCTACAAGGGTTCACACTGCTCTGCAGAGACCAAAGGAATCAAAACAAGTTCTGTACACTTTTAGGCAATATCAAACATATTTTAGCAAAATTGATGCTCTTTGTTGAGTTCTAGACTACTTTTTCACTAGGTAGCCAACAATTATGCTCAGCTGAATGAGGAAGGAGGTTTGAGCAATGCAGTCCCAAACTAGTAAAACAGCCAAGGTATCAAAAAGGATCTCTGATCTAATGCAAAACTTGATACATGTTTTCAAGATACATTTTGGCTGCAGCAGTAAAGTAGATAGGATCAGATGTAATTCTGAATAGTATGCCGGGGTTTAGCCCACAGAAAGATTTCTAAAGGGAAAAAATAAAGTTTATAAAAGAATACAGTTAGCAAAATGGAGCTGTGATAAGTAAAACTTCTTCTACACCTTCATTCTTAACTCTGAGTTGCATTCTGTGGGTAAAAATAGCTGCTGCCAAAAATACTAGTTGCTTTAAAGAAGCTGCAGTGCTATCACACCTGAAGGAACTCCTGTTGTTTCTGGGTACATCAGAAAACAAGCATCTGGTACAGAAAATAATATTGGGGTTGCAATAGAACTCTTCCAGTTGTTAACTTTCCCAAAGAAAACAACATGGGGGAAAAATTAAAACACACATGCCTTATTTGCACAGAGCCCAGTGTAGCAACACTGAATAATTAACATCTGAAACCCAGTTGAGAGAGAGCTTCAGGGATCTGTCCAGAGGGATTCCTGTCAGACAGCTCTCAGATGTCTCACTGAGAGTGAAATTAAGAACTCTTCCTCAGAAAGGACAAGCTGGTGTGTTGGCCCGGCACAAAGGCACAAAGGAGGAAAGACCAAAGCAATTTCCCCCTGCTTAGTCTGGTAGCTGACACAGGTTAAAAAGATACAATGTGTGGGAGGGCTGGAAAGAGAAGAAAATACACTGCCAGGCCCAAGTCATGGTGGATTATTAAAAGTCAAAACACCTTGCCATCTGATGATGGGATCAAAACTCACCCTTAGGGCTGCTTCAAGAGGTCCATGTACAACCTGTCGTGCTACAAAAGGGTGAGTAAGAGCTCTGGGCTGAAGCAAAAACTTATAATGGGAAGCTCAGTTAAGGTTCCCCTCTGGTCACTGCAAAAGGACCACAAAGCAGATTCTCACAAGCTAAAATTCTGGGTATAAAGAGAGTTTGACATGTGAGTTATCTAGGTCTTTAGTGCACAAGGTCAGGAGTCAGTCCAGCTTTTCCTGAGTACCAAATTCAGAAGCTTTGCCTACAGATGCTACAGATTGCTCACATTACCTATTATTTGGAAATACATACAAAAGCATTTATAGCACATTTTCACCCAAGATCAATGCAGTGGTGCCACAGTGCTGCCAGATCAGAGTCCCTCAGTACTTTATTGTGCCATTGACAGAGAAGACTAAGAGCCATTTAGCAACTGAAGGACACAGATTTAAGAAGGGACATAGCAAACTTTTTTAGTTGCTTTATGCTGGGAAGGAGATACCTAAAGAAATCCTAGATCACATCACAGAGGTTTTACCACGATGATGATGTGTTCTCATTGTTCCTGCTCCTGGCAGAGCGGGGAGCCGTGCCCTCTGGTGGCAGCTGCCAGGCTGGAGATCCAGCCTGGAGGAAGAGCAGTAGCTGTACTGCACCAGGGGCATCTGTGCACCATTTCCTTGGGGACCTTACATTGGGCTTTTGCACCCCACAGTTTTAGTGCCCAGATTTTTTGTGTCCTGTGGGAGGAACTCCTCCAGTCTCCTGGGAAGGCACACCTCATCCACGTTGTGCTCCTCTTCACTGATGATAATTGACTTTCCCTTTCTGAATCTCCTCAGCTGACTCCCTGGTAGCTCCACAGCCTTGGAAGCATCTGGTGCATGTAAACAGACAACTTGTCAGGGAGAGAGTGTGAAAGCAGATGTTTAAAACACCCATAAGACCTTCTGATGCCTGCTGATGAGCCTCATTGAATGCTGATTTGTAGGTATTTCTGTTTATATAAACCTGGTTCTTTCAATTGCCTGCTATTTTTAGTAGCCTAACGATTTGCATAAGAATACAGTCTTGGTTGCTTGGGAAAATTATATGTCCTATATCACTGCTTTCAAACTCCTAACCTTTTCCAGCACAACAGGCTCTGATACTTGGCATTTACACTCAGCAATATCTTAGGCTGTCATTTATTTTTGCTTTTACCACTGAATTGCTAGACTCCAATTCAGAGTATCTTGCAATATCCACTTGTATCTTCAAAAAACAAAAATAAGTTTTACTATATTTCTTCCTTAATGATATGTGGCTGCTTTGGTTTTTAAGTTCATGTTTGCCTATTTTGCATGGACTTTGGTTCATATGGAAGGAAAATTACAGTTATTTATAACTCCATACATGTTTGCATCTGAACAATTGTATGCACCTTGTTCTAGCATTAACTAAGGAGAAACAAAATCTTAGTTCAGCAAACTAAAGCAAAAAGTTTCATTAATTCAGTTTTTGTTCCTTCTGACTTTTAATGTCCAAAACCAAAGTTTGGTTATTCTAATCATTAAGCTAGAAAAGATACCACTGCTGGAGACCAGGCATATGTGTCTTATGGGAAGCACAAGCAATTTACCAACACTTCATAACCTAAAATACATTTGCATAAATTCCTGAATTAACACTCATCAGTGAGAAATACCTCTAGGAAATTAGTCCTGACTCCTCATACAGCATGAAAAAAGGCCATGCTGATTTGGAGGTTCTATTCTTAGATAAAAGGTTAACAGCTTTCCTGAAAGCTTTTTTTTTTTTTTTTTTTTTGCTTCCCAATGGTTGTTGGAAAGCCTCACTGTAAATTGAGTAGGTCTGAACCTCAGCCTAGTGCAAGTTACCTTGCATTCAGTGTTTCTTCTTTGTTTTACTGTCAGTGTTCCTGAACTTGCTTTACTCTGACTTCCCAAAGGCATCACTAATATCCTGAATTTTAGCCGTATTTTATTTATGGTAAAAAAATGAATAAGATGAAAAAGGTGCAAATCTGTGGCTGCTCTGGTTAGATTTCTTTTGTCACATCAAAGGAGAGGATATACTGTTGTCACACTGTGTTGGCAGTGGCTATTGGAGAAGAAATAGAATAGAATGTGCTATTTACTGAGTGGTCATTGCAGGAAAAGGTCACTGTCCTATTACTCTGCCCTGCACCTTGTAGTTCTGAAATGGCTGTGAAGGAGGAGTGTCTGCTTCGCTACAGGTCCAGGGCTGCTTCCCACAGGTCAAGAGCTGCAGGAAGCCTCACCCTCGTGTGCCCAGGCTTTGCCTGACGCTTCAGCGGCTCTGAGGCAGGGCTGGCTCTGCTGCACAAATCTGTAGCACACTGCAAACGAGGCAGAGCTGAAACAGAAAACAGGGCGTGTTGGCAGAGCTGCTTCTGAACGGGCTCAGCTTAGGAACATGTCAGATGCTTCCTCAAGCCAGGCAAGGTGACAGCCGGCTGCCTTCCCTTCCGCCTCGGCTAAAATTCTCCGGGTATCTTCTTCTTAGACAGGGCTTCAGGTCCAGCCGAGAGCGTGAAATATACGTATAAGGGAAGGTGGGAGAAAAAAAGGACGTCAAACTTCTCCAGCTGAGACAATCTTCTCTCAGCTGGACGTCAAACTTCTCCAGCTGCCTTCTCCAAGGCAATCCCCTTGTCCTTGGAGGCTAGTGCGTCTCCTGGCAGAGCGGGAAGCCGGGCCCTCTGGTGGCAGAACAGGGACAGAGAAGTTTAAAACCTTTTCAAATATCCATTCCAAGGACACAAAAGCAATCTGTACGCTCTGACCCCTGCCAAAATATTCGGCCTCTGATTAGGCTTGTACTGCCCTTGAAATTCAAGCAGCTCCCGTGTGAGGTGGGGTCCCTCGTTGCAGTCAGGATTTCCTTGCTGCAGTCAGAGGCTCGCCTGTGCTGGGAATGCCATTGTCCAGGTGGGACGGCAGATTTTGCAGGGGTCCTCCAGCTACTCGAGAACATGTTCCCTGCCAAGCACAGCTATTGCAGCTCAAAGTATGCAGCCAGGGTTGTCAGCATTTGAGTGCTTCAATACCCAATCTGTCTCTCAGAGCTTTATAACGAGTTCATCTCATGACAGAGTTAGGAAGCTCCTAATAGTTTGTTCTGAAAGATTAGGTTGACTCAGATTCAGATATGGAAGAAAAGCAAGCAGAAGAATTTTCCTGCTTGCAGGGAGAGCACAGTCCAAATAGATTTTGACAAAAACACCTGTGATTTGGGTGAGTGAGCTGTTAATCAAACTGTGAATGTTTTGTCCTTGAAGAATGAGTTTCTTACATTTGCTTTTAACCTAGAGGAGTGTGGCAAAAGCTACCTCAGCACAGCACCTGTATAATGTTTGCACAACTGATCATCCCTTTCCAGTCCACGCTGCTGAAGTGATCTTGCAACTGAAATTAGGGAATCCTCAGTTTGCAGATTTCTTGACTCCTGAATAAAATTATGTTGCTGCTCCTAGGCACACACAGCCTCCACAAAAATCCTGCTAACGTCTCATTCCTAATAAGCTTTTCCACTAGAGGAGGTGAGCAAAACCCTTTCTTGTGCAAAACTTTGGCTGCTGGACTCTCTCCTCCTGCATTTTCATGTGCACACAGTTGGATGCCAGCCACACAGGGTCATGTCAGGAATCAGTGTGTGGAGTTAGGAAGAGATAGAGAGAGGAAAGTAATTCCTGAACATCATGTCCCCAGACCTGTTTCCTTAGCAGTACATTGGCAAGTTACCATTAGCTGTAGTTCAATACCTTAAAACCTGCCACCTTTAAGAGGACTTTCCAAGTAAAAACTTCACACTGTTTCCTCTTTCTGCCTCACCTTCAGCATTTCAGCAGAATGGAGCATTACAGCAAGGATGCTTTGATCACAAGGTATTTCTGCCTTGGCCTCCATTTTCTACCAAAACAAGCCCAGAGCTTGGTATATGGCATAACTTTTGTTACTGATGCTGGAGGAACACAAAACATGTCCATAGATAGCTGAAAAAGCTTACCTATGACGGTGGTTGCAAAGATATCTCACCAAATTGACCTGTCGATGCTTGAATCACATATTTAGGTGCTTATGAGGATTTTCTGTTGTGGAGAGCTCAGGAGAGCTTAGATATGTGTATAGCAATCTTTGAAACAATTAAAACAGCTTGTGTGAGAAGACTCTATGGTTAGTCACACCAAAAATGAATTACCAAGGAAGGCTGGTGCAATAGTCTATTGGCTAAGAAATTATTTCTTTAGCTCTATGCATAGCAGGATGCTCAGTTCACTAAAGCCAGTGGACCTGGAAACATTGGTTTCAAATTATAAAAGAATAAATTGAGATTTATTTTATAGGTGTGCCAGAAACAGTAATTGTGCACAAACACGGGCATTTTACTTCTTCACAAATATGTTAAGAGCTTAAAACTGTTGGCTTGTTTGCTTAATGGGGTTGTGTTTTTTTCTACTTTGTTTTTGCTTTCAAGTGGGAATGCAAAGCCTGAAGTTTCATCAGGTTCATAAAGGATTTGCCAGAGTTCCAGGAGTGAAATAGGAAGGTTGTCAGATCCAAACTGAAAGACCAGAAAACTTATATTCCCCTAATTGTTTGTTTGCCATTCAAACAAACCTTTTTTAACAGCAAGTGAACAAAAAATGATTTTAACAAATTAATAGCAATAGAAATTACTTTACAATTGAAATTTGTGCTCACTGGTGTATTACCTGTATGATACTACTGCTAATTTTTCTGTTTCTCAGAGATTTCAAGAAATCAAAAATTAGGAAGTTCAGAATCATGCAATCACTAGAAGGACAAAAATTTGCTGTTTAGAAGAGGACTTTCAGCTTTTCTTTTTGCACAAGAAGCAAAAGCTATTCTTGCCATTTGGAAGCAACTTTTATGGATTCTGAATTACTAGGAAAGAGTACTCTCAGTTTCTAGTCTATTCTTCAGTTTTGCATAAATGTTTCTTGTTTGGAGACTGTATTTTTGTGACATGAACCCAGTATGTTAATCCCTTAAACTATTTATTTCATTATATATTTAAAGCCAGCCTTTTCCACCCAAATAGACATCTGGCCTACGTAGATTCAACTTGCAAAGGGATTTTTTATAACTACATATTAAAATACGGTCTCAGTTCATTGGTCCCTATATGATCATAGCAACAATGCAGTAGCAAAAGATATGAAAGGTCTGTTTCCATGCAGCTGATGGGGAATCATGGTTTTGTAGAATATGCTTCTTTTCTATGCAGTGGAACAGCACAAGCAGCAGGCTGATACTGGGAGGTTTTCCTGTCTGAGAGGTGACACAGCTGAGAGTTTCAATGTCTTACAATTAATTTACTTGTAGCTCCCACTTCAACCACACTAAAATACTAATTTTGGTGCCAGACTGGTCACTCATGGGTGGTTTATTGTATATCAGAAGGTGGCTTAGTAAACAATATCCACCCTTCAGGAAAGATTCTTGTATTTCCTATAGAAATATAGAAATATAATTCCTATAGTGTATGATAGACTACAGGCTTCTATAAACTCCTATATTTTATTATGTCCCCATTAGACAAGAATAAAATGCAAAAGTGTTCATCAGGTAGCTTTAAATGTTTGTTATTTAGTGGATGTTACAATGTCATGTTCTCATTCTCAAAAAACACCCTCAACTTTTGAAAGAAACTTCACACAACAGTCTAGCCCTTTTCACATGCTTCAGCTGTGAAAAGGCAAATATTGCACTGGAAACATCAGCTTCAGTCCTTTGCACTGTCTAAATTCCCTTCATGGTCTTTTAAGAACTCTGGTCTAGCGGAAGGTGCCCCTCTCATAGCAGAGGGATTGAAACTGGATGGTCTTTAAGGTTCCTTGTAACATGAACCATTCTATGATACTGTGATTCTAAGGGTGAAGTAGCTCTTCTTCAAGGACTCTCTTCTGCAATGTAACAGGGGAGAGGTGTGCAGTGCCTGGAGAGCCCCACCTGCAAGTGGCTCCATCTCCCAAACTGCTTGGCTGCAGGAAGGATAAAAGTTGTGACTACTGCATGGCATGAGTCTCAGCAGTACCAGCGTGCTCCCACCTTTCTTCTGCCTCTGTACTGGAGGAGTGGGCTTAGCAGAGCTGAGCGATGGAATGTATCAGCAGAGGTTGCTGAAGGAGTCTGCAAAAGGTCCACCTCTCTGTGCCTCTGCATGAGCAGCTCTTCACATCTCTCAGAGGAGAAGTATGAGTAGTGCCTGAGTAAGGCAGAAGCACTTCTTTTGTTTCCCATGCCTGCACTGACTGTGAGGGGAACGATAAAATTTGAAAGAAAAAGACATATTTTTGGAGTTGTTCCTTATTTCAAATGTTCCATCTTGCTTCCAGTCTTAAACAATGCCTTTGTTCACAAAGCTAAGACATTTCCCTTGCCCAGGAGGGGGCTTAGGCACTTCAAATTTGCAGCTAGTGCTTGGCATGTGGTTTTGCTGCTGCACACAGAAGAATGAATGAAATGAGCTTCGGGCTTCCGGGAGATCTCATGGCACCTCAGCCAGGGATATTTGTTATGCCTTCCCTGTGCTGAGTGATCCTGGTTGACACTCACACAGGCCTCCATTATAAGTTTTAAATTGAGTTCGTTTTCTTTTAAACATATTTTCTGTTCATTGTTATGACTTGTGTCCAGGGGCATGGTTTGCCCTTGGCTGACTGAACTGGGCTACCAGTCAGAGTCCCTGCACCAGGTTTGGCCAGCTGTGTTAGCAGAGGCTTTGTCTATACTGGCAAAGTTTAACTTCTGTATGACTTACTGGTTATTTCCCTGGTCACCTTTTTGGCCTGTGTTAGCCTGAAAAAGGACTGGATACAGTTCCCAATTATTTCCTTATAAACTGATTAACCCTGAGTCTGATGTCAATTTCTGTTCACATCAAGAGCCCCCTGGACAGGGCCAGGATTCACTTTTAAGGCTCTGAAAAACTTATGGCATGAATATAGGTAGCACCTTTCCTGGTGTTTGGCAGCATCTCTAGATCTATGAACATACCAACAGGCAAGAGGGGTTTGAACACAGCCACTCTGTCCTAGTGGAGAATTTAAGTGTCTTGACATGACTGAGGCCCGTGTCCCACAACACTTGAATCTTTTATTCTGTTTTATTTAATAACAGAGATGCAACTTCATCTGGAGTGGATCATTGTTTGTTTAAAGTATTGGTGAGGACAACAGGCAGTTCTGCTGCTGAGGGAGACACAATTCTCCCGTGCACGGAGGGACAGTGATGGCCTTTGTTCACCATCACAGAGGCAAGGCAGGAGACTCATCTGCTCGCCATGCAGCAGCTTCCAGCAACTCTCCTTTCACTCTTCAGTGTCACTGGCTGGCATCTTGTTATTTTGTATCCCGGTTTATTGTATCCACGATCCGGGTCCCCCGTGGGGGAAGGCAGTTCTGTGGTAATCTCCCACAAGATACCTTCCCTTAGCCACGTGGCAGAACCACAAAAGGCAGGTCGGGGCTTGTGCTGTCTCGAGGTCCAGGCGGCGAAGGAACCTGGAATTTGCAGTACCGGCTGTTGCAGGGATATCCCAGAGTGGCTTTCTGAGAGGATCTAGACGATCAGTGGGAACAGAAAGCGAATCTGCTGTGGTTCGGTGTAGGTTTTATTGCGCTCTGTACGACCCCCCGAGCACAGTAACAAGCATGGCAGACTCGCCCCTAGCCCCTGGTTTTTCCCCGGGGAGGAGGGGCCGAACCGGGAGCGATCCCTGCCAATCCCAGAGGGGGGGAGGGACCTAGGGGAGAAGGGCAGGTCAGAAAACCAATCCCCTTCAGGGAGGGGCGGGGCAGTTCCTGTTGGACCAATCACTCGATGGCCCTCTCCAGGGGTTGCAGGGAAAGCCCTTCTATTAAAATCCAGTCCCTCGGGACTGGCAGGGGTGGCTCTGGTGGTCAGGGGGAGGGTATTGTTTAATCACAGGATGCAACAGCAACTTTTGTGGTGGTTTTTGGAAGATACTTCTATTTTAATAACCCTTTGGCCTCCCCAGTAAAAATGCAAGTCTCCATGAACCAAGCTCTGCATAGTGTGAGCAGAATAAATTTACACAGGTAACATTTCAACACAAACAGAATCCGCAGCGGATTATAGGATTATCCTTCACCCTGAAGGCAACAAGGGCCAGTGAGCTTTTCAATGAGAAAAATGGGAGAAAGGGAAAATGGAGATCAGATTATGTAAACATCTCTGCTTCACCCAACTAGAAAAATCAAGCCAGGCAAATCTGCAAGGATGGCAGAGTATTCAAGCATAGTAAATGTTCTTACTATTGACTGGTCTCAGCTCTCCTACAGCCTTAACAAGTAGCACAGCCTGCAGAAGAGGCTGGTGACAAGGAGCAGCCAGGTGCCATAGTCAGTGGCCTGCCAGCCCTAGAGCCAAAGCTGGATGTCTCTGACTGTGGTAGGAAGGCAGGCAGGAGGAGAGCCGGGGGTGAACTGCTGCTGTAAGAAGGGTCTCTCTTTCTCCTGCCCCTTTTTTGGACTCTGTTGTTTGTGCAGAGTTAATGTTTGCTCTGGCCTCATCTGCTCTTCACAGACCTTTCAGTAGTGAATCCAGCTATGGCAGTCTGATACTGCTTCACAAAATTAGCCCTCAAAAGTCCCTGGGATAGCTGCTGAATGGACAGTCACAGCTCAAAGAAAACTCCCAATAAATGAGGTGGAATTGCTACCCATTCACAACATAGGGACACATTTGCCATAGGCTTCCTTGGCACAGAGTGGATGCTCTCAGTTTCCAGCAGAAACCTATAGCAGGGTTTCTGTCCTCTGAGCAGCATGCAGCCCAACAGGATCCTGGTTCTCAGCTGCGATTCTGAGATACTGGTGACACAGAACCAGACCTTTTTTTATCTGTCTTTGATGAAATGAGATGTTTGAAAGACTCAGGGTTGGTTTCTTACAGGTTTCTTCTCTCACATCCTGTCCATGGCATAGTCCACTGGTCTGATCTTCACCTGTGCCACTCAGGTTTTTGAGTTTCAAAGTTGTAGCTACAACCACATTATCTCCATTGCCTCCAGCTGTTCCAGACTGTCAGGATCAGATGTCGAGTCCTCCATAGAAGCATGGCACTCTGCCCATTCATACCTTCAGATTCTTCCTCAATCAAGATAAGCATTGTGCTGAAACCTGGGTGCCCCAAGAGAGCTATTATCTGCATATTATTTCAACAAGCACTTGAAGAGCTATTCTATTTTCATTCTACAAGGGTACCTATACTAATCTGCTCCTGGGATGAGCCTTTAGGGATTTCAATGCGCAATCTAAATTCCTCTCCTTCTGGATACCTTTAGAGATAAAATTTATCTCTTTTCTTAGTCATGTTTCACCTTGTTTTATTTTGTAGTTGGAGGTTGATTACCTTCCTTTTTGTTGAAACCTTCCTTACAATGAAAATACTTTATTCTGCTTAATGGCCATACTTCTTCCAAAACACCTCCTAAAGTCTTACAGTGTATTCGAGAGTGGCATCCACTGCAGGTGGTACTTTCAGAGGAGAGACAAATGCTCCTCTTTATTCAACTCAACACAGAATAGATGCACCAAATTACTCACACACTCCCATTTCTTTTGTGGAGGGGTAGGCAGATGAAAGAGAACATCTCTCTGGGGATGAACAGATACTTCCCAGCTACACCAGGATGGTGTAGCAAAGCTGCATAGTGCCTATGTGGTACCCAGCCCATTTTGCAGAAGCTATTCCTGGAGCTCCTGTTCTGAAAGATGAGGAAGAGATCCCTGCCTGTCTCCTGATATAGACCTGGTAACAACCACTGGCCATGCTCTTAAACTCAGCCCTAGGTCAGAGATACTATCTGCTGTCCAGCCAGTCTCTGCAGTGCAGTATTTGTGCAGCAACAGTTCCCCTATCCCCCCAGGGCTGGTACAGCTTCAGTGTCTTTTGGCAGGGCTTCTGGGATGGATGCAGTGTGCTGCTAGTCATCTTGTCCCCACCTATCAGATTCTCTCAAAGCATCTCCTATAAGAATTCCTCCAGTTCTTCCAAGCTCAGGATAAGGGCATAATTTAAGCAAGCAGACCAGTTTTCATCTACTGCCAGGAGATTTCTATCCTGCTTTACCTGCATGGAGGATTGCAGACCATGTCATTTCAGAAGAAAGCCTATGCTGTTGAAGTGGCTTGGATGTACTGAAAACTGGCCAACCATCACTGCCCACATACTTTTCAGATATTTGGCTTCCACCAGCTATCAAATGGGTGTGATGAAGCAGATAAGACTGACCCAAATTTACACAGATAAGACAAGAAACATCTTGCTTAGGATTTTCAGATGACTAAGGTGACTTTGTGGTTTCAGATTAACCTGCCAGAGAATGACAGGTGCGGTGGAGAGAAGGCAAATTTTTACTGGGATGTCACTTCACAAATCAATTGATCTCCAGTCTAAAAGCAAAGCGATAGAAAGGAGTTTGGAAGGAGGAGAAAGGGTCAGTCATCTCTTTGGTCTGTGTACAGACTTTTATTAATGTGATATGCAAGATAAATTCTAATTCTTCTCCTCCCTTTTCAGTGTCCTTTGAACAAAACCTTAAGGTGAAAATGCTTTGGTTCTGTTAATGTGAAAATTGCTGCCACTTTTGCTCTGCCTCAGCACTGGTGCTGCTGAACACTCCAGGTTTTTTGGCCTCACATCTGTCCAGTCCCGCTGCACATTCTAGCTGTCTGGTTCCTTGATTCCCTGTCAAAACCCAAAGGGAAACCTGCACAGGTACCCACAGTGGTACAGAGATGTAGTCAATGGTAGATGTGCCTCCTGGTGTCATAGCCCTACTATGGAAAAAGCCGCTCAGTGGAAGAACACAAGTCTACAAGGTTATGTCAGAAACATGGTAGCCCTCATTTGCTGGACTGGGCCTCTGAGAACTGGAAACTTTTCTCACTGCAGCCTTTGAATGCTGCCTTCATCTAGCTTTCCAACCTTACTCCCTCCTAGGGCACAATTTAGTCAGCAGGAGTGCTTTGGCCCATACAGGTTATGCTGTTTCCCCAAAGAGAGAGCATCTTTCTGGCCAAAAGGATTTTGTGGCCAGCATAATCACATTTACATGAAGGCTTTTGCCAGCTTTGCTATATTGGTTGGGACTAGAGAATGGTCTGAGGGTAAATGACACTCTTGGAGATAGAACTTTGCCAGAAAAAGTTCTACTGCCTTACTCTTAACAGCTGCCCTTCTGGTTCTGTATCTTTTATTATTTTTAGCTTGCCTTTGCAATAGACAAACCCATACCTTTCTCATGAATAATGTGGAGTTTGCCAAGTTCAGAGTGCACATTTTAATTAAGTCAGTATTTACTTGAAAGAAAATTATATTGCTGCACTTCCATTTGATAAATCAAGTAATACTCGCTGAGTGTTCACTCCTGACCTGCAAGCCCTCATATTTAAAACAAGATTGGGGGGGGGGGGGGGGGAAAAAGAAAAA
>WEIU01002280.1:26423-46493 GCA_013389925.1 Aegithalos caudatus
AAAAGAAAGACATTTTTTGGCAAGGGAACTTCTGCCCTCAGGCTATTAATGCATCTTAATCCTGAACAGAAAATGAAATCACTTTGGGCGGGTGCCAAGCAATACAATGATTTCCCTCTAATTTTAGGGAGTTCTTGAATAGCTTGGAGTAAGAGCCATATGCTTCATTTTGCTCTGACTTTACACCCATTTTATATCCCCACCAATGCAGTGTTCCATCAGAGTCCCCCAGATTAACAAAAGAAAAGCAGTCCTCATTGCTGCTGTTATTTATTACTTTTATTATGGCTCAGGGTCTGTGTTACTGTTGCTGACACTGGACTTCATTCCTGCAGAGCCAGCGGGCACATTTCTTCTTCTGATTGTGCTCTTGAGCATAATTACCTCTATGTGGCATTTTCTGGTCCCCTTATAGTGTTACTTAGAAAGAAAAATATCTAAACCTCTTCCTGCAAGGTAAAAGACCTATGATAGTCATCAGGCTGCTCAAAGAAGCCAAATAGCATCTCCTTGTCACTGATTTGTCCCAGGGCCTGATTCACGGTACTGTTTAGCTACCCTGATGCTGCAGTGCTGACAAGAGGGGCTGTCCCATGCTTTTTTCTGCTCCCCTGGGGGCTTCTGATTACCTCTTATCAGCTTGGATCTGGCATGAGATACTGTGATCTGAATCAGATGAGCTATTTGGCTGGAAATTACCCCAGGAAAATGTCTGTGGGGTGAGTGTGCTGATCTGAGTGACTGCCCAACCATTCATTGATGGGGAGGTGCAGGATGGTTTCAGTTGTTGGCAACCCACACTTAAATGTCCTGTGAGTAGTAGCTGGTAAGATATTGGTTCCCTCCTTGATGTGGGCAGAAATGCAAGCATTGCATAAGAGGAGACCAGGACTGGAGGGAAGGAGCAGATGGGAGTAGAGCAGGGGCAAGGGGGGGCTTCTGGAAAGACAGCAAAGGAGGTGGGCTGGAGCTGATGCTTTGTGAATAACTGGCGAGAAACTCAGGGCAAATGAACAAAGAGACAAAGCTCAGCAAAGGAAAACATTTCTGAACAAACACTAATTGTCAAGGAAAAAACCCAAACCTAGGCAGGAAGTGCCCAGTAGTGAGTGGGGAATTGAGGCTTTAAGGAAAATTCTTCTTTGACAGAGTGAAATGGTGTACTGGAGAAGGTTTTAACAGGGACAAACTAGAAATGGGCACAAGGAAAATTAGTAGTAAAGACCCATTTGGCACAGAGAGAGCTCAGAGAGCACAGGCTCTCATCTAGAAGAAGCTGGGGTAGTGTTACCTCATAAGATGAAGAGACAAGGACGAGTGCCACAGGCAGTGCTGAGAGGGGAAGGAGGCAGTGAGAGCCTGAGCCACAGCCAGCAGTTAAAGTGGAGCAAGCAGCAGAGGCACATCAGCAGGACATTGGTGTTATGCATTGCACTGTGCAAAGCAACAAGCAGACCTGGCTCTCCACAGTCGAGGTGAGAGCTTGTCACTTGAACAGGTGGAAAGGTAGCTGGCCACACCCTCAGGTGTGACTGTAGAGCACCTCCAAGGACAGCAATTCAGCAGCACTGACATTGCACTCTTCCCATGGGGCCAGGAATGGGACTTGATCCTGATGGGTCCCTTCCAGCTAGCATATTCCATGACTGTATGAAATTCCATGATATGTAGGGCCTAGGAGACACACTAGTGACACTGGATCTTCTCATGGCTCTACAAGCCAGTTACCACCCTAGGACAGAATAAAGGAGAAGCATAGCATGAGCTGTCCTGTGAACACCGTTGTGAGGCTGGCAGGATGCAGAGACCTGCATTTGGCACAGCAGGGAAATGCACTGTTTCAGACACACATACAACAAAATGTCAAGTATCTCCAGTGCTGTGACATAAAATTATTCCAGGAAAATTGGTCCTGGGACAAAAACATTAAGTCCCTGAAATTTGATTTAAAAAATTCAAAGTCTGCCTAACAGAAGAGAAAACCAAATTCTTTCCTAGAATTTGAAGACATGGGATGGAGAGTTTGTTAGGGCCCTGAGTACACTCTCCCTCTCCTAGGATTTTGGTTGGCAGCTTCAGACCAGCTGGCTGGTCAGAACTGGTGAGGAAAGAAGAGCTGGGAGAAGCTTTTGTGGAGGATTTCCTGCAAAGCTCTGCTGAGATATTTTCATGGGAGACTCCCTTCCTTATCCTGGGAACTGCTTGAAGGCACAGCTGTCTCATGCTTGGCTCCTGCCTGAGCTGCACTAGGGTCGTGCTCCTGCCAGGCTGGCACCCCACTGATGGGAGCCCTGACCCTGCCACGGGCTCTCAATTTCCCGTCTGAACCTCAGGCTTCCCTCTTCCCTTGGGCGTTGCTGCTCCCTGCTGTGGTTTCATTGTGCCTGCCAGGCTGGGCTGGGGCACTTGTCCAGCAGTGGAGCTGTGCTGCAGCAGAGAATGATGGATGATTTCTCCACTGCTGCAGGAGAATTGAATCGGCAGGAACCATTGAGGATGACATCCCAGGCTCCCTGGGGATTCAAACATAACCCCTCCCTGCAAGAGTGCAGCTACTGCCTAAAGTGATGAATACACACCATGGCGTCCACCAGCAGCAAGACTCAGAAAGGGCTGGGGAGCAGAGCCTGTGCTGCAGCTAGAGGCAATTGAGCCAATGGAGAAAGCACTGGAATGATTTTTCACAATAATCACAGGGAAAGAGAGAAATATCATTATAATCTGTAGCTGCAAAGGCTATTGAGACGGAAAGAAAGCAATAAAACATTGCACTTTACACACCCAAGATGAGATCACGTATCTGCTTTCTACTCAAAATATACTACATGTACTAAGTGTTCCATCTCAGCACAGGCAGTTCAGGCTGGACCAAGAAAGCAGAATGTTAATGACCTTAAGAAGACAGCATTTCAATTCTGAGCCTCTTAAAATGCTGCCTATGCTGGAGATATTTCCCAAAATATTTCTGAAATAACAAGAAGCTGATTAAGGGTGGGAGTCACTTTTGATTACATTGTTATGAATGACAGACCCAGAGAAAAGCATGACAAAGCCCCCCAAAACTAACAGCATTACCTACAAGAAGCAGAAAGTGCAGCCTAAAATTGAATCACAGCAAAATGCAAATCCATGCAAAGGAACTGAATTATTTTGTCCATGCTGCAGAAAGAGGTGACATCAGATTTGATTCAAAGTAAAGAAAGCAGCTAATGAACAGCAAATTCCCTCTCAAAGTCAGCAACTGCATGAGGAATATTGACATACCTATCAAGATTTATACCATGAGCAGCATGAATGCATGGCTTATGAACTGGGGAAGGATATAAATGAGGAAGACTAAGAAGGGATAGTGGCAAGAAAACCTTGAACAAGACCCCCAGAGCAGTTGCTTTGAAATCAGGCTAAATCAGCAAAAGCAAGGAAAATACCACATCAGACCACATCAGTTAAAGTAGTAGGAAAGACCTCTTGTAGTTTATGGATGAACTGAAGCCAATACTGCAAAATGAAATTCCTGGAAAAGTCCTTGTTTGCCATTGTCTGGATGTCAGAGTTTTCTCTTGCATAATGCTAGACCACAGGCTAACATTGCAAGAAATTCGCAGTCTCTTAGGAGATGTTCTTCACAAGCCTCATGCTCCTGTACAACCAAGTAAGTCATGTAACTCTAAAACTAGAAAGATTAAAATTGACAGGGAAAATATCAGGGAAAGGCAAGATATCCTCCTTGAATATTCATACAGAAAAGGAAAAAAATAAGAGTTTGAGGAAGCAATCTATATTGATAGTCCAACACTTAAGGCCTACATTAAGTTTCCATCTGAAAAGCAAATTGTGGGATGTGCTGTGTTTTAAAAGGAAGCAAAGAGACCAGAGTGACCTGCACAAGAATAACAAGCTCCCTTGGCTATTGAAGACTTTTGGGATGAGCAACACATTGTTTGCAGAGAAAAGACTAAGGATGAAACATAAGGAGAAACAGTGATTCCTAGAAAAATGGATCTTGAAAAAAATTAGGTAAAGGAGGGTTTTACTATAATGCTTTATAACAAAATAGAAAAGGAAGCATAAGTTTTTGACATGGTGTGAAACCACAGGTAGAAGGAAAAATTATCATTGTTGCTCAGACCAGAAAGAGTAGTGCAAGCAATGAATCAGAGTTTGTGCTATTGGCAGAAACTGACAATTGATGTATTCTCTGGAAGAGATACCACACTCATTGTGAATTATTGTCAAATGGTAGGTTTTCTTTAGCTAAGTATTACCTAACAATCCCACAAAAGCAGCATTCACTCAGCATCCAATGATGCCTGCAGTTCATCACAGTACAGACAGTGGGGTGAGAGGGTCCAGGAGAAGTTCTTGGGATATCAAGTGCTGTCTGTGTGATTACTGTGTTGGGAGAGTAGGGGCACACTGTGAGGGGCTGGGAGCCAGCTATCGATTGAGACACACAGAGTTGTACCCTGAACTGTTATCATCTATAGTTTCTGGCCTTAGAAACATTGTCACCAGCAGGGAGACCATTCACACCACAAGGGCTGAGCTCACTGAAAGACACAATAGAATTCAAATGTGTTGAGAAATATTTAGCAGAGTGAGGCCATGATTTGTTAATGTCAGGATTGAACAATCCCTGCTTTCAGAGCACTGTATGAAGTCTTGTATTGACCCTATTGTATATTGTGCATTTTGCTGATCCTATGCTACCTTGAGTTAGTAAAGAAGTAGCAAAAGTAATAAATTATAGGTCCTTCTCACGGATGCTCTGTCACGTAGGTGGAAGACATGTAACAACTTAGTAAACCTTCTCATAGGCACTAAAGACAAAGGCATTGTATATTAGACAGAACAAAGAAAGACATATTGCCAACCAATTAGGAGATGTTTAGTCATATTTGCTGTTATGACAAAAGAACTTGTACCCAATTATAGAAGTGCCAATAATGGTGTGAGCTTTGTGATTTTCCTATATTAACTGTAAGCTTTCAATAATAAATGAAGCAATGATCTTATCTCTATGAGAACTGTGTCTTTGACTTCGGGATTTCCTCCTGCACAAATGCAGTGTCAAGCTCTTCCTCTTCTGTCCACTGCCTCCTCCAGCTGTCCCTTATTTGAATCAAATGGCAACAACATATGTCATGTTCTGAGCTTTTCCGACTTGTAGATGGGATGTAAAATGGGGAGGTGAATTTTAAGATACATTCAGCAAGAGATTCTGGAATCCCATTTCCTCTTGTTTGTGTACAGGTGTGTGCAAGACTTTGGGCATTTGATATGGTATCCAGTGTCAGAGAGAGACTAGTGACTACTGCAGTTTAGGGACATGGTTTAATGGGACTTGGCAGAGGTTTACAGCTGGACTCAATGATCTTAAACATCTTTTCCAACATAAATGATTCTATGAATTTTAATATTCATTAATTTAAAGAAGTAACTTGCAGTTTCAGATGAAATAATGGAAAATGTGACCCAGCTAGAACCAAAGACTAAAAGGAAAAGAAAAACTTGGCGAACTCCTCTATTTCTCTGAAAACCCAGCAAGAAGCCCCAAAATTTCCTTCTATGGAGGGACAAACAAGCACTGAAACAAGAATAGCTCATCATCTACAACAGGTGTCAGAAGAGTGGCATTCCCTTTGAATGCCACATTATATTTTGCATTGGTCCCAGCTGTCACCTAATTTTTGGCCCACCAGAACAAAAATGTGACACTTTTGCAGTGGCAGGAAGATGGGACAGCAGGACTGTACAATTGCCTTCTCCAACCAGAGCATGCAGGGAGGAGAAAAGAGTTAGTTTTGAAGGTGGACTAACCAACATCACATCCAATATGCATTTGCAAAAGAAGTCAAGTCAATTCAGGGTCACTCAAAAGTTCCAGGCTCACCAAAAATACCAGTATCTCATGGGTTTTAAGATGTTTTCAAGGGTCTGTAATTTTAACTTTTTAGGACATTGAGGAGTGTAAATGGTTCTGTAAGATTAAATAATTCTTCCCTGAAACAGTCCTGCTGTGCTGTCTTTGAAGGGCTGAGCCAAAAGGCTGAGCTCCCAGAGACTGGGGTTGCTTAGCTGGGAGGGCTCAGATGTCTCAGGTACTGGTTTTAGGGGACAGATTTTGTGGAAAAGAGAGTCCACAGGGTGGATGTTACCAAGATGAAAGAGTCTAGGATGTCATCCCAGAATGGATGTCACACAAGGGGAATGAGTTTGGGAATATGCACTTGTCACTCCAGGTTATAAACTGTGGAATTTCCTTTGCTGCAACTGTGTCCATTGCTCCTCATTCCTTCAGCTTGGACCCCTATGAAGAGTCTGACTCCCATAACCTTCCATTTAGTCAAAGACAGCAAGTAAGTTCCCAACAACTATCTTCACTCCAGTATGAGCAAATCCAGGTTCCTCAATCTTTCCTTATGCATTAAGTGCTTCAGATTCCTTATTTTCTTGGTGTACCCCACTTAGTATATGAATATCATTCATATCCTGGGAAGAAAAGAACAGGAAAGAATGCTCCAGATGCAGCCTCATGAGTGTTGAACAGAGGCAAGTAATCCCTTTCCTTGACTTGCTCTTTTATTTCTGTAGCCCAGCATGCCCTTGGCCTACATAGCTGCTGAATGCACTTCTGATTTCAATCAGTAGTTTTTTGGGACCCTAAAGCTTTTCTGTAGAGGTGTTTCCTGGGCAGTCAGCAGCCAACCTGCACTGGAAAGCACTGCAAAACTTTGCCCTTGTCACTGTTGAGGTTGGTAAAGTGTCTGCCAGCCCTTTTCTCCAGCTTATTTAGGACCTTCTGAATGGCAGTGCTGCCCTCCAGAACACCCACCACTACTCCAAGTTTGTATCATCTGTGAACTCTTCAAGATGTTCTCTGCCTCCTTTTTCTCCTGTGGATGAGGATGTTAAATGGTATTAATCCCTTGAGGAATGCTACTCCTAAGTAGTTTCCCATTTTCCCATTAGACTTTGGAATGTCGACCTCTACATTTTGAGTTCACCTGTCAAGCCTGTTTTTTACTCACTTTGTAGTCCCTTCATCTAGTCCATGTCACCTTGTTCTGGCTACAAGAATACTATGGGCCAGTGTTCTAGTAATCCAACACTTCATTTGAGGGAGAAATGTGCATGCACCTAGACATCAGTAATCAAAGAATTTTCCTGTATCACATTTGGCCACATCTTCTCAGCTGGCAATAGATCAGCTGGACCGAAGTTCTCTGGAAAGTGGCAGGACACAGGGCCAGAACTTACACACAGCAATAAAACTGTCATGGAGTTGTAGCAAGTGGCCAGAACCACAAGCTGCGCTATGCCAGTCACAGATGGGAAATGGAAATTTGTGACATTTTGTACTTAAACCCAAAATTGGAACAGATTTTCATGAGACCATATTACAAAAAGTTATCTTTTCCTGACTTATGTACTCTACCACATTTCATAATCTTGCTACAACACTGCAAGTATTGCAAGAACGAGGAAAGTCATGAAAGGCTGGGAGAAGAGTTTTTTATTTCTTTTTTATCTTAAGGAAGGTACCAGGCTGCCAAGTTTTGGGAGTATGAGCTCCTCTGTAAAATCAAAAACCAGTTTTCAGCCAAGGTCTGCTGGTTATTTCTACCAGTTGACCACAGGAATCAGGTAGCTGTAGCCCAGAAAGACTGGTGTTTGTGCTGATAAATTCAAACAGTTTCCTGAGGGGTCTGATTAGGTCAGCCAAGGAACTGTTGGGAAAAAAAAAGGGGAAAAAAAAAGAATAAAAGGGGGATTGGGTCCTCTCTCTTGTCTATAGTTCTTGCTTCAGCTCCTTGAATTTCTACCCCTTTCTGGAATGGTTGAAAAAACAAATCTGCACTGTTAAAACTATTCTATTCCCAAGCCCCTTTCAGAACACAAGGATGCTATTTCTGCAAGAATTTAAAAGGAAATACATGTCTGAGACAGAAAGCAAGAATGGAAAATTTCAGTACAAATAAACGGTGAATGTTTGGCAGCCAGGACAAAGTTTTCTAATACACTGTAAGAGAGAGGTTGTCTTGTTGGCTCTACCAGTGGTCAGATTTCTAAGGAAAGAAAAGAATGTGCCTATTGGAATATTTCTTTCTTTCACAGAAAATGCTCCAAAAGGCTGCTATGGTGGAGAAACAGCAGGTATTTTTTCAGATGGAGTCCAGTATGTTCCCCAAAAAATGCCTCTCCTCTCTTTCTCTTCCTTTACCTTGTCCCAGCCTTGGTCAAAAGTTTTAGCCACAAGTTTTTTTCCTCTCCTGCTGTGCTCAGCCTTCCCAGCTCCAGCCTATTTCCTTCTTCCTTTATTTTATTGAGATCAGCCATGCCAGCAGCATGGAAAGGGAAACAAATGGCTTTATCTTGTGTTTTCTTCTCTGTGAAATGATGGAAAGATTTGGTGAAATCTTATCTGTCCATCAGGAAGGTCAAGTTGAAGTTAATTACCACTATTAGGAATGCAGGACTGCAGCTGGCAGGTTTCATGGTCTTTCTCATCTCCCATCAGGAAACGACCCAAGGTTGTACAACTCTCCACAGAGCATCTATTGCTTTTCCCAAGGATACAAATCTGGCTGTCTTAAGAGGGCTTTGCTTTAATATGTTTCCACACACAAACATTAAAATGAAGCATTTCCACTACAGAGCAGTACTTCTGATTGAAAGAAAATCAACCATGAGATGGTAAAATTGAGCTGTGTCTGAGGAGGGCACAATGTCCTTATCTCCATGTCATCACATCAGTTGAAAACCACTGCCATGGCCCCCGCAGTTCCCACATTTTGGATGGGTGTGTGGGTACCTGCTTTGATCTTCCTACGTTTGGGGGAGAGCAGCAGCAAGAGTTTGTTCTCAGGATGGGCAGGCTTTCCCATGTTTCCCAACTGGAGTCAGGAAGTCCATTATTTCTGTGCTGTTCTGATGCCTTAGCCAGTTGCCCAAGCAGCTGGGGCAAAGAAAGGCATTTACCTGCATTGCAGAGTGGGGAAGGACCAGATGGGAAGAAAATGGATTATACTGGGACAAGCCTCCAGTACCTGAAACAGGGAGAAGACAGTGATTGTGGATAGCAAAGAGCGACCAGGAACATGTAACACAGGAACTATAGGATCTGGAGCACCGAGGGAGATGAGACTGAGAGTGGGGAGACACAACCAGAAGCAGCTGAGGTGGGCGGGCTGTGGACAGTCTGAGGAAGGAGACTGGGAGGAGTGGGTGACTGGACAAAGAGCTGGAGGAAGGAGCCTAGGATCAGGAGATGGATGTTTGGGGGAATGGTGGTGGAAAGTAGAAGGAGGCTGAGCCTCAAAGATGAGGGGAGATAGATACTCAGTGCAGTAAGAAAGCAAGCAGGGAGCAATTATGAGGAGGGGAGGCAGTGACTGGAGAGCAAAGAGGAGTGGAATGAGAAAACATCTCTGAGTAGGAAGGACCAGGACAAGGTAGGAACGAAGGAATAAGACTGCAAATCAGACTAGGGCTGGCTCACAATGTCACCAGGAGTGGCTGGGCAGCACACAGGCATCTGCTGCCCACCAACCTTAGTGGGATGTGCTGTCTGCACAGAGGCAGCAGCCTCTCCTCCAGCTGATCCATTTACAGAAGCTCCCTCTTAGAAATGGCTTGAACCCCACTATTGTTTTGGGCAGTAATCCATCTCATATCACAGCATGAAGGTTTGGGATTGTTGCTGTTGCTTTTTGAGTTTTTTTTTATACTTTATTGTTTTGGAAGATGGGACAGATGAGAGTCTTGCCAAGTTGAAATGCTTTGAACCTGCAGGACATGGAAAGTTATTTCATATTGTCCCTTGCATTGCAGTGAAACCTCAAGTGACCTTCTTACACGAGTTGCTCTTCAGGAGCTCCATACATGGCCTCTGCCAGCGTGTGTGTTGTCACCTCAGCTAGGGCACTGCTGCTTCCCACTTGCCTTTCTCTTCCCTACCCTTTTTCTGGGCTCTGGATGGCACACTGTCCTTTTCCTTGCACAGGTATATCAGAGACATCCGTGTGTGCTGACTGTGTGGTGGAACCAGGGACTGCTCCCCAGCCCCCGTACCTGCAGTGATTGCAGTGTGCCCTCTGCTGTCTTGCTGTCTGCAAGTAGTCTGGAGTTTGTGAGCATTACAGAAGCTCAGTCTCCGCCCAGAAGCACAATCAGCTGTGACCCGCATGCCCTTGTACCGCCTCAGCTGAGGGAGCTGCAGCATTTCTTGGCAGACAAGAAAACGTCAGCATTGCTTTGGGGGAAATGTCTGATCTTTGCTCTGACAGAACAATGTAACCAAGTTGGTTTTAATTTTGTTTACCTTACCATTGCAGTATAATGTATGCAAGAAAAGGATGAACGAGGCATGACCCAAAGGGGAGAGAGAATCAGCTAGGTGAAGCAGTATACCATTAGTCTCAGCTAAATTTGCCAAGTTTTCCTGCTGCTGCTATATCTGTGCTCAAAAAAGGCCTTTAACCAACCTTATGACTGGACAGAGCAGAACAGGAGCAGAAGGTGGATGTGTGCAGTTGAATGCCTATTTACCCACTACTAACAAAGGAAATGCAACTGGAAGAGTTTGTAGAAAAGAATTAATATAGTTATGCATTTTCAGTGAGAATTTTACTTTATTTTTTAGGTTTGTAGCAAGTTTACACTGTTTATGTATATTAATACATACTATAATTATTACATAATAATATTTGTATTTACAAAATTTATAAATTACCATAATTCCTAATTTGTAGCCATAGCCTAAATTCAAACTAATTCCTGATGTAGAGTGTAATGCCAGAGTGACTTCATCAGTGACTCAGGTTGTCTGTGGTCAAGATCTGTTTAGGTCCAGGAGATTTTTCAGAGCAGTCAACAGCTCCATTTCAGACCACTGAGCTCCTATATATGGAGACCTCTACAGATGTTGAGGACCCCCATACAGATGTTTGGGGACCTGGGAAGGGGTGAGGGTAAGTTTAGGGAGGATAAACACTTAGAGGTTCCCTGTACAGTGGTGTGTAACTGTAACAAGTGCCCAGGGAGGTGGTGGAGTCTCCATCTGCAGAGATCTTCAAGATTTGGCAAGACAGAGGTGCAGCCAACCAAATGAGTGTTGGCCATAGCCCTGCTTCAGGTAGGAGGCTGAACCACACTGTGGTGATCCATTTTAAAGTTGTCATCTTACTCCAAGTTGTCATTCATTGTAACCCCTGCCCATCACCCTATCCTGGACTGGTTTTGCCCTATCCCACCTATCCCATTGGTCTGAGCCTTGGACATACCCCCTGGGGAGAACTCTCTTAAGGGGGAGTCACGAGGGCTCTCGCTCTCTCTGCCTGCTCCTCTGCCTTGGGGGAGACACGGGGCCTGCGTGCCTCGTGTTCCCCTGTGGGGACCATGCTTCTTCCCGGTGTGGGACCCCCCAAATAAACCCTTCTAATCAGCACCCTCAGAAGCCGTGTCGTGTCTTGCCTGCCCACATGCTGCTCCTCAGATGCTCCGGTAAGGCTTTGTATCTCCCCGAACCCAGAAGAATGTTGCCTCTCCCCCCTGCGGCTGCTGGCCGGGCCAGAGAAGAGCAGGGGGGAGGATGGCAACAAAACACAGCCACCAAGATCCCCTCCAGGCTGGCATTTCCGTGATTCTGCACGACTGCTCAAACCCACATGTGGTCTCAGCCTGGCAGAGATGCTCAGCTCATATCCCCTTCCCTTTGATAGTCAGTTCAACTCTGCAAACAGATGCCAAGGCAAAAGTTTCTCTCCATCTTTTACCAGGTGCTCAGAGCTTATATGGAATTGATGAGACATATATCTAGGCTTAGGGTGGCAAAAAGGGAGACATCAGGAATTATGCAACTCATTTGTGTTGGGGCTTGCAAGTGAGAAAAAGTCAAACTCATCAAGCCAGTTGAAACAAAGTCTGGTCCAGAAGATAGGGGTCATGAGGGGTCTGATCATGGATCTGATCATGGAAGCCAGGCCTGCCTATGTGTTTTGCTACCCAAAACATCCTGATAAAATGCAGAATACAGCCATTGGGAATACAATACCACTGCTCAGACCTCCCTTGTCCTAGGGCAGTCCCTGCTCGTGAAGCAGCAGAATTCTTTCACATTAGGATGCTGACAGAGTCCTGGCAAACCTTCCTGCAGCAATGTAAGCTGTGGTTGTGAGTACCTGTTTGACATCTCTGCTGTAGCTTTATTTCACTTCCTAGAACTGAGTTGGAGGGAAGGAGACATGTAGGGAACTGAATTAATTTCTGGATGATTCTCATCAAGTGCCACCTTAACTTTATTGCAAACATGAAATAAGGAATTGGACATTTTCCTTCTCAAGGCGGATGAGATCACAATGGTTGGAGGAACTTCAGTAGATGTCTCCAAGGGCCAGAATGGAAAAGTTATGTAAGGATGAAGAAAGGGGGTTTGTGGGCTCTTCAGATGCATCCTTCCAGCTTGGTGACCTCCTCTGCAGCTGAGCTAAGTGGAAAAATGAATCTGCAGAGCAGAGCCTGATGCCATTCCAGTAGCAGGTTTCTGTGTGCAGGAAGGAAGCTGTTTGGCTCTGTGCAGTAAGTAGGTGGTCCAGCTCCATACATGTGGGACCCTCAACAAAGGATGATGTTTGGGGGTGGGGTGGAGGAAAGAAGAATCCAAACAGAAAACCTCCCTTGAGTTTCCTTTCCCTTCTTCACACCCTGTTTGATAGCAATTTGACTCCCAGACAGAGGCAGCTCACAAAATATGAGTAAGTCTCAGGGGGGACAACACAAAGGCCCTTTATACTGTACGCTGTGGAGTTAATCATCAGTCACTGTTGTCTACCAGCAGTCTCTATAGTCAGTTCCACACAATGTAATTATACCTCATCAAAGTTAATTTACCAAGCTGTTTAAATGCCTGTACAGTACAGTGAGCCTCCTCCCACCACTAGCATTTTTTTCAGCTGCTTCCTTGCTGAGGATGCTTCAGTCTGGGTGGTCCCAGCAACACCCTAAAGCATTTTTCAGTCTTGTCAGCAGCCTGGAATAGGGTCCTTTCTTCTGAGCTTTTGGCTTCATTTCCCAGCCACAGTTACAGGAGTCCTGTGGCAAATGATTTGAAGGACAAGAGGCAGCTCTGATAATGGAAAACGTCTGTGAGGGATTGGAACATTGGCTTGTAATCCTTGGACAAAACTGCCTCATTCAGAAAAAGGGGAGGGGGGGAAGGAAAGGATGCAGAACAAAGATCTTATTTCACTTCATGAAATGAGCACGTGATGTTTTCTCTGGAATGCCTCACTGACAGACAGGCCCAAATTTTCCAGGGACCATGGCTTTTATTTAAGCTCAGACAAGGCCATAAATGGCTGCAAGGAGTATGTAAACTCACAGCTTATGTTAATTTGTGATTTCCAGGCTCCACACTAACTCAGAGCCATGCCATCCCCAGGTTTTCATTTCCTGGGGAGTGGGATGATGGAAAAGGTCTCTAAAATCCCTGTTCCAGAGCATCTGAAGAGATGTTGTGTGCATCATGTATAGATTTGCATGGGCACAGAGTTACAAAGCATGGCTCCATCCACACCTGCCTGTGTCACCTGGCCATTAAGCTTCTATCACCAAACTGGGATAGGTACCCACAGGAGCCAAAAATGCCAAGCCAGTTGTTTTGTTTGGAACAGATGACCTTATACATCACTAAAGGAAGATAGAGGCAAGCTTGTAAAAGATACTGGAGATCTGGATTCAGTGGAGATTTTATTCAGCATTTTGGTCTCGACTGATGCTTTGTTAAACAGCTGTACCTCTTGCTGTGGGAAGTCATAGATATAGACATTTTAAAAGAGTCAGAAGTTCAGATCCAGTGAACACACTCCTTTTCTGAAGGCAGGATTGCACTACTGTTAAAGTCAATGAGCATGTGAGTGTTGGATGTCCAGGTGGGATTTGGAAAGATGTCACACTTCCACCACAAATTTATCCCCTCCCTCAGCCTTTCAGAGCCAGACAGGCCCCTCCAAATCTGTGCCATTCAGCTGGAACCCATCCCTCTTTCCAAGCCCTCCAATAGTGCTTCCATCCTTCCTTTTTCCTTATGGCTTGCTTTGCTCATCTCCTCCTCTCTGTTGCTCTGCCAGAAAAGTGGCTCTCACCTCCTTTGCCTCGCTTTCCAGCAGAGTTCACTGGTCACTGCAGTGCTGCACTGGCCCAGAGTAGTATGTCCTTTGAGTTTGCCCATCCAGCTCTTCCAGTTTCCATTTCCCAGTTTTCCTGGGAAAACTTATTTGGTTTGTAATCAGAACTTCTTATCCATTTTGCCTCCTATCACTAACATTTCCAATTCAAAAGCCTTCTCTCACACAAGTTGAAAGCAGTGACCTTTTCCTTTGGATTGGCTTTGTTTACAGCTATTTATCCTCTTCTTACACGTAAAAGGTCTGGCATAAATCCTGACCCACTGGGTCAGCTTGGCTGCAGTGATTAAAGGCCAACATGTTCAAATATGGATGTCTAAGGTCAGACACTTTGTCCATACTTATCACCTAATGCAACAACTGCATTTTCAGGCACTCAGCAACTGCATTTGCCAGCCCTTGTAGTGGGGCTGAGGGTGCTTAGCATCTCCTAGGGAGTGATAGCTCTGGTTAAAGATAGGCACTGCTCCTCTATATGAAGGAAAACTAAAACCCCTTGGTTCCACTGTCTAGCCCAGGGCTGGGAGGGGAATATATGATTTCACAGCATAGCTAAGCAATGACAAGAGCTAATCTCTAGGGTGAGCTGTGTTTACTGACACATTGCACATTTTCTTGCTTAGCAGCATATTTTCTCATTTTATAAGAGTCCCTGAACTCATGTTTATGTTTTAGGTCAGCTGTCCAAACTTCCATGGCCAAATCCCAAGCTTTCTCATATACACCATCAGAACAGACATCCTGAATCTGTGTACAGAACATTGCAGCAGTCTGTGTTTTAAAAAGGCTGTGTCGACCTTTCCTTCAGGTCTCACAGACCCCTGGTGACTCACAGAGCTGCTGTTCCACACCCAGTCCCCACTGACCCAGGCACAACTCATAGCTCAAACGCATTTTTGAGCAGCAAATTCCTGAACCTAGCCTTCTAGCAAGTATCCCAGGCTCTGCCATGGGCTGGGACAGATAGCTATGTGTTTGTGATCATGTTCTATGCTTGCAGGTTGCCCATCCTTAGAGGATTATTCAGAGTGGGTGGGAGAACCCAAGAACATCTGTCCTCAGGACCATAGAAGTTACTGGCACAGTCTGTGAGGTTTTTCTATTTGTAAAATGTAAAGGTAAGGAGAATGAAGCTACAATACCTGAGTTTGATGTACTCTGGCAGTCCTATAGCATTGCTAAGAGAGAGGATCTGCTACTGTGGCGACTTTTTGAATGGATTGGTGGCATTCTGGGGTGCCCTCAATATCCACTATCTACATCTGTGGACAGATTATGCAGATTAGGTGACAAACTTAGGCAGAGTTGCTCAGTGGAGTGACTGAGAGTCACCTCAGCAGTCTCTGAGGTCCCATATCTTGTAGATGGATGGTGTGATGTTGAGGCACACAAAAGAATCTACACAAAATCTTCCCACACCTCAGTAGGCTCATTAGCTCTGTGTCCTTGCCCTTCCCAAGAAGGGGCTGGTTGCACACACCCCAGGACCTCCTGTGACATTCATATTAATCCTTGAAATGCCCCACTGGCTCTTCCAGCACTTGGTGCTCTGACTTGGTAGCCAGGATCTGTAGGTCTCACAGCCAAGCCACAAGTGATGAGCTTTGGCTGCTGAAGAGAGGGTGCCTGCTTCTTTACAGCAGCATGGCAGGTTTTAGCACACTGGATTTTTTTTCTGGATGTTTTATTCAAATGTTAAGCTTGCCCCTGCATGACCGCAGCAATTGAGAGGTGAGACAAGTGAGTGGCATGTGGAACATTTGTGTTTTGTTGTGATATAATTGATAGATTATAATGGCCTGTGCCTGAGCTCAAGACATCCTGGGTTGATCTCCTGCTACATTCATGAGCACAAAGCCCCTACTGTTTCAGCTGATGGAGAAAGTGCTCTTAATTGTGTGAATCAGGACTTGCTGGTGGCAGATAACCACTCGCTCTGCAGCCGTAGTCTGTTGAGGATAGGCTGCCTGGGTTATGGTATGGAATATGGCAGGGCCCAGTACATCTTCATAGCTCAATGATGCAGAAAGACAAAGCAGCTGAAATTTCATCCAGCCACAGAAATACTCTGTGTTTGACTCTGTGCTCTGATAAAAATGACCTTAGCAACTCATCAGTGAATGTGTCTGCAAAATGAGGGAGATAATGGGGAAGTGGAAGGCAGTGATGTTTATTTCCTCACTTTTGAAGAATAGTATCATATGTAACAGTTTGTGCTGTGAAGTGCATGTGACATTAGCAGGTGTGGAGTCAAGCTGGGACTCTGCCTTGCAGTGTTTCTTCATAGCAGTGCATACCTGCATCCTGCTTTACAGGATTACACATGAGGAAATCCATATTATGAATTGAACAGGCACATTCAGCTGCCTATACAATAGACAACTCAACTTACCTTGATATTAGTCACAAGACTTAATTTGCTAGGCTTTTGCGATTGCCTGTTGTATTATTAAACTGTCTCTGAGGGGGCTTTGGGGTCAGACTCAAATCCAACAAACTAATGCAGTAGCACATAGGCTAGGAACTCACAAAATAACTGTGGGTACAGATACCTTGCTAGTGACTGCCACATGTGGATTAAATAAGGGGTTTGCTCATCTAAGTGATAAGCGACATCTCCTCTGCACCAGGATAGATGTGCCAGACAGTCTCTATGAGCCAATCTCTGTGACCAGTCATCATCTACACAATGGTGGAAGGACACATCTGGCACCTGGGATAGCTCTTACTCCCCATCAGGCTGGGGGGCAGCCTTGTAGATGACATTAGGCTGCCTGGGAACACTGTTTCCTTCGTGCCTGCTGTTGTTCTGGATGAATGAGACATGTTCTTTGTACATAAAGGATCACAGTAATTCTTACAGGCTCACATCTCCAGATCACAACTAGTAGACTTGGCAGTTCTGATCTGTTTGGCCATGGACAAGCAGCATCCTAGGGAGCACTTTCAGGGAGTTGTATCAGACTGCTTTTGGATAGGTAGGACTTCTTTTGTGAGAGTGCTTTTGGTTTGAAGGGTGTGCCAAACTTAAAGGACCAAACAGGTTCATTGAATAATTCAGGTTGGAAGAGACGTCAGTCTATCCTCCTGCTCCAAACAGAGTCTCTTCCCCAGGCCGAACAAGACTTGTGCCCTCAGCCTCTTTACAAAGGACACGTGCAGGAGCAGAGTCAAAAACAAGAGTATTTAATTAGTCTGTGCTGCATTCTGGCCTGGTATCAATGGAGTGAAGTGGCATGAGAAACATGCTGATACAGAAGCATGCCATGCTTCTGAGGATAGATTGACTGTTTCCACACTGAGGCTTTGAGACTGATTTTTCTTTCTTACACCGTGACTTGGATCTGAGTGTAGTTCAAGCCTATGAGGTACTGTGAACATGAAGTTAGCCTTGGCCAGGCTGTTGCAAATGCAGAGTGGATATGGTGACACTGACTGCAGTGGATATGGTTACACTGCACATGGGTGCAGCTCTGTGCCCACTCCTGATGGACATGGCTTACCTGGATTATTGCACCTGGATGCTGGGGCTGGATGAATCCTGTGAGAAAATGCTGCCTTTAAGGACTTGTCTGAAATTAGAAAAGCTCACCTTGAATAAGGGATACCAAGGATAAAGTTTAAGGGCCAAGTTGTCAAAGTATTTAGGCATTTTACTGCTCTAGCTAATGGAATATCCAAAAGCCTAACAAATGCATTAGAAAATGCATTTGATACAAACCACATAGCCTGCTAGTAACAGCCTTGTGTGCCCTTTGGTCAGCAATGTCCCTAGCACTACCTGTAAGAAAAAGACATCTACTAGGGAAGAAAAAGAGGGCAAGGTATAGCACTTTATTACATCAGGTCTGAAATAGAGCTTTAAGGAATAATGATTAGTACAAATACTGCAGCTGGAACAGGAGCAAGAAATGAGGAAACCACAATGAGAAAGAAAATTACAAGAGCAAGGGGATGAAGAGGGAAAAAAAAGCCAGAAGAATAGGAAAAAAAAATCTTTATTTAACAAAGTGCAGTCTGCAAAGTAACCAAAGTCCAGAAAAGTAGTTATAGACTCGAGTCAGCACTGCCAGGTCAGGGGGACACTTGGAGAAGGCTGCTGCAGGCCTGAGTTCTCAAAGAAGGTGGTGAGGTGTCCCTGTGATCCATGTGTTACAGCTCTGGGGACCCTCACGTTGGCCTTGTGGTCATCCTAGAGTTCATTTGGGTCTGATGCTCACATATTTGAGGGTATAACCCTGCTTCAGGCTTTCCCCTCATGTCTTGCAGTCTTGGCCTCTGTCTGCTGTGAAAACCCAGGCAATCCCTTGGCCCTTCCTCAGGTGCTGGCAGTCTGGTCCATGAGGAGTCACTGCTCACATAGTTCAAGGCACAGATGTCTCCAGTGCCACAGGAGCTGAGCCTTCTCAGCTACAACCTTATCAGGTTTGCTACTCAAAAAAAAAAACAAAAAAAAAAAAAACAAAAAACCCTGCTTCTTAATTCCACCAAGTGTTGCTGCAAATTTCTTGCTCTTCAGTAGTAGAGACTATTGTCCTGTCATGCAGGCAACTATTGTCCCATCATGAAGGCCATTTGCCAAACAACTTGGTTTCTTGAATTGTAACCCAAAACACAGTGCATGCAGGGCAAGCACTGACTTCACCACAGCAGTGAAGTACAACTCCGTCCCTTAGGGCAGATGTTTCATATGGCAGGGGAAATGGGGAGAC
Source organism: Aegithalos caudatus (assembly GCA_013389925.1). Taxonomy (NCBI): domain Eukaryota; kingdom Metazoa; phylum Chordata; class Aves; order Passeriformes; family Aegithalidae; genus Aegithalos; species Aegithalos caudatus. The sequence continues at coordinate 45,322 of WEIU01002280.1, forward strand.
ATGAAGGATGTGGGTGTTGGATAGGAGTGAGGTAATGTGGAGAGAGTGATATCATGGTACAGCCACAAGAGTTGAGAGAGGGCTTAAGAAGTAATTTTTGGCATGTTTAGCCTCATTTTCCTGGGAAACGAGGTTTACAGTATCATTTTGGGTGTATATGTGTGCATATGCTGTAATAAGGGAGAGGCTGAGCCTTCAGAGTAACCCTCATGAGGTGCCAGAGATCCAGGGGAGTGATCTTGACTGTGCCCCAAGAATGGAGAAAGCCTCTGTTGAAACCTGCATTTTATTAAACACAGGAGAATGTATCCACCCACTTGCATGTGTCCAGGCTTCCCTTGATCTGCTTCTCAGGCAACAACTTGTTACTGAATTTGAGTTGTGCAGACACTTGGGGATAAGTATGTATCTCAAAATTTGCAATCCCATATGTATAACAAAATGTTTGTTTTAGAAATACCAGTGACTGGAAAGTAAGCATCAGCAGAAATTAAATACTGGTATATGTAATAGAACAACATCTTCTCTGTAGAGCAATGATTCCCAATTTCTTTGGCCCACCAGAGCATTGCAGCCTTCAAAATTTCAGGCAAGCATTGTTCACCCTTATAATGAAGCTTTTAGCTGAAAGTGTTTTTATGATACTTTGGTTGTGTAGCCAGCAATGATGAATTACCTTATCCATTATGGCCACAGCTTGAAAACACAACTGTAAATGCATTTGCTTTCCCCTTATTCCACTGCTTCTGATTCAAGCTGCATGTTTTGGAGCCATCACAAGAGAGCAAAGATTCCCATCAGATTTATTTGTCATGCACTCAGGCTGTACAAACTGTTCCTTTGCAGTTTACGGTTTTACATGGTAAAAGTTTGTAATTAAAGTGAAAAGCTTGTTGAATATCCTGTATTTTGTTATAAAATGTGTGCCTTTGTACACAGCAATAAGGCTCTGATGTCTGCACTGGGATTGTTTTGTCTTCACCCTTTCTGATGCTTGTCTGAGAGATGCTTTTTGGTTGTTACTTTTACCTGTTTCCACATGATAGAAACTAACTTGAAGAAATATATTTTCATGTACCTGAATGTCAACACATTGGGAGATTTAATCCTTTACTTTCTGTTCTGTATTTAGTCTTTTGAGTACACACACACACACACACACCAAAAAAAAA
>WEIU01002280.1:48340-93114 GCA_013389925.1 Aegithalos caudatus
GGGGAGCAGCCCCGACCGGGGAAAGTGGCAGCCGGGGCGGAGAGGGAAGTTGCGGTGCCGACGGGCGCCTCGGTGGGGGCGAGGGGCTGTGTCCGTGCCGGGCCCGCAGCCCTTCATCCCACCGCCGGGACGGGCTCGCCGGGGCGGCCCCCTTTCCTCCCTCCCTCCTTCCCTCCCTCCTTCCTTCCTTTCCTCCCTCCATCCCTCCCTCTCTCCCGCGCGGTCTTTCCCTCGCTCTTTTCTCCCTTTCTTTCATTGTAATGACATTGAAAACCTTTGAAAGCCCCCAGCTGCAACCCTCCTAGCTCTGTTGACAGAAAACAAACGGTGCCTGCATTCCCGGTTGCGGCGGCCTCCCTAAAAAGTGAAGTCAGAAACAAAATATTTGATAATTACGGCAGGGGAAATGTGGAAGTGATTTGAGGAAAATGAACTCAAGCTGGGCTGGGAAGGGAGGCCGAGCCTGCCTTCGGAGGAGAGCGGTCCCGCTCAGGGGGCAGCTCGTCCTTGCTCCCTGCATTTTTTCTCCCTACATATTTCTCCCAGATGGCAAGACCCACCCTAGAGCATCACAGTTTGGCTCCATGAAAAAAAAAAAAAAACAAACCAAAAAAAAAAACACAAACAAAAAAAAAAACCAACCCATAAATATGTCTGTTTTCCTCTTTTTCTGCCTCCTACCCGTGGACTGTGCCACCCAGGTTATTGTAAAGAGAGGGGTTTAGGATGGAGCCCATCACTGTTGCTCTCTCTCCCTGAACAAAGCTCTCTGAGAACTCCCTGCAGGGGCCAGGTGAGGAGCATAAGTGAGACAGGTGGTTGTTAGCCAGCACCGTTGAGCTCTGGTCGCTGCTGTCATGAAAACCAAGGGGAGTGGGCCTGAGCTGTAGTATGGACCGGCATTTCACAGCTGCCTGTACATGATAATATATTTTGTAATACATGTTCTTCCCAAAGTGTGACATACTTAGCCAGTGAGCATTTCCCTGCATCCTCTCCAGCACTGTCCTGAAAAATCCAAATCATGTTTATTCATTTTCTTAGGAACCCTAAATATAAACCTTAATGAGTTCTGCTCAATATACGCCAACACCTTTGTAGGAAGGAGGTGTACGGTGTCCAAAAGAAAAATTACAGTAACAGTTAAATAATGATGACAGTGGTCTGAGTAGAGCCTTCTGGGATCAGTAACCCAGAGAAACAGCCAAAATATGTTTGGCCCTGAATTTGTGATTTAATTGGTGTCACTAATATTGTCGAAGTGCTAAATCCTGCTTTTTGCCTAATGTTCTCTAATTTGTAGTACCTGGATAGCTTCCCAGCTGTAAGTACTGGCATGTCCCTGTGTCTCACCTGCAAACTGAAAGTAAGAAAAAATGTACAGCCCTCATGTTCAAAAATTGGTTTTAAGGGCCAGTTCATGCTCGAGTGAATAAATGAATTACTATTACTGGCTTCAGAGATAATGGTCCAAGTGGCAAACCAGTGAACGTTTTGGTTTGATTCCAGTCTAAGTTCAGCAAAACTTGAGACTGATGACTGAGGTCTGGGTCTGGTTTCAGGGAAAATGAACACTTCAGGCAACTTTTGTTTTGGGGTTCAGTTCAATTCCTCCTTGATAGTAGCTGCCAAGCAGTGAGTATCAGTTCAGTCACGGATAGCAACCCACCCTCTGGGGTATTTAGACCTTCTCATTTTCTAGGGAGTGGGCTGTGCTTGAAGGTGAGCTGCTTGTAATTCAGAGACAGCTTTGATGGTTGCCCACTTCTAAATGTTTCCTGTTACTACTCTACTGCATCACTGGCATTCAGTAAGATTAGTGTGGCATTTTCCTGTGTGGTTTTCCCTTTCCAGATTTTGGATGTGATAACCCTCTCTATGCCTTCTGTTTCTGCTGCAGCTTGCACTTTGTCCCTTTTAGTACATTTGGAATATTAACACTGAGCCTTAAGCTTCTAATCCTTTTGTTAGTAAAACTGTATCTGAGTTGTACTGGGGTTCTTGTACAACATTCATTTCTACAACATTGTTAGGTGCATAATTAAAGTCTTGAAAGAAAGAAAGAAATTGCTTCAGTAAATGTTCCTGGCATAACCTCATGCAGACTGGAAAATCTGAGGCGTGCCAGAACTTGGGAGCTTTTCTTGGCCTGGTTCAGTAATAGTCACAAGAGCAATAGACGGTGAACTGTACTCCTCAGATGGAGGCCAGCCACCGGCTTCAGACAGCCCCTTTTATCTCTCTCTTCCTGGGTCAAACTCAATGAGGTGGTTGTTCACTTGTATTAACAGGGATGCTACAGACATGCAGTTACTCATATTCTCAGCTGGGGCTCCCAAAGAATATGGAGTGCCTTTTGGGAAGTATCCATCACAATAGAGGAAAAGGGAAAGGCTTGAAATGTCTGTTGAATTTATTAAAAGTCAATCAGTTGTTCACATCATGCTGGAGTAAGTTACCTAGTTAACACTGGAGAGGAGTCCAGCTGCTATTTGACTCTGCCCAAGGTCTGAAGGGTGGTGTGTAGTACCACGTCCATACCAGCATCATTCTGTGTCCCACCAGGATTCTTGTTTCACAATAAGAATGAGGGGTTTTCTTGTTTTCATTTTTGCTTAAACCTCATTCAGAATTTTGAGAAAGTTATTTTCACCATGAGTTTTAGATGAGGTCTATGCCAGCATGAATATATTGATGTGAGCTGTGGATACAAGTCCTTTCTTGAATCCAGCATTGCCGAGAGGAGAGGTCACTGACCTGGCCTACCTTCTGCTCCTTGCAAGTTTTCTGGCCATTCAGAATAATCTCTGGGGCCTCTAGCTTTTTTTCTGGGTTAACTATCCTTAACCCATTTCTGGCCAAATGAGCCAGCCTTTGGAAAGAGTTATGTGTAAATGGTTTAATCTGATTTGACTCGTTTTGTCTAAAAAGGGCAAGCAGAGGAAGACCAGCAACTCTCCTCTTGTGAGGAGATGTACAGACAGATCTGAGGCGTATAACGCCTGAGCAACACAGTGGTAACAAATATCTGGAGGCAGAGTTATAACCTTTTCTAAAAGCATGGTGTTTTCAGTGTCTACATCTGTTGTTAACCTTGGGATGATTTTTTTTTTTTTTCACCTGACCTCCATTTCCCTCAACGTAATTTTGCTATATGAAAAGCTGACAAGGGATGTTAAGGGGGAGAGAAAAGGCAGAAGTTTCTCTTTGCTTAACTCACCTAAGTGCTTCCTTTTGATCTGACTTGGCTGCTTTTTCACGTAAGGAGAGCAACTCTTCATCCTTTCCAAGATTTGTGCCCTTTGGCAGCAGAGTTCTTGTGTGCACCAGGGGATTTGGAGCTGGGAATTCAGATGGTCTTCACAGGACTTGGTGTACTTCCTCCCACTGGGCTGTTCACACAGTGTGGCCAGCATCAGGAGCTTGTCTTGGTCAAACTTTTCCCACGTTTTTGCAATGGACAAAACCTAAAAACTGATGTCTTAATAACTGAAATGGATTAAATTTAAATTGAGATCCTTATGTAATTGCATAGCTGTATTTGGCCCTGAAGCCATCATTTTAAGAAATTTACCATTTGAAATTAAATGATAGATCCTTTATAAATAGTTCAGTCCTGCTTTCACTGATAATTTAGCCAGGACAGTGGACAGAAAAGGCAGCACGGTACCTATCATGTGGGTAACTCAGGCTGTTTTAATATGCTTTGTGCAATAAAACCCAGCAGTAACACATTCATAAAATAATTTAATAAAAGTGACTTCTCTGGTCTAGTCTAGCAAGCACATCTTCAGTGGAAGGAAAGTTTGCATCCACTCTTACTCCTTGAGCTGGTTTTAGAGTGATAGGTGCCTTTCTTCTTGAAATCCTTCCCTTGAGTGCCAGAGCAGTGTTGCTGGAATTGCATCTCAAGACAATAAGCACCTTTTAAATGGGGAGGCAGGGAAGAAGTGATTCTTCCCTGAGAGCACAGCAAAGGCTCATCTGTGCAAAGCCAAATTTTTAAGGTGCATGCTGTGCCACCGGGCAGCTGCTGCGCCGTAGACGTCCCAGGAATTGGAGTCTGTGAGATGGACCAAGGGACCAAGGCACAACGAGGTGCCTTCTGTCCAAGGCACCTCATTGTGCTGAAATCACTGGCCAAATGTCCTGTGTAGGAGTGTTTAAACAACCTCCCCCGCTGTTCTGAAGGGGCTGTAACCTCTGAGCAGCAGCATGTGTGGCACAAGCTCTGCAGCAGACGTGATGTCATGTAGCACTTACATGTGCGTGGCACCCAAATGCTGCCTCTCAGATGGAGCTGCTGTCAGAGCCGAGCTGCTTTGTGCAAACGCGCCAGTGGCTCAGTGAATGACTTTATCTGCCAGAGTGCAAATTCCTTGCCGGTAATTAACAGGGGGCTGCTGCTGGGGGCTGTGAGGAGGCAGCTCTGCTCCCAGCACAGGAGGAAGGGACTGGCTGAGTCTCCTGTTGCATTTTCCAGCTGCTGCTATTGGTACAGCTGCTTACCCATCAGGAGGCTTCGGGGCACCTTTGATCTTTCTTGTGTGGTGTTACATGAGCTGGGGAGTGTTTCTCTTTGTACAGAAGAGAGTTTGTCACAAATCTCGGCCAGATGTGTCCCTTCCCAGACTGATGAGACTCCCATTAACCAGGCTGTGTTTCCGTCACGTATCCTGTGAGCTAGATGAGATCGGTTCCCAGAAATGCCTTGTTTACCTGGGTTGCATCTATTTTTTCAGGGAGGTTGGCTTCTGCTCTACTGTGATAGCTACGCTATGTGAATAACCAGTATTTCCTTGGAGAGATTTATCTCTCACGGCATTGTCTCTGAGTTTAGCAAGCAAAAAGAGCAGCCTGCTGTTGTGCTGTGAAGCGTAATTCCTTCTACAGCTGCATCTGGTAGACAAGGGGTTATATATGTCCAGACTTTTACCAGGGGCTGTAGGCTTTGTCACAACTGCGTACACTTAGATGTGAGCTGGTAAGAGCAGGGGTGTATTTGCTCTCAGCTGTGGGATTCTGATTGCAGCTCCTCGGCAGTAAATAAACAAATGGCAGATAAACAAGTCTGTAGGCTTCACTGCTCCATTAAAGCACAGATAACTGTAGCACAGGCAGCGACTGTGTGGCATTTTCTTGTTACTTTTTCTCGAGTGTGCTTCAGTGCTCATCTGGGCTGAAGATGCCAGGCAACAGTAATGAGTGGCTGTCCCTTCTCTGCCTTACAAACCAGCTACCCAGAAGCTAAGTTCATATAAGCTGCTGTGAAACTTTACTACTGTCCTGTAGTTTTGTCACTTGTTACAGTGTACCTCATGGTTTTGGCATGGGCCCTGTGGTTGCTTGGGGGAGTGGTTTAGATGAAGCCTGCCTGTAAAAGTTGAAGAAAAGCAAGTTCATGCTCCAGTCTGCAAACGTGGAATTTCTTGCAGACGTCTGCACCTTGTTTGGAGTGCGTCAGGACACCTATAAGCTAGAAACAAATTGGAGGCTCCTTTTGGACAAATACACTGGAAAGAGCAAAGGATTTGAGGTGGATGACTGGGGAGGAGTTTAGTATTTCGTCAACTTCAGCTGGAAGTGAATCCCATATTTCTACTGTTTGACAGCTAAACAGTGTTTTCCTTGGCTGTACCCTCTCAACTGCTGTCCCAGAGATGGATCTCTAACCACTTTCTGAAAATACCTTAATGATGTGTAATGGACCCCATGGAATCCAGCTTTTCTTGTTCCTTCTCCTTAGTCCTTCCCTTTTGCACTGCAAAGAGCAGCAAATGAGCTTGAAGAAACAATGGAGAGAAACAGACAAAACCACCACGACAGAGCTGCTACATTTCATTTGCAGGAGGACAGGATTTGCACACCTTATAGAAAGTGCACACCAGCATAGAAGGGCTGTTTGGACAGCTATTTGTCATCCACTGCTGGTTGTCCCTAGCTGGTACATGTTCCTTCTGATCTCATCCCTGCTTCTTACTTACAGTCCTGAGACAGGATCAAGAGACCTTGGGAATATGAATGCTGGTGGAGCTTCCAGTGCTTAATCAGCTTTTCCCCAACAATTAAAGTTTTCAAAGAAACAGTGATTTGAAGATTGTTTTATAGCCAGGAGCAAATTCTTTAGTTTTGCATCTGTGAGGAGACCTAGATAGGTCATGGAAAGACTTAGTGTGGAGGTACCCATGGCAGTGGTATGACTGAAACCTGAAAGGATCTTAAGTCTTTCAAGTCACAGGAGGGGTGCAGAGGATGTTAAAGTCTTTGATAAGAGGGAAGCAAGAGTGGCATGACAGTAGTGGGATGGCAAAAGTACCTGTCTCTGATAGTGAAGCTTGTCCTAATGAAGGAGCCCAGGGTCTGAGTGTACTTCCTGCCATCAGAAATGCTATCCTTGTCTGCCTTTTCCTTGTCACCCTGCTGCCATGAGATATTTTGGGGTTTGAATGTCAGAGAGGCAGAACAAGGAATTTCCATCCATCCACCAGGATGGGCTTTGGCAGGCACTGGCCAGCTGATAAGTTGGCCTCCAGCGCTGTGCTGTCCAGGAATGGTTTTCACAGCAGAGCCTGCTGCTGTTTTCCTGATGGTGAATCGATCTGGAGAACTGTTCCTGGGAAGGTGCCCCTCATGCTAGAGCAGCCCCCGCCATTTAAGCACTGGTAACTTTAGCCCAAAGCCAAGAGCTTTCCTTCTGCATGATGTAACTCCTTGCATATGTACTTCTTGCTGCTCTGGGACTTTCTTTCCTCTCCCAGTTTTGGCTGCTTTTTCATGTTTATGTTCAAGGAAGCTTAAGCATGAGGGATTGGAATTGTTGTCTCGTTTCCTATATGGAGGAGGAAGTGATTTGGAGGGGAATTTTTGCAATGTCTGAATCATTTAGTTGTCTGGGTGAGTAAAATTCCTCAGGGATAACTGTAAAGGTTGTGACCGAGCTCTGGTCTGCAGTTTGTGCATTCAAACCCAGGGCTCTGGAAGATTAGGGTGGCAAGGGACCAAGCATGTTGGAGGCATTGCCTTCAGCTTGGCAGAAAAGCTGCGGTGTTCCTGTCTGAGGACAGCGTGTTTGCTCCACATGATGCAAGCTCTGAGGCATTCCAGTCCTAAGACAATGAATGCCACATGAGTAGTGTCAGCTTAATCTTCAGGCAGTGCTCTCCCTCTCCAGTTGCCCTGTGGATGGATGATGGAGAAGTCAGGTTGCAGCAGAGGCTCAGTTTCTCCTAAAGCTTTTTCTGTCATCCCCAGGGCTGGGACTGGGACCCATTTGTACTGGATGATGTGTAAGGGTAAGGAGGAGCATGTTAAGAAAGGAGTACTTTTTTATTCTTTACTTGTTCAGGAAAACAGACTGTTTTTTTTTCTGCAAGGTATCACTGCATGCCCTGGGATTAGTAGCTGCATGTACAAACCCATAGCCATTAGTGTCTTGTCAAATCCAGTTTTACACATCCCTGAAAAGTGATGCCCCCTTCCTGTTCTATGAAAAATGCTCTGGAATATCTCAGAGTTAGTAAGTTTATCTTCACAGTCCTCTTCTGTGAGCAAGTAGACCATTAATCTTTTTATTCTGTCCCAACACTCCTAATTACACCCCCATGTTCAATGATAATCAGTGCCTCCCCCATGCCATTATCTGCACCTTGTACACGTAGCCAGTTTATGGAACGCCTCAGCTCAGTGCTTAATCTCCTTTTAGCTCCCTTTTAGCTCTGTTTTAATCTCCTTGTAGCTCCCTTCCTCCTGTCAGAGCAGGAAAGGAAACAGAGATGTATGTGATCTTATTCTCTGTTTGGTGTTACCTCTGACCCTCCTCACACAACTTTTAAACTAAAAAGCCAGTTTTAGCCATGTTTAGTGAAGCGTATTAATTTCCTACAGGATACAATGTTGCTCTAAGTTTTGTAAAAGTAGGTGCAGTGGTACAGTACTTAGTGCCTTACCAGAGGGAAAAGCTTGAGTGTGAGATCAGCTTCTACTGCAGGCCAAAGAAGCAATTTGTGAGTATTCCCCAGTGATTGTATTTCATACCTTCATAGCCACTAAATGCTATAAGCCTCAAGACAGGAATCTGCGGGAAGCAGTTTGTAGAACAACTTATTTTCGCTCAGCTTTGAACTCAGTGCTTTGTCTTCTCTTCTTTGGTGCTCAAAGCTGTGTGCAGTCCCCCAGGAGGGTGTCATGGAGGAAACTGAGCCAAAGCATAGCTAATCAGGGGGCACAAAATGTGGTTTGTTACACCCATGCACACAGAGCCACTGTGCTCAGTTCCATTACTTGCCAGTAACTCCAGCAAACCCATACCTGGGATGGGAGAATGGAGGATGTAGCAAAATTTGCAGTCAGTGTGGATTATTTGTGGATTTCTTGTCTTACTGGGTGAGTGTTAAATGTCACTGTGGTATGTGAAAAGCTAGAACTCACACAGTGCCAGCACAATGCCTGGGCAACTCCTGGCTTTGTGCATGTGAAAACCAAAAGAGATGGGAGAACAGCTGGATGTTAACACCTCCTCACAAATCACTGCCCAGCTCTTCTGCAGTGCGGCAGCACACATCCAGATGCTGGGATGAGTTAGGCCATCCTGGCTGCAGATGCAAGGTCAACAGTAAGCCAGCGTTAAACAGAGACAACTATTGGAGGTTTGGGTGTTTTGGTTTTGTTTCAGGTTAATATTTATTTGCTGTGGGATTTTGGCAGGGTGGAAGGACTACAGCAGACTCTGAGCATCTGTGGTTCAAACACTTTCAGAGCCTGTGGGCATCAGGAAAATGCAAACAGACTCTTTGCAGACCAATTTATTCTCACTCTTAGCATGATGCCATGGTTTGTATGTAGGCTTTGGGCAAGGCACCTTATTCCTCTAAGCTGTGATGCTCACATCTGTAAAACAAGGATAATGATGGTGCTGTGCCTCTTAGCAGGATTTATAAAGCTGAATGCATTCCTGTTAAGGAAAATTTAAAAGCTCTCTTAAAGAAGGAAGAAGGTGCAGCAGGCATCACAGAGGATCATTTTCCTTGCCAGCAATGACAACAACAGTAAGAAAAATGGAGACAAAATGTAGACCAGAGTTACTGGGTGATAGAGCAGTTTCCTGCCAGCCAGTAAAGATGTATAAAAAAGGCTTAATATGGGCCACCTTCAAGGTGTGAGCCAATGGCTCACAGATGGAAAAGAGGTGGTTGAATTTTTCCATGAAGACAGAGAGAGAAAGAAGCAGGTCATAAAGTGAGAGAGCTGGGGTGTCTGAGAGGTGATTGCACTTCTGGAGTGCATTTGCTCTCACAGGAAAGCAGTAAGCACCATCCCCTAGTATCTCAGAGGAAAAAAATATAGAGTTGTGCTCTAAGGAGAGCACTTGACATTATGGCAATGTAGATTTCCCAGTGTTCTGGTTAAGAAGAGAACCTTACACAGGGCACAGTCCCTTGCTTTCCCTGACAGGTCTGCCAGAGGTTGACAAGGGAGAGAAGATGGGTTAGCGATTTCCATTGGTTGTCATGGAAACTAATGGAAATTACTCTTCTTTTTTTTTCTTTTGTCTGTCTGTCATATATGAAGATTTTGTTAAAACAACTATGAAGCATTCTTTCTTTTTCTCTCTGTTTTGTATTTAACACTTTAATTGCTGACTTCTGCTCTTCAAAAGCATTTTGCTGGCAGAGTTTTCCTAGGGAACTTCATATACAGTTCTTGAATGCTATAAAGTTTGTATTGGGGATGAGCATCTGAAGTAGGGAAGCTGCTGGGCAGTTCTGTGTGCTGAGCTGCTTTCCACCCTGGCAGCTTCTGCAAGGTACCCATGTGACCATTTTCTCACCAAAAGGTTTAAAAGTAAGACCACAGGTGGCCTGAGTGTTCTGTTTCCCATGTAAATGGTAAGCAGATGATTAGCTACCCTGAAAAAGCACGAGCTGGATGAAAGGGAAGCAATAACGCCAATTTATCAGCCAGTGAGTTGTCAGGCTTGCTGACACAGTGATGGTAAAGAGCTTAGAGAATTTCAGATTAGAGGTGTGGGTGTAACACAACGTATTATTATTACTATTTCATGTAAACATCAGCATGTCTTGTTGCCAAAAATATGGCTGTCTACTGACTCCACTGACACTAAAAGGGGCAATTCCCCCATAGATTAGTAGATGGTGAGGCCAGAAGGAGATACTGTGCTTTAGTTCTGCCTTCTTGCATAATACAGCCCTTATGCCTAGGTTTTTTTATTCATTCCATTTGCTCTGGACTCTACAATGTGTCTTAAAAACATCTAGTCTTGATTAAGTAATTACTACAAATGGAAAATACCACTGTGTTTGGTATGTTGCTGCAGTGGTTAATTACCCACATACTGTTGCACCTCATTTCTGGCTTGCATTTGTCTAGTCTTGATCTGCAGATGCTGAATCTTCTGTTTAATCCACTAAACAGAAGAAGCCTTTAGTCCAGTGTGTCTCTTCCTCACTGCTGTGGTTTGCACAAGGACTGCTCCCAGTCTTGTCTTTGGCAAACTGAACAGTCTGAGTTCCTCGAGCCATCCCCTGGCAAGGTGAGTTTCCTAATCTCTTGCTCAGAACTGGGTATCCCCACAGTGCATCCCCTTTGCCAGTGCTTCCTCACTCTGCGATGACAGGGCACCTCCATGTGCTCCTTACTGGGAATCCATAAATTCTGGGCAATATAAACTGTGAAAAGAAGCAGGGCAAAACCACTACAAGCCCGAATTTACTACTAGAGAGTTTATACACATTAACACTCCCACCATCAGGAAGCACAGCTGGTGAAGTTTTCACAATGGGGTCTTCCCCTACTACACAAATGTACTGTTGTTGTTACCAGCTAAAGCCTTGGTTTTGAGTTTCCTAAAATACATGCTTAAGTTAAAGGCCAATATTTGGAGGCTTTCTGACCCTCTTGACTTCACAGGTGAGATTTGGCTGCTCTGGGGGCCAGGAGGTGTGTTCAGCACAGCTTGTGTCCTGTAGGAGGCCAGCAGCTGAACCACAGCATTTCAGCCAGCTGGAGCCTATCCTCAGGCAGTGTCAGCTGGATCTTGCTGAGGCTCCTGTGCTCCCCAGCCAGTGCCCTGAGCACGGTGTCCCTTTGTCTTTAATAGCCTTCGTCTTTTAGTAGGGATCTTGGATTTTTTTTTTTCTCCTCTGAGAGAAAGTAGAAGGCTGTCTGTGTTTCTTGGCCTCAGGTCCCTTCCTGTTCACATCTTGGAAAGACTAAATGGGCGAGGCTGAAGGTTTGTGCTTTCATAGCTTTAAGGCATCTTCCTGCACAGCAGCCTTGACTGGGCAGCAGAGGCATTGAGATAAAGAAAGCTCATGCACTTTTTCTGTGAGCGAGCTAGTTGTAAGTTTTATTTTGTCAGTGATGAGAGGTGAAAGGAGGTACTTCCCTCTCCTGAGCTGGTGCTTTCACCCTGTGCTCTGCTGCAAGCTTGAAACTAATTTTTAATAAAAGTCTTGCAAGAGGCAACAAAGCCCTGTTTCTCAGGATGTGATTTTTAGACTTGTAGCCAAACTTCCTTCAGACATGCATCTAAAGGAGTGGTTACATAGCATGTGAGTTGCTCTGCCTGTGAACTGCCCTGAAGAAAGGTGAGCATCTCCTGTGCTACTTTGTCTTTGTGCTCCCTCTTCTTTTTCCTCTGCCCTTAGGCAGCTGAAAAGAGAACTCTGCCCCCAGAATAACTCTGGGTGCTGGGGATGAGGGTGAACATTAATTTTTTACCTTTATAGGCATGAGAGAAAACATTGAAAAATAGAGCATAGGGAGTGCAAGAGCCCTCCCTGCCCCATCACATTCCCTACTGCCCCTGTGACAGAAGCCCTTTGCTGGCTGCTCTGTCTTTTGGATGCAGGAGAGCATTCATGCTTTTTCAGAGAAGCAATGGTCTGTCCCCATGGTTCCTCTCACATAAAACCTCTCCTTTGGAGTCACCAACAGCATACAGGTGAGAGGGGATTTCCACCTCCCTACAGGACATGGTCCCCTGAGGGAATGGGGAACTTGTCAAGCCTTCTTTTATTGCAGAGGCAAATTCCAGAGGGCACTAGGTGATGTAGTCAAGGACACAAGGTACCATGACTGAAGGGTGGATGCAGAAGCGTTTATCAGATTAATTCTGTGTGAGAAGGGCTTTGTGTCCTTGCTCACACTCATGCAGTGCATGGCAGGATAGTGCCATGGAACAACTGCAGTTGTTGGTGGAAGGTGAGGATGGGCTTTCCTGGCAGGATTTGCAAGGCCTCCCACAACCTTCCCATGTGGTATTGGATTAGTGCTGAAAACAGATAAAGTATCTAACACTCATGGAGAACAGGGAGTTAGTCTCCTAAATTATGATAGTGGTCTGAGCCTAAGTACTTCAGGGTGGGTGTTTTGGAGGAATTTTCCTGGGCCTGTGTCAGCATGTAAAGTTCTTAAAGGAGAGCTTTCTACCCCATGAACACATTTAGGTGATAATGCAGTGCAGTTCATGCCTGCTTTCAGGAAGCAGCTATCTGATGCAGCAGTGGAGAGTGTGCATACAGCTATCTCAGCTTTCATACCTAGGCCTGTTTGTTTAGCAAGCAGGTGTTCACACAGTAAGTACCAGGAGTCCCAAATTAGTTCCTTTCAGCCTCTGTCCCATCCAGCAGCATTATGTGTTCCTAAGAGGTTGTTGAAAGCATTAGGATGTTTCGGGGAGAAGTGTCCATATTTGCATCATTATTTTTTATAGGATTTAGCTGTTAAAAGCCAGGCACACTGCATACTGCTGGCTGCTGTCCCAGTGTTAGTATAGTCTGATCTCTCTGCAGTTGAATGGTTTCTGACAGAGAAGTAGGGAGGGGAGGAATTAAAATGTCTTGGCTCAGATGAAGATACAAAACTTAGGTAAGATGAAAGTCCATGCATGGAGTATGCAGAGGTGTAAAGCATGTGTTTCACAAACAATTGCTTGGTGTGTTTGATGACGTTTGAGAAGGTGAAGGAACGAGATTTAATGGAACATTGATGTGACTGGAAGAATAGCATCCCTTATTGCAGGGCTATGCTGACATCCTGGCATTTTAGAAGATATGAGGCTCATGAAAGTCAATTGTGTTTTGCTGTGACAAAGGCCTTGGAGGATTAGGCTTGGACAGCTGAAGTGCAGTGTGGCCTGGCAGCCTTTGGCCAAGATTGCCATGACACAGCAGGGATGACTGGACACGTGGTGGAGCAGGTCCTGCAGTGCTTATGGCACAGTGTGCACTGGTAGCTCAATGTGGGGCAGTTTTACCATGGGAGATGAAGCAGTGAGCTGCCACACCTCAGCATGAACTGCTCCACAGCCAGCTGGGATGCCTTTCCTGTAAGACCACATATTCATTGCTAAAGGGGAGAAGGAAGCAGCCTCAAACAGAGTCCCTTTTAGATACTTGATTTTCATCCACACCCTGGACTTAATTTTGCTGACTGAAACATTAAAGGCTTCTTGTGTGAGGGTTCACTGCTGGGACTATACTGTGTTTGTGTATTATGTGTTTCACAGTGTCAGGCTTGCCAAGGGCAAAAGCAAATAATACATGCATGGGTAAGGGGGTTACAGTTCACACAGTAAGTGAGAATTGGTGTCAAGGCCTCATGAGTGACAGGTTCTTAAAGACCAGCACAAATGTGGAAAAGATTAATGTTCACAGTAAGATCTTAGCCTCTCTTTGGTGAGGATTCTTTCCTTCTGAGTGACTGCATTGAAGTGGCTCAGGAATTAGAAGTGCTGGAGCACTTAAAACACAAGGAGGAACACGGAGCCAGCAGCTGGATTTGCCTAGGCTGTGATGAAGTTGTTGGGTGTTGTGATTGTAGTAAATCTTTCATTACAGGCTAAGATTATTTACTGTATCTTGCTTTTGCCATAGTCTAAAGGAGAACACACACACACCATCCCTTCACCTTGGTGAGAGAGCTTTCTAGGGATGGTATCTTAGACCTGTGTCTGAAGTGCCTACACCCTCAGAGGGTCTGGGTGTTTGGCAGGGAAGGACTGGGGCAAGCTTTGCTAGTTTTATTCTAGAAGTGCTGTTAGACCGTCAGAAAGAAACTTTTGGGGCTTCTTTGGGTACTGCATTTTTGAGTGGGTATTTTTGACTTTGTTTGCTTGTTTTTAGGTTATTTTAAACTGAACTAACCCAAGTTAATGGGGAGCTGAAAACTAAGATTGGCTTTCTTTGCAAAACAAACCAAGAACTCCAAAAGTTCCATGTTGAGTTCTTGAACCTTTCATTGCACAGTATTAGACTTGCAGTAATTGCAAAACTTCCAGATGGCCTGCAGCACCTTACATTGGTTAATTTGGCTCAATACATTGCTACAGTATCACATGCTATTTCTAAAATTGATTTAGGTGAAACTGGTCATGTTATCTTAATAGATTTCCTACAGCCTGCACATTAGTACCAGTAGTGTCTAGTGTAGCTTTAACAAAGCAAGTGGGACATCCAGTATGTGAGATTTACTTCTACAATACACAATAATACATACTTTTAGGGTTTTTTCTCAGTATTCAAAGCCTACCAGTGATTTCCTGGCGTGCTAAAGTCAAAGCTGGCTCTACGGACATATTTCAATAAATGCTTTGGGTGTGTGAATTTCCTGGGTTTCCTTAAATTTTTGTCAAGAAAGGAAAGCCATTGTCCCTTCTAAATTTCTTTCAACACATTGCATTTTACATCTGAAATCTGCTCTGCATAGGAGCAGAGGGCCTGGTTGCATTAGGAATTGTAAAAATAGACTGCTTATACATTCAGGTGGTATCATTCCTGGAGGGGAGCCCTGGAAGGGGAGGGTGGTATCAGTATTGCAGGTATTAGGGTCAGGAGGGCTTCCTTACAACCAGATAGATGGTGGAGGATGCTCCTACTTTTACAGTGGGCTCTGAGCTAGTGGGAGCATAGCAGTGCTAATTACTCTGGCAGACCTGGCTTTATATTTTGCACCTACAGCTCCCTGCCCCCATGGGGAGCAGTAAATAGCCAAACCATCTTTTCCAACAGCAAAAAATGCTGCATCAATTTCTGTAGAAAAAATATCTTTCATTAGTTCTTTAGCCCCTTTATTTGCCTCTTTTCTTTCAAGCCTCTTCTAAGCCCGTCGTGGCAAGGAAGACATTTTGTTTTGTTCTTATCTGTTCTTTCCCTTCTTCAATACACAGTCTGGGATCTCAGCAATCATCAGCAATGCAGTCTAATATGCTGGGCTGCAAACTGTACTGGCTGAGGCACAAGCATGTATTTCTTTCTATTAACTTTATTAGAGGAGCAATAAATTCTGGCTGGCCAACAAGGTGGACAGCCAAGGCTGGCAGACAGCTGTGCAAGCTAATGTCTTAAACTGCTGCCGTTGGATTTGCCAGAGGCTGCCTTCTGAAACCTTTAGTCTGCCTCTGGTTTGTGTCTATCAGTGTTTATTTTTTTTTTTCCCTCTGAAAGTAATGGCAAAAATTGGCTTGTCTTCATTTGGGTTCTGCAGGACAACCTACCATCTTACAGGGATATTTCCTCTCACCTCCCAGTGCAACCCCAGCTGCAAATGAGCCACTTAATGTCATACATAGTCTTTGCTACAATTGTGGCAGAAGCTGGGGCTGTCCCCTGCTTAATGAAGACTGTAAGAATAGCGTGACCTTCTCTTTAGTTACTCACTGCATTCGTTAAATGGGAAATTTTCTGTGCAATACCGAAATTGTTTATACTGCATTAAGCAAGGGAAGTTTGCCAAATACTTTATGTTTGTTTAACTTAAAATATGTCCAAACTAAGTGCACTCCCCTGCCTTTGATTTGATTTTGACATAAAGCATGAAAAACACCAAGTTTCAGCCCGCCACACATGTCTCTCTGGCGTCTATATAGTTTCACACACAAGGTTTGTGCAGAAACATGAACTCAGCCATTTGCAAAAGGAGAGCATGGCCACTGCCCTCACTTTGTGGAGCTGAGCTTTTCAGATCAGAAGGGATATTTTCAGGCAGTGTTAGGCTGCTGCTGTGGGCTGGGATTCCAGTGAGGCTGAAGGCTTTTGTTTCCTTTCTGTATCACTAAGCATTTCCAACATCTGTGAATGTCAGGCTGTTTGGAGGAATGTTCTCCCCTGATAGAAGAACTGAAGCAGATCAGATGACTTTCTCTTTGAGAGAGGAGGTTAAAGGGAGGCATGCAGGACTGGATACAAAACGTAAAAAAGGGAATGTCAATCTTCTGTAGTATGATTCACAGGAGGATGGAAAGCTGAGCTCAGATTATCAGTGGTGTCACCTCTGATTCAAGGAGTAGCAGTTGGGAGCCTCAGTGGTCAAAGGGACAGTTGTGTTTGCAGGTTGCATCACAGACACTCCCTCTGATTAAGTAGGCTACCAAAAATTCACAATGTCTGTCTTCTTGCTGTTGTATGGGAAACAGAGGCACATAAAAAATGTTATCATTAAATGAGCAAGCAAGAAAACCCTATGGAAATAACCTGTCACTAAGCCAACTGACCTGGCTTTGGTAATTGGAGATCTGTTGCCTGTGTAGAGATCTTGGCTTCCACTGCCGCTATAAACTTCTAGGTTTCTGGGACATTTCCCAAAGTCTGGCACAATCACCCTCACTGCTCAGGGAGGAATTGCTGCTGTGCAGGTACCCTTCACATCTGTGGGGGCCATTTCCTTGACATATCTTTTTCTACCACCTTCATTTTGCCTTGAATACCCCCCTATCTGATGTTCCTGAGCTCCAAGGTGTAAATCTGCTGAGCTGCAGCTCCAGCTGCTGTGAAAAATTAATTTTCTGCGGGGGAGAGAAGTACTGCTTGTGTGGCTGCTGTTTGTGTGATCAGGGAAAATGGCACTTGAAGGTGGTGCCTTGTGTTGGCAAGACCTGGCTGCCCAGAAGGACCCTGGCCATTCTAGGAGTGATTTACTGGTTGTACTGACTGTAGGTCAGTGCTGTTCTGGTATTGGGGAGGAAGACTTGGGGCCTGTAATGCTAAGGTCTGGCTGCAGTTGGTTTGTTACTCCTCAATGTTGGTTTTTTCTTCAGTGGTACAGAGCATATTTTGCAGAGCTATAATTTTATTTTGCTGTCTGCTGCATCATCTATCTCAGCCCATTAGAGCATTTAAAATCATAGAATACTTTGAGTTGGAAGGGACCCACAAGGATAATGGTGTCCAACTCCTGGCCCTGCACAGGACACCCCAAGAGTCACACCATGTATGTGTTGAATACCATTATATCTGCAGGGTCCAGCCTGTTCAGATTTGTGGCTATAAAAATTAAGTGAGACACAGCATGGTCTAGAGTGTCTTGTAACTCAAAAGGGTTTAATAAATGAAAGAAAATAATACAGAAACAAAAGATATGAACCGTGCACAGTGTGAGGAAATCCCACACCTGGTACAACACCCAGAAAATGTCGTCAGTTCTATTGTTCTGTTCCTTTTTCTACTCAGTGTTGAAGGATGGTTCTATTTGAAAACTTCCAATAGGAAAGCTTACAGGGTTTGACAGACAGAGGAGAGGCTCAACAGGTGTTTATCTCTTGGCACTCAGCCAATTACAGAGGGACATGTACAGAACCTTCCAGACGAATTTCCTAGTAAGTAAAGCAGTAAACTGAAACCTTTTCCTTGTATAGAAACACCTTCCCAAGTATGGGAAGTGCATTAATACACCATGTGCCTGAGAGTGTTGTCCAAACACTTCTTGAACTCTGTCAGACTTGGTGCTGTGACTGCTTCCCTGGGGAACTTGTTCCAGTGCTCAAACACCCTCTGGGTGAAGAATCTTTTCCAAATATCTAACCTTAACCTTCCCTGACACATTTTCATGCCATTCCCTCAGGTGCTATCACTAGTAACCAGACTTTTTGCTGCTTGATTTGCTGCTTAATTACTTGAGCAGCTGTCAAACCTCTGTAAGGTAGGCTGTTACTACATCTTTCTTGCTTTAATGAAAGACAAGTAAATAAAGTCATCACATCCGGGTGGTTTTCATCCTCTGCTTAGAGATGTGGTGGCAACCTTTGACTCTGTACTGTTAAGAGCACAGGGTTATGCTTCTCTTTTGAGAAAATATAAATAAAAAAAGATGAAGGTCAGATAGGAAGGTGTGAGCTGCCTATGTGCTGGGCTCCACAGTACTTGCTTACCCAGTAACTAAGAGGGAATTTTCATGAGTGGAGCAGTAGTAGCTCAGCCACCTTCACAGGCAAAGGGTTTGTAGTACCTGTGAATTCAGACTGCTGTACTGATTCAGGCCCTGAGCTTCATCCCACTTTGTGGTTGCTTGATGAGGGCACATAAAGCACACACTGGGATCTGCTGCCGCACTATCCAGGTCCCAAGGGGACTCTAGCTCCAGAGGATGGTCATATCCTACCTGCCCTGCCTCTTCTCTGTGCTCTCAGTCTTCTCCCGAGCCTGCCTCTTCTGTGAAAACCACCTGCTGGTTCAGTTCTTCACCCTTGTACTATTTGTCCTGTTTTCTTCTGGCCTCAGACTTGCTGGCTGTAATGACAGATGATCTGAAGGGGTGATGTAGCCCTCCTGATTTTCATTTCATCACTCCATGCTGTATCCCAAGCAGCAGATGCCTGTGAAATCCTGCAATCCCAGAAGATAGCTCGTTTGGCATTCCTGTTTAGCTTGTGTTTGAGAAACAAAATTTGGATCTGTGAGCTGTAAGGAAATAGATTGCTCTCAGCAGAGACTGAAGTTTCAGAAGTTTAAAAGTGCTAGAATGATCACTGTATGTAAGTTGGTGATTTCCACAAACACACACTAAATTGCTATAGTCTTTGAGAGATGTGACTGGCTCACCACAAGCAAGAGGCACCAGGGTGACTCTCCCACCAAATTCAGGCCCTTGCAGAGGTGCTGAGGTCTGCTCTGAGCACAACTTTAACAATTCCTTGAATATGAACTAAACATATTCTTAGAAACCATTGACCCTTTTCTGTTGACACCTTAAAAGGAAAAGTCACCCTGAGGCAAACTTCTGACATGGAAACATTTCAACCTGAGCAGTTCAGTCCTGGCAAAGTTCTCAGCAATGGAAAAGATGTTTTCATAAGAGAAAGTGTCAGGCTGCTTTTAAGCATTGGGGTGCTCCTACCTGTTACACCCATAACAGTGGGTGATACCTTGAATTCTGCGACTCTGCTGGCTCAGCTGCTCTCCATTCCTCAGAGGACCTTTAGAGGAGGTCAGGCTGTGAAGTACAAACCCAAGTAAAGTTGGAGGGGGATCAGAGCTGCTGTTTCATATACACAGCTTG
This sequence comes from Aegithalos caudatus, assembly GCA_013389925.1. Taxonomy (NCBI): domain Eukaryota; kingdom Metazoa; phylum Chordata; class Aves; order Passeriformes; family Aegithalidae; genus Aegithalos; species Aegithalos caudatus. Next base: position 67,631 of record WEIU01002280.1, read on the forward strand.
GCATGTCTTTGTATTTTCCAGCCACAAGGATGTCTTGCAAATACCAGATGTATGCAAAATTATGACTCTACCTTGGCCTTTACTGCATTTCCCATCATGGTACTTGACTCCTTACAGGCTGTGGCTCAGATTCTGCCATGGCTTTGTAATGTCTGCATTATTAAATTAAACATGCACGGGACTGTTTGGCAACTGTGGAGCCAAGGGGGACCAAATGGCCGACATCTCTGCTGCTGTTAGACTGTTTTAGATCTTACTTTGAGATGCTGCATGTGAATTACTTTTTGGCTACTGCGGATCTGTGCTAAACCATGTCTGAGAACTTGCAGACCCACAGCATTGGCTCTATTCTCTGAGCTTGGATGCCTGGGATTTTCCTGCTAGTGCTGGGCTCTCTTGAATAATCCAAGGTAAGCACAGCCTCTGAGCTTTGGTGCTCTGTGCCCATCCCAAAACCATATAGTTCCTCAGTTTTTACGTTTGTGGTGTTCAGGAATGAATTGCACTCTGTCAGCCCTTGGTGGCTTCTCCTGCTGCCTCTGGGTATTCCTGTCCACAGCTGAATTTCAAGCAGCTTTGCTGGGATTAGCCTAGACATGGAGGATTACTGAAATATCTGTGATATCTGTTACAAATTCACTCCATTTAGTGCTCTGGACTCTTCCTCCTTACTCCTGGATTATCAGCCTTACCTGTTGTTAATGAATTTGTGAGAAACACCAACATGGAGATGAGCTGATGCTGATGAATTGACATAACTTTTTGTGTGCCCTGAGGGAGTCTTCAGGTGGTTACAATCTCCAGTTCTGGTGACACAGCTGCAAGTAGCATAGGGGCAAAAACTTGTGTAACACAGGTCACATATGGGTCGTGTCCCTGCTGTGAAATCTTGTCCGTATTTCTGAACAATGGAGATCTATGCGGGAAAGTTAATCTCCCATGAAGGCTGCTCATCCTGCTATTTCTTCATGTAAAATTGCTCCACCAACAGCTTCAAGGACAGTGCTGTATTGCTCAGACACTTAGTGCTGTAGAATTTGTCTTGGGAAATAATATAATTGCATTTTTTTCCATAACAAAGCCATTATACTGTCAAAAGCCTAATTTTCTGTTGCATTAGCCAACAGCCAGCAGAGATTGCTGGGAAAAGAAAGTGTTTAGCTTAACCTAAATTTCTTGCTAGCAAGAAAAATGGAATGAAAACAAAATGAATTTATAATGAAATGGATTTATTTCTGGGCTTTCCTATTGTGCTGTTGTTTGCTTTCTTTGAGGGCATTTAGAGTTGATTAGCAGCCCTGGATGCAGAAGTCCATTATTTACCCAAAGAGCAGCCAAGAATGGAGAGACAACAATGCAGCTTTCCTCCCTGCCTTTTTCTCTATCCTCTGCATCTCTCCTGAATTCCCAAAACAATCCTCAAATTTGCCCAGAAGGGAGCATTCTTCATTGAAGAGAGGACAACTGAGTCTGTGTGGTCTGCTGCCTTCTGTTGGAGATGCCAGCAGAGGATTTGCTGGAGGTCTCCAGTTTCTCAGGGTCAGGTCCCAGTGCTGGGGAGAAGCATGGGATGCCTGCCCAGACTGTGGGAGGCAAAGGGCTGGCAAAGGGTGTTGAATCCAGCTGTGCTTAACCTGCTTCTGGGAAGCAGGATCACAAGGGCTGTTTGAGGAACAAGGAGGATGAATGTGTGGTCCTGCTGAAGAGATTTCGCAAAAGCCGGCACAAAATAATTGTTTATTTCTGTGGGAATTAAAGCTAGGGGAAAGAAGTGGGAGACCCAGATATGAGCTGGTCTGTGGCAGCATCTCTAACCTCCTCTTCCTCTCTGGGTCCCAGGAATTGTTCCTGGAATCTCTGCATGCTCTATCTGTGGTGCATGGGCACTTAGATACCTGCAGAGATCCCAAGCATCCATGGTAATTGTTGCCTGTAGCATGGCATTTTTAATTGCAGGTTTAGATGCAATTACAAATTATTTGAAACATAGCCCTAGCTTGTTGGAGAAGTGTGGAGGAAATGGTGTCTTTTTTCTCTCAGCTGCTCATTGAAGTAACAGCATGGCCAATAATGGATATCAGCTCCAAAACAGTAGGGGATTTAGTTCTGGAGGTGGCTGTTCCCTCTCTGAAACAAAACTAGAGCTGCCTCATCTTGTTCTATGTGTTCCCAGACTATTGTATCCATAAGTAAATCCATTCTACTTTGTCTCCATCCCTAATCTTGCATGTCACATCTTACACAAACAATTCTTTTTCCCTGGAAGAAACAAGAAATTGATGATCATGGCTTACTGTCCTGATTAAAACCTTGGCTAAACTTGCCCTTAGTGAAAATATTAAATTCAGTTTTGTAACCTTTCTTTGCCCTCTTCAGGCCATAAAATGGTGTTAAACTGCATATTTCACCTCTGATTTGGCCTGTCCCCCAGATTTCAATGCAATAGAAGATTTTTGGATCCTGTGCTTCTTTAAAATATTGTTGATAACAATCAAAACAGAGATTACATTTATAAAATAGCATTATTTATTAATTCAGACATCTGTTTCTGCTTTCTCTTTTCCTCCCTTATGCTGAGCAAGACAAGGGAATGAAGTGCCAGGGAGGGAAATATATTGTTTGAGTTAAAGTATAGAAGTCATATGCTTGGAGTAGCTAAAGCATAGAATTTATTTCTATGCCAGTGTGCATAAATATGTATGAATCAGCCATGAATACAGTCAGTCTTGACATTAGGGGAACGCTTGTAACTGTAAGACAGTTTTGAGACCAGGCTTTCTGTGGGTGTGAGACAGCCAAAAATAACAGCCTTTAATCAGTATTGTGTAAATGGAGTTGCACAAAGAGGGGAGGGATGGACTTGGTGACTCACAAGGAGCCTCCCAGCCCTGTGTACTTCCCAACTGTGTGATCCCATTGAAGGCAAGAGTTGGTGATAGGGATTAATGCTGGAGGGCAGAAGGACCAGTGTGCTGGAAAGTGGGCAAGGAAAGTCACCTGGACAGGCAGGGAGTGGGGAGCTGAAGTTCATCTTACTCCAAAGCATCAGAAAGATATCAAAGACTGTGACTGCCGATGAAATGAAGTTTCCACAAGGACAAAGTTACAGGAGTAAAAATCAATCATGAGAGGGGACGACACAGGAGAGGAAGCAGTCTACACTTTGACAACACAGAGCAATGAGAGCTGCTGGCAGCTGGAGAAAGTTCAGTGCTAATGAACAGAAGGTCTGGCACTCAAGAGAGAAATTACACAGCCTGTGGACAGCAGAAAGGGTTGTGTAGCAGAGAGACACTCCAGGTGATTGAATTTATTACCAGGAGCATCCTTGCGGAAGACCCCATGCTGCAGAGGTGGTGTGAAGAACACAACTTTCTCCTCTGGAATGGTACTTTTGCTGTTCCTGCCTGGGGTTCCCTTGTCCAGGGCAAGGCTGAGGGTGGAAAGGACAGTGCCAGGGGGCCAAGGTTCAGCAGCACTGGGATTCAGCAGCAGGGACAGAGCTGTGCCAGCCACAGTTCCTACAGCAGCCATGAGTTGTTTTAGTGATCAGTTGGGTGGCACAAAGCCACCTTTTCTTGCCTTGTGATTGCAGTAAGGTGGTGTGGGAACTGGACTATTTCACTGCCTGCCTGTGTGGCATGAAAAAAAAAATTATCTTGGGGATATTAGGAGAAAGGACCTATGTAAAGAGGACACACAAAAAGAGCCACTTTACTCTGGCTATCATCTGTCTTGTCTGCATAGGGCAGTTGTGTAGTTTATACACTCACAGAAATAGCACATGTGATTAATTCAGCCCACCTCTGAGACATGACGGGGAGGGAAATAGGGGAGAACTTGCCTCAAACTATATGATAAACTATATGATACACAGCAACTGCAAGGACACTGCTTTTCAGAGCATTCACAACAGGGACAGGCCAGCCCCTGTGACAGGGACTCCCTTGCACAAAGGAATGTGCCAAGTGGCCAGCTAAGGGAATACAATGGATTTTCTAAGAGGTCATTGCCCTATGTCTGTTGGTGTGCCTCTGATTTGCATGCACAAAGCATGAAGGCATCAAGATCTCCCAAAGGCATTGGATCCAGCTAGTTTAGTCATTACTCTTCCACAGATTTTTGTGGGTTTGTGTTGGGGTTTTTTTGCAGGGTTGTGTTTATAGTTCCCTATCTTGGTTACATGAGAGAGAGATGGGCTGCAGCTTCCACCCAGGCTCTGAGTTTCTCTCTGCCAGCAGCTGGTGCCACAGGCTGGTGTGATCCTTGAGAGATCCCTTCCGATCTCCTGAGCTGTGGTGGCTTCATCCTGTCAGAGCGAAGGGCTGCATTTGGAGGGCTACAGAGGAGGCCATCATTCAGGGAGACACCTTTTCTTGCTGGTTGTGGAGGGACAAGGCTGAGCTCCTGACCAATACTGAATTTAAGTGGGAGCCACTGTGGGGACAGTATGTTGGGTGGAAATCCTGCCAGGATGCTGGCAGAGTCTCCCTGTAACATTGTGATGGGGCTGAGCTGCTTCCCTTCAGTGTTGGGGGTTGGGAATTTGGTTTGGCTTGTGCTAGAGCCAGGCAGGGGAGATGGATGCATGCAAATGTCTGTATTGCAACCACCCAAGTGCTTGCCCTACTGACTGCTTTGGTGTTACACAAATCCTGAATTTTCTGCCCAAGACCTCAAGTGCCCTTTGGGTTCCCTCCCTATAGCATAGTTTTCCAGCTGTGGGCAGTGGTGCTTCATGTGCTTGATCTGTGATGAGCTCTGGGAGCCATGAGGACAAAACAGATGAGAAACACATGTTTCTGTTGAGCAAGTTTGCATGCTGATAGCATCACGTTCTCTACGTTTTGCACCATGTCTCCTTAAGGCAGTTGTAACTCCTAGGGAAAGCAAGAAAGCTGCCTTGGTTTCTGCTAGGTTAGTTGGGGGCCTGAGGGAGTCACAGCTGGTCCCAAAGCCAGAGGGGTTTGTGCTGGGATCTTGCAGCATACCTGGCAAGCTGGGGTTTGCAGCCCTCCTTCTGGGCTGGGAGGCAGCTGCTCCTCCCTGGCAGTGCAGCTGCTTCGAGGAAAGCTTTTGAGCCAGGAATGCATAAGGATGCCGGCATCTGTGTGCGCTCACAGCCTTTCATCTCTGAAATGCGGCCCAGCCAGGCCACAGGGCAGAAAGCAAAACGTCCTGGGAAGGGCTCAGGAAGTAATAGAGAATAGTTCATGCTGTTGGAGGTGATTCAAGCAGTGATCCTTCTTCTAGGAACGCAGGCTGCAGGAGGTGTGGAGAGCCTCAGGGTCACTAGCAGGGCTTGGAGCCTGCTCCTTCTACCCCAGGGCATTACTGGAGCCCATAGCAATTCCCTGATACATCATCACTTTTTCCAGGATGGGGAGAAAGGTGAGATGGGCAAGCGCTCAGATTGTCCTCATCGCATGTGGCTGGCACTGGTTGCTTGCCCTTACTGGTTTGGGGCCAGACAGGCTAGTGGAGTTCAAAAGCCCTGTGTTTGAGTGACTGCAGTGATGACTCAGGTCCTTCCTGTCTCTGCAAGTTGAGCCACCTCTGGGTGTGTGTAGAGGTGATGGCAGTGTCTCTTGAAATTACCCATCAGGGGAGGAGAGCTGGGAAGACCCAGGCACCTGGTCTCCAGCCAGAGGCAGTGCTGTGTTGTCCCTGCACAAGTCCTGGGTGCACTCTGATTCTCCAGGGAAGCCTGTGTATCTCTGTAGTGCACATATCAGCCTCCCATTTAAGTTTCTGCATGCAAGCCTCCTGATGCCCACTAGCTTGCCCAGCTGGGTTTGGGTGGTGCCAGCAGGACAACAATCTCCTCTGCTGACAGCTGCAGCACTTGTTGTGTGTCTCAGGAGGCAGGCACAAGGGTCTGAAGGATGGGAAGCAATGAAACAGGACTTGAGTGTTTGAAGGGGACAAGAGCAGAGCAGGAACCGTGTTCTCAGCCCTGGTACAGTTCGGAGGGAGCTGCCTCATTAAAGCACTGCTTTGCTGGAGTGGAGGGGATGCCTTCCCTGAAGCAGCATCTCTCTGGGTTCTCATAACCACCAAATGGAGATGTGGCTTGATTTTTCTGTGCTTGTTTTTGAAAGTCAAGCCATGGGAGTCAGTATCCAAAGTCTTCCCAACTAGACAGGAAAAAATTCCATGGTTGCAGAGAGAGAGGGGGAGAGAGACGTCTGCAACAGTTCTTTGTTATTTCCAGACACAGTCACAAACAGCCAGATGGAATGAGATAAAAGAATTAGAAGAATAGGTTGCTTTAGACACCAAATAACAATATTATAGGAATAAAGTCATTGGAATAACTTACTGGGTTTGTTGTTTTTTGTGTTGTTTTTTTTTTTTAATTTCCTAGCTGAATCAGAGAGTCAACCCAAAAATTGCATTTTAGGTCAGTTGAATTTCAGGCTTTATTTCTAACAGAAAAAAAAATAACTGGGCAAACACAGTTGCTAAGCTTACCAAAATATGTTTTTATTTTGCTTTCTTTGACCTTTAAGCTTACATACATAACCTCATGAAACATACTTGAAAATAAGAAAGGGGAAACAGTTCACTTCATCTTAGAAATCATTTTGGAATCAAAGTTGTTTCCTGAACTAGGCACAAATTTCCAAATAGTTTTGGTCTACCTCAAATTGCATTTTCTAGTGAATTAGGTCTCTGTCTGAAAAATGTTACCCAGCCTAATTTAGGAGTTATAGGAAATCAATTGTTACTTCTCTTGTTTCTTAATCACAGTATTGGCTTTGGGCTGCAAATACTGGCAAGTCTGTGCTGTCACCCATGGGGACATAAGGGAAGCTCTGCTCTGGCAAAAGTGGTGATGACTGAGTCTGGTTCCCCGAGATTACACATGTGGGTACGGGGTGTGCAATTTCTAATGAGCACAGCAGAGGTTATTTGCTTAATTTTCCCCTTTGTTTTATGTACTGATCTACTGCTGGGAGGGGCATTGTGGTTGTGATGGGTATATCTTCCAAGCAACACATCATAAACTAACAGGTGGGGGGATGCTAGGGGAAATACCATCTAACTTCTTCACTGACAGTCCACACAACATAGTTATCTCTTGTTCCCCTTCTTTTTAGGCTGTGTTTAATCAGAAGTGAGGCAGGGGACCCAGGAGGACACACCAGTGTAAGCACAAGCAGCTTGCCTAAGAAAAAACCTCTGTGTTTGACCAATCTTCTCATGTGACATAGGGTCCAGCAGAAGCTGCTGAGGCAAAGGGGCCACTGTTGGCTGTGGTGCTGATAGCCTGGAGAGATACCCATCCTTAGGGCATCCATGGGAAGGCTGGAAACCCTTAGACTTTAGAAGTTTTTTTCTGTCCTTCCAACTGCGGCAGTTTCCATAGTGACTGTATTTTTTAGTCTATTTCTTAGTGATGCTGCCAGTTTTCTCATGGCCTTCTTGCCTTATCAGAGCTTCCTCTTGGCTGTCTCAGTGAAGAGGTCAGTCACTAAGTGCAAGTCACAGAGACTTACAGAGCTTTAGAGGGAAGTCTCTTGAGGATAGGCGTAAAATGGAGTTTGCACTGCTGGGGATGGTTTCCAGTGCTGGCGACTTGACTGGAGACTTTCTGAAGGATAACAGGGACAGCAGGAGTTGAAAAGAACGTGCTGATCATAGCTTGGGTCACAGTTCCCCATATGCTGGGTCCCACATGGCCCAACATTGCTATTCCCTGTTCTCAGTGTGGGGCTGTGGGGTGCCTGCCCTTCCAGTTTAATAGGATTTGCTTGTTGCTGATATGATGTTTCTGACAGCAGTGAACACATGCACGTCTCTCCCTGTGTACCTCTGCAGCCTTCCCAATGTCCCAGCTGCAGCAAGGAATTTCACTTAATTTTTACAGCAGAGTTTTTTTTTTCTCTCCTCTTTCCAACACTGATCAGTAGGTGCACACACGTCAGTTGTCAGGTCATCTCCTGAAATCCTAGTTTGCATTTTGCAGTATGATAGAGCTTTGGCAGACTTGCCTTCAGCTCCCTCTGGCTACAGGGACACAGTTTAACCTTGGATGGAGCTGTGCCTTTTTGGCAGATGTACCACTTATGAGCAGACTCCGGGTTACTTCCACAGCCTACTCAAACCTTTCCTCTCTTGCAGGTTTGCCTTACTTCACTTTTATTTTCAGGTGTTCTGTTAGTCTGATAACCATGCCCAGCTATATGATTTCAGGAAGGGGATGGATGCTCCCTCAATACCACAGACCAAGAAAAGTTGTCTACACAAAATAATGTCTAATAATGAGGGGTTTTCTGAGTCTTCCTCATTGTTCCCACTGTGTAAAGGGGATTTCACGACTGCATGAAGTAGAGAAGCTCCAAAGGAGAGAATCTGTGACAGAGCACTGTCCCCTGGGGATTCACTCTTCCAGAGCTGCCTCCAGCAGAGCCATTGGGTGGAGCAGACCCAAAGCTGCTCTGCATTAACAAGGAGCTGAGAAAATCCTTCAGCAAGGCTAGAAAATGGGAAGTGCAGAACTGGCTTATGTGCAGCTCTGTTCTCACTCTCCCACACTGAGGCTGACTCACTGTTTCCCCCCACTCACATTGTGATTTCTATTGCTTTTTTTTTGCAATGTGCTGTGGTAGAAGGTGAGTAAAGGACTAAGGGACGTATCTGGAAAAGAGGGATCATCAAATCCATTGCAGTTGGATTCCCATCCCAGTGAGGCAAACAAAACCACTGAGGACTCTTGCACAAGACGCTGGAGGCTGCTGGTAACCTCAGCATTTCCTGCAATCTACATTCCTCCTGTGTATCCAGTTACTGGAAGGGGTGTGGATATGCCATAGGGTTGTAAATTCTAACTTGCCTTCCACTGCTTAGCTCACTCTTTCCTTCTCTGTTGGAGCCAGGTGATGGCAGAGAAATGTGCCAGATTAGATTCCATTCAGAAATAAATCATCCCTGGTCAAAAGAAAAAAGGCAACAAAAGTTACTGGCAGGACCAGTAAAATCTGCAGGACTTCAGTGTGTGGGAAATTAGGGGAATGAAGGATGAAAAGGAGAGACTGCCATGAGACAGAAAGAGCTGTGGGGAAACACAGATTTAGGGGCTGAAAAGGGAACATTTGAGGTTGTGTATGGCACAAACTGCCTCAGATTGGGTAATGGGTGTGGGGACAGGCAGCTGTGTGAGTGCACCTCAGAATGGGGCAGATGAAGGAAGGAGCATACACCTTTGGTGAAATGCCATCTGACAGAGAAATCTTTCCCTTTTACAGTTGAGCCTGGGTGTGCTTAGAGAGAGGTGATGGCACATATGTTTAGTTGCTAGCAATAGTTTGTGGTGCACAGCTCTTCACTGGTGTGGAGGCCCTGAGGGTGAACTCCTCATTCTCCTCCTCCATCTTCCTGTTGTCAAGCCCTGACCACTTTTAAGTGCTGTGATTTGTCTTGTGCACTACCCACATACAGAACATTATCCTCCTGTTCGAATTCCAGAGTCCATGCTGGTCTTGTTCTTATTTTTGTTTTAAACAAAATAGGATGGAGAATTGTGATTCCTAGGAGCTCAGGATCTGGGAAGAAGAATGATGCCCCAGTGAGGAGTATGATTTGTGTATCACACAGTGAAGCGGTCCTGGCTCCAGACCAGAGAGCAGAGGGTGCTGAGCTACTGTGTTCTGGTCATTCTTGAGCAAGTCCTGTCCCTTGGGCCTTTCTTTTCCAGTCTTGTCACATGGGAGTATGATACCAGTCTCATCCCTAAGGCCCTGTGGGGCTAACTTCAGTTAGGACCTTTCATGTGAACTGAGATGCTTCCCCGCGCATGAGGGTTATTTTTCTATCCAAATACAAAGTGATTGACTTGATTCTTCCTTCTAAGAACCATGGTACAGTAGAGCATCATGTCTTCTCCTCCTGTGGGACTGATTCTGCCCTGCTTACAGCTGAAGCCTCTTCAGCTGGTTTGGTATGCACAAATCAGTTGGTCTCTGAACTCCTGCCTCCATGCCTTGCTGGGAGCCAGCACTAGCAAGAAAGATCCCAGTGGTTGCAGAAAAGCTGGCAATTTCACCACATGATGCAGCAGAAGAGAATCAAGCTCCTTCTTCTGGAGGTGCTCTAGGGATAGGTGGAGGGAGTACTGCTGAGAAGCAGTGCAGCTTTGGGGCCATGACACTTTGGAAGCTGTGAGTATAAAGGAGTGTCAGTCCTGAGCAGCAGAGTGGGGCTGCAGGAGTGAGAGTGCTGCCAGATGCAAGCTCCCTTCCTTCTAGCAGCCATTTTCCAGACTTGTTTGCAGGAGAGATTTCCTCTTCCCCAGAGTCTCATGTCATTGTTCCCCTAATGGGGCCTCACTGGTCATTGCCTTGTAGTGGAAAATATGAGGCTGTGGGGGCCAGAGCACAGACATTCCATCCAGCTTAAAAGGGAAAACAGAATCCTTGCACAGCGGAGTCTCCGAGAGGTGTGCCTGGCTCCATAACTCTTTTAGCAGCATTAGGCTGTAAGAGACATCAGCTGTTTGGCAGATGCCTTTCTGCCTTTGATTAGGTTGTGGGGAGAAAACCCTCCATCTTCCCAATTCTTGCTTCCCTTTCTGTGCAGGCACCAACTTCTTCCTGCTCACTGTGGGACATGAGAAAGCCGTGGCTGGCATGTGAGGGCTGCTGTCCCTGCCAGTGGTCCAAGGCCATGTCTCCACAGGGGTCAGTGGGGAGGTAGAGCTCTGTATCCATCCTGCCAATGTCTGCAATGCAATGCTGCCCAGGCAGCCTTTTTCGGTAGTAGTACAAGCATCAGACATCTTCATTTCCCTGACAAAGTCATGGATGAATTCCTACAAGAGGGTTTTCACAAACCATGTTGTTTTTCCATGGCCTCACGTAGAGGTCACTGACCTGAAGGGCCCCCTTTATCACAGAGGTCAGTCAGAGCCTCAGCCTGACTGCTCACTCTCATATGCTCAATGCTCATATGATGGACACATCTGATCCATGGATTGTGGACTGAGCAGCCAGCAAGCCAGGGAGGGTCTTGCACAAATGGGTGAGGTACAGTTTTGCAGAGAGGGAACCTCCTCTGAGCTCTGGGAGTTACAGTTCCTTTCCTCTGTTGCCTTCTTTTCTCTGCATCCAGAGTTTTTGGGAACACACCCTGATTCCCAGCATCTGCAGAGATGTATGGTGTGGCTTGTTTCCCGTTAGTGAAAGTCAGCTGCCATTAAATATTCATCTCACAAGCATTCAAAAGCCCCTAAGGGGTTGCACTTGGTGTGATGTTTTAAGAGAGCCAGTCTTACGTGTCAGTTGAGAATAGAAAGAGATATGGGCAAAGTATTGGAAAGAGGGGTTAGCCAATGTCTTGGTGTGTGGATTGGGGCACACGCTTCTCCATGGCAGGCATCCCACAGGGAGTGCAGTAGCTCTTGACATCGTGTCCTGATCGCTGTTCACAGCCCTTGATTGAAACTGGCTGAAATGTCCTAGTGATGGGAGCTCTGAGGGGGCAGAAGGGAGATAGGATCTCTCCTCCAACACAAAGAAAATGTAGTAGGGGAAGCACAAAGGTCAGTGGTAGGGAGAGAGCAGGGGGCCTGGATTTGTGGCAGGGGGGCTGGAGTGAGGATCTGTCCACAGGACTGCAAGCCACAGTGACATTGAGTCTGTCAAGAGGAGAGGCTGAGCCAGAGAAGTGTTTTGTGGGGCTCTGCAAAGGAATTACTGCCTGGTTCCCTAAGGAAGCAAAGCTATGTCAGCAGGCTGTCTGTGTCTGCCTGCCTGTCTCTGGCCTCCAGCAAGTCTTGAATCTATCAGCCTGTTTCCGGCACAGCTGATAAAGCGGTGGAGGCCTCTGAGATAATGGGATCCAGCTGGTTCTGTGACTCTAGGTGACTGCCTTAATGAGAGGGGCCTGCGAAGACCTCCCCTGAGGAAGGAGTCCATGAGCTGCCCTGTAACGAGCTGACAGGCAGGCCGTGCAGAGAGAGCTGTTGGAAACTAGCCTTCATTAGTTCTGCTGCTTGCAGGATGCCTTGAGGATTTGTGGGAGGAGGAATCCTGCAGTTTAAATGGCATTAGACCCCTCTGTATCCTGCATGGACCCCCATGCTGACACCCTTCAAATAGGATATTGTTAGCATTGGGAACATTGTCAAATGCAACTGGTCACAGTCTCTTGGGGAATCCAGCCCTGCTCTGGACTTTGCCTGACAAACATCTCTTCTTTTTTAACTAACTAGCTCGGGGATAGCCTGTTTTTGAGCCTTTCCAGCAACACCTTTGCTGGTGTGAGCAGCAGGACATGTACCATGTGCCCCCCAGAGTAGGGAAGGGAATGTGTAGGGAACTTCTGCAGCACAGGAGGGAGGAGCTCCAGAGGGTATTGCTTTGAGTCCAGGTAACACCAGGCCAAAAGGAGTGTGCAAGAGATGACCCTGAACCAAAGTGTACAGCAACCTTTGGCAGCAGGCTTCCTTCCAGAGTAGATTATGTATTATTCCACAGCCTACTGTACCATCCCAATAATAATGATGTCCTGATGATCCTCCTTTTATTGGAGAACTGCACAGGGAATGGCATGATTCAATTCCCGTTTGCTGGGCTTATCTCCATCTTATTTTTGCTAAATGAAACTCCAGCCTTCCAAGTAAGATAATATTTAAGATAATTTGTGTGGATTTTCTTCCAACCTGAGGCAGTGGCACAAAGGAAGGAAAACAGTAATGGTCATGATAAAGATAAGACCCGATGATTGATTGCCAATAACATGAACTGTTTATTTAAGCGAAAAGTCAAAGCAAGCAGCGTGCACTGGGAGAGCCAAAGAGTGTAAGGCTCAACTCACACTCCTCACACAGCTCTCAAAGTTTCTTTCTAAACTTCTCATTTTTATACCTTTTTGATTTACACACTAACCCTCAGTCCCTCCCCAGTCCATGTCTTTCCATATTTGGTCATAGTTGAGTTTTCTAACTCTGGGGTCTGGGGTCTTCTGCCCTCTCATGGTGGTCGGTGGATGAAGTCTCTCTTCTTCCTCGCAGCACGTTCACGGGGACTTTCCACATTCTCCCCCACTTCTTCATATCTTGTGATACAATGTTACATTACATTACCCTACACCAAGGTCGAACACTCTCTAATTTCTCCATTTATTTGCAATAGCCTCTACATATTTGCAATTATTTAATTATAACATTTAACACTAATTACTTAAATTATTAATGTTATCTGTAACAGTCACCTTACCTATTTATGGCAAATCCAGTGTCAGGGGTGCCTGCTTGTTTCACACTAATCTGCTCAGTTTGTGCTGCTGCCAAATTTCCATGCCATCACACCAGTGTTAGTGGATACAGGGAGCTGCCACAAGAATTGGGTCAGGTTTGCAGGGAGGAATGAGTGCTTTTCTTGTTAGTTGCAAACCAGAACAACGGGACAAACGTGCTGCCAGAGCCAGCTGCACAAATGACTGGGGTGACAAGCTGGCTGCCCCTTCATGCCGTCCAGTGAGCAAGGGATCTGCCCTCCCTGGAGTTCTGCAGGACACTGCTGCCAAAAGAGCTGTTCCACCTGGAGAAACACTTGGGTAATGGGATGAAACACACAACCCGAATGCTTTCACTGTACAGGAGTTGCTAAATTTTCCTGACTCTTCCCTGAGCTGCTCTGTTGCCCAGGCCTCTCTTTTTGAACGTTGCAGCACAATGTAGTGCTTCTCCCTCCCTGCTCCTGGAGAGGAGGGAGTTTTGGGAGTCAGGAGACATAGCTTATCTCAGCTTTCTGCATTGTTGACCTACTCCCTTGTGTTTCCAAATCTTTCTGCATTCAGAAGGAAACATTGCCAAGACAACAGCTAGCCAGGACACGAGATTTCATGGCTGCATGTTGAGTTGGTTTAGAAATTGTGCAGGCTATGCAGTTTATAGATGGTACCTTGGCACGTTCAGAGATCCCTTGCATCCTCACTCCCATGTCAGTTGTGGCAGGGAACAGGCAAAAAGGGTGTGGATGGAAAGATGTAGGGAGGACTGGCAGAAATACGTAGTTGCACAGCTCAGTTCTCTCTGTCTGCATGGAAGGGAGTCTATTGCAAATTGGACTGATTATATCTGAAAACTTGTACCCAGCTTTTGCTGCTGCTTTCCCTGAGGCATGAAAATCTGCATGTCTTGCAATCCCAGACATCATTTGGTGCCCTTTAGTTTTGCCTTATCCATGTCATACTCAAGCTTGTATAATAAATGGGATTCCCTCCCATAGGAGCTTTCAGTGCTCCAGCTTTAGAGCACTTTGATTTCCTTGCACATCACGCAAAGCAAAACCACAAAGCCTTGATTTTACAGCAAACAGCACAGAGCATTATGTGAGGGTCAAGTAATTTTATGGATTTCCAGAAAGTGATGCCAAATGAAGAAAATACCTGCCCTCACTGCTGATAGCAGAAAAGGTTGTTACTTGTATCAATAGGAGCAGGACAATAGGTAGTGTTTCTCCAATGCAGTGTGGGCTGCTGAGAAAAAGAGTTTTGAGGCCTCAAAGAGATTTTGTATGGAAAGATATGCAGAAAACAAGGCAGTATGAGGGGTTGTTGCTAAGCACATTAACTCCCCACGTAGTAGCAGGGCAATCTTTCTGCTTGTTTCCCAAAATGTGCATAATGGCAGTAATCCCTGCTGCTTTCTTCAGGCAGCAGGGCACTGTGGACATGGAGCTGCACGTACAGCTCTTCTCTGCAGGTGGAAGCTTGTTCTTCCTTACAGAGTTGTTTTGTCACTGAATTGTTCATGGTTTCAGCTTTCACTGGTTGGTTGGGAAAGTCCCAGTGCCCACCAAGGGACATCAGACATGGCTCAACAGGGGCCAGGGGAGGAGGGAGAGCTGCAATGGACAGTTCCCTTGCAAAGGCAAGGAGCCATAATACCTCTTTTTTTGTCATGTGTACAATCTCTGGTACCTCACTGCAGACACTACATTGTTTCCATGCAGTCCCATCAGTGCAGAGCAGGCACAGCACCTCGCAGGACCTTGGGATCCTGTGCACACCTGCACATGGCACTGGGTTGGTGTGTTGAGTCACACTCAGTCCTGCACATCCAGACACAGACAGGGACTCGGAAATGCTCCAGACATCTGCGCTTACTCTGTGTTGGGGTCCAACTCCTCAGCACCGTATGCTGCCAGAGATGAGAAACAGCCCTTTCCACTGCCTAATTTCCTAATTTAGCTCTCCACCTTGAGGCCCTGCATTGCTGGTTGCCATGGTGATCCTTCACCACTGGCATTGCCTCTGGCTTTCTCGCCTGCGGTGCCTTGGAAATGTCCTTTTTCCTCCTCAGGAGGCAACATCTGAGGCAGAGGCATTGCATGCAACTCTTTGCACTGTCAGCTCAGGTCTTCTGCTTAGTGTTTGCCTGTTAACATGCAAGAACCTTTATCCACAGGCTTACACTTCCCAGCCCTCCAAAAGCATTATGCATTCCCATCCCCATTCAGTAGACAAGCTGGGCTATGCATACATGATGCTGCCCAGCTGCCCTAAACTCCTGGCCCTTGAGTTGTTGGGAACAGCTTTCTCCATGATCTTTGCCAGAGATGTCTAGGAAGGTCGTGCCCCTGGCAGGGTGAAGAGTCAGAGTGCCCCTGGGCTGTGGCAGACATTCCAAAGGCACAACTCTTGCCCTGGTTTCATCCTTGCTGCTTGTACACCTTCCCACTTGCTCTCTGGGCAGCAGAGGAGTACATAAAAGCATTGCAGAGAGAGAGAGCTTGGGCACCTCACTCGAGGCAGAAGAGAAGAAGTGTCTTGCCAAGGCTTGCAGTGGAAATGCCACCATGCAGCAATTAATAACGACTCCCTGCCCTTTCCCTTCTGCCTGCCTGAGCGCGCTGTGGACTGGAACGGGAACACTTCCCAAGCACGAGATGACAGAAAAGGCAGTGGCAGCTCTCAGGGACAAAGCAGTGTAAAAGCTGTGATTCCAGACCCCATATCCTGATATTAATTAATTTAAGGGCAGTGATGTTGAAACACTGTGGAGTCTTTTTGTAAAATTTTAAATTTTAAAATTTGCAGTTCATATTTTCAAGCTTTTACACGGTAGTTTCAAGGATGAGCTATTTAATATTAAAGTGGCAGCTGCCATCTTCACTCATGACTCCAGCAGGTGAAGCTTTATAAAAAGCAAACATGACACGGTTCAAGGTGAGATCAGAGTATCTGTCACAAGAAACCAGTTTGGCTGGTAGCTTCTGGGAGATCACCAGAGAATCGGGAGATTATAAAGCCTTATTCGCAGACCCCCACTGTACTCATCCAGTCATCCACCTCTGGCCCTGTTACACTCTCAGTTGTGCACAGGAGACTCCCACATTTGCTGGGAAGGCAGCCAAGAGCTGCTAGAAGGAGCTCCCAGCCTGTGGTATGCTACAGCTGAGTTTGAGAAACCCTCTCCCGGAGTAAGAGGGCAGGCAGGCAGAGCAGCTTGCTTCCTTTCTTCTTCTGGCTGAATCCTGAGGCGGAGAAAGCCATGCTGGAATGTGGCAATCGGCTCCAACCTCCTGCCAACCTAGGGCAACTTAAGGAAATAAGAAGAAGCAACCAGAAAATTGTATTGCTTTGATTAATAAGAAAAATCAAAGTAATGTGGCCTTCTAGCCTGGCAGGTGGCAGGGTGTCTTCAGAAGGTGTTCTGGTGGTGTCACCCTGCCAGCATCCCCAGCCCAGGTTCCAGTGGAAGAGCTGTGGGATGGTTCCTGGGCTTTAGCACTACTAGGGAGGGAGCTGTGGACAGCCACATTTGAGACCGGGTTTCCAAGTGAGCTCCCGTGGGGAGAGGAGTCCTGCAACCTGAGCAGGACAGGAGCTCAGGCACCGCAGATGCTTGTTGAGGCTGGCTGCTTTGTAGCTGTGCCTTAAGTCCCAGCCAGGAATCAAAAGCCAGGTTTGGTTGGCATTTGGTGGGCATGGATGGGAGTTGGCTGCTGGCAGTCCTGCCTGTCCATGGGTGAAGCAGAGTACTGCCATCCAGGCACCTGGATTACACACCTCGCTGGGTGGCCATTCAAAGCTGTGCCCAGCTGTATTTTTCTGTCTTTGCTTGAAGGCATTGACAAGTTGCTCAAAACCCCTTAAATGGATCAGCACTTTGGTAGCTACAGTGCATTTTAGGTGTGTGAGTGCCCAAAGTCAGATCCCAGCCTTGGACAATTCGGTTTTTTTTTTGTACGTTTTACAAAATGAGCTATTCTTTCTTCCATGCCATGAGTTGCAGGAGGTTGCTTTGTGCAGTGAAGTATTCCCATTGTTCCATCCCACCCCAGAAGCACCCAGTTCATTTAACCCAGCCCTCTACTGGAAGGTGACTAGAGAGAAGTGGATGTAGCTCAAACAATATGTGAAAGGAAATGAAAAGGCAGAGGGAGAACTCTGTCTTCATGGGGAGAACAGGCCTGGGACATGGGATACATTTCTCAGCTAAGACTGGCATGTCCAAATATTGTATTTGACAGAAAAAGCAGCAAAATAGGAACACCTGCAGAGAGTATGAAAGAAGTTTGTCACTATGTGAACCTGGAGGGATTCCTGCAGTGCTTTAAAAAGACCTTCTTGGGTTTGATGAATTGTGCAGTAGGCCAGCAAACAAACTATTCTGAAGATCAGGACAAGGTTATTTAGAAAATGATCTGGCTGTCTCTGTGGGCTGTTCAGTAAAGACAGCAACTCTCTGTGACTTTGTGGCTTAAAGGCAAAGCAAACAAAAAAATTAGGAAAAAGAAGAAACAGGAGGGGAAAATGTGTTCAGCATTTGTCAATAATGCTTGCTCTTCTGACAAATTCTGTTCCTTTTCCATCACCTATTTTCAAAAATATGTGATGGAGGTACAAAGATGCCACAAATCAACAGAGTATAAGAATGAGAAGATGAAAAAACATTTTTGTATTTGATAGAAGAAACACAGCAAATGTGATTGATTTATCTCACTGATTATTTTTCATTCCTCATCTTCTTTCTGATTCAAAACTGTTGCAGAAGCCAGTTGGCTGGCATAAACTAGATATTCAACATAGAGGTGGGAAATGTTAGATGAAATGAGAGTCACAAAGGAAATTAATGACAAAACAGGGAGTTAAGCCACGTTCTTCAAAGTCTGAACCCCTGGAACTACCTTCTCTTTTAAAAATCTATTTTAAAAGGCATTAAATGGATTAAAAAAGTGGTAGTTGTATCAAAACCATGATTAAACTATGGAAATATTCCATGCTAGATGTCACCAGTTTAGGAATGCTGTGGGACTCCTAGGGAAAAAAAAAAAAAAAAAATTGACAGGTATGTGAAAAACAATACTTGTGATGACTTTGACTAGGAGAAAACTGTAAAGCATATAAATTGTGCTGTGGGGCATAGGTCAACTGCAGGCTGTCAGGAACCAGGAAGGAATTTTCAGTATGGGAGGATTACTGGATAATTATCTCATCCATGACAGTGTTCTTCCTTTAAAGTGTTTAATCTTGACCAGTGAAAGCAAGATAATGGGTCATGTAGTTTTGTGACTTTTTTGTGACAAGGACATTATCTGGTGCCTGATGGCAATTTCTTCTGTCTGCTTGTATTGTACCTTTCTCTAGGGATATGTTCATCTTCCTCCTGAATGTCTCAAGCAAAGACATTTCTGCTCCCTACCCTTCACGAAAAGAAATTTTAAAGACAGCAGTCCTTGACATGAGCAAATTATTCTTGCCATTCTTGCTAGACTTCCTCTTGTTCACGTTTGTTCCAATTCTCCCAGGTGATTTTCCAGGAATGACCTGAAGGAAACCCTGTATTCTTGGGACTGTAGCCCTTGTGTCCGCTCCTTCTTGTTGTCTGAGCTGTCCATCTATTGAAGATATGTCTCTCTTGTTCTGTCATCCCCACCCTAACACCATGGTACCTTTTGTCCTGATACCAGTTAAATGTGTTATTTTTTTAAACCTGTGTTGTTACCCTTCTGGGTAATGATGTATTTTGTGTCTCTGACTTTGTATCTTGCAGGAAGAGCCAAGGAGCAAGTCTAAGATCTGTGCCAATGTTTTCTGTGGAGCTGGGCGTGAGTGTGCAGTGACAGAGAAGGGAGAGCCAACCTGTCTGTGCATTGAGGTACGGGAGTGGCACAGCACCTGTGTCTGGGACAGGTGTCACCACCATCAACCCCCAATGGGTTTCTGTCACTGGAAGGATCCTGTGATGGAATAAGGCTAAGGCTGTTTTGAAGCAGCTGCAAATTCACAGTGGGTCTTCATACAGCAGGACTATTTGAAGTGTTGAGCCATACAGAGCCCTGTATGGTAGATACAGTCTGAGACTTGCAGCTGTGCTGCTTGCAGGACATGGGTCTTTACATGCACAGGAGACTGGAGGTCTTTTGTTGGGAAAGCCCAGTGGGGTATGAATATGCAGCTGACTTTGAAGGGCACTCTAGGGAGTGGTCTGTGAGCTCCAAGACAGTCTGCCCTCACTGGTGTCTTTTTTGAGGAGGTTACAAGCACCCTACTAAAAATCAGCTTTTGTAAGATGGAAATAATTGTGACAGAGTGCTATAAGGATGAATAGCTTTATCCAGCAGGGAGTCAGAGATGATTAGAAGAGTCTTTCCCAGCTGTAGAGATACACTGTCTCTCTGGTCTGCCCCTTGCCTTCAAAACTTTTTTTCCTGGCTGCTGGGAATGGCCATGTGGCTCTTTGTTCCCCCTTCCCTCAGCTCTGGCCTGACCAGCCTGGGCACTGGAGAGTAAAATTCCCCGCTAAGTATGAAAAGAGTCTGTCACTCTGGCCAGACCAAAAGGGACAGAAGAAAGAAGCTCATAGCCTGAACAGTGGCACTGGTGAAGTCTCTCTTTGCTGCAGGCTGTGCTGTTTGTTCATGGCTGATCGCTTATTCTGACATTAGGTTGCAGGAGGGTAGAGCAGAGTCTACAGAGAGATGCAATGGAGCCAAGCAAGTGCAGGTGCATAGACCAGAGGCACAGAAACACCTCTGGGCAGGCATGGCTGTGCCACATGGAGCAGCAGTTGCAGGATTAGTCCCCATACTTATGCTGAGCACTGATTTCTTTGCAGAGGTCTGCTTTCAGAAAGACTCCTGTCATGCTGGTGGTGATGGAAACTGGGATGAAGTGAGGCCTTTGAACTCACACCCACAGACTTCCCTGTGTGGGTTTTTCTGGGGTAATGATGGGTGAATTAGCCCGTTCCAAACACAGGGCCGAGGGGACTATACCAAGGACTTCTCTTGAGCTGGGCTGATGGTTGGACTCACCGGCCTCCCTCTGGCTGTCCCAAGGAGGCAGTGAAATGCTGTGTTCTCTGGCTCTCCCCCAGAAATGCAAACCCCACAAGAGGCCTGTGTGTGGGAGCAATAGCAAGACGTACCTGAACCACTGTGAGCTGCACCGTGACGCCTGCCTCACCGGCTCCAAGATCCAGGTGGACTACGATGGCCACTGCAAAGGTAACCCTGGCAAGGAGGGCTGGCTACACTCTCAGGGACAAGGAGTTGGAGTGGAAGCATGATAACGAGGCAAGGCAGAGGCCTCACCAGCCACAACCTTGCCCTGCAGCTGCTATTGTGGGCTAAACAAGGCAAGCGTCTGAACAGCAGCCAGATTCAAGCAAGAGTCCAGGTGACCAGGCAAGCTGGCAGTGATGAAGTAGCCCTGAAATCAAGTAGTGAAGTCGGTGCTGGTGATTCTGGTAACCAGAATCAGACAACAGCCAGATGAGCTCATAGTGATGCAGTCTGTAGCAGGGCTGAGACCAAGGTGGGAACACAGTCAGCAGGTCAGGGCCTGGATCAACAGGCTATGGAAGAGTGGTTGCAACAGAGCTGGAGACAGGCATGGCTACAACATAATAATCACAGGCAAGGATTAGGAGTTGAGGCATCAGATATGAAATGGAGCCTCTTGGCTCACGGTTAGAGTATGGATGGAGGCTCAAGGTGAGGCCAGCAGGGTCATTAAGGCCCTCTTTAGTGCACTCAAAACCCTGACACCTAGACTGTGGGGGGACCTTGAAGCTATTGTCTCCCTAAGCTTCTGGGACTGTGGCACTTAGGAGAGCAGAGCAACCTTTTGCTCCTGCTGTCTCACTCTAAGCTTTTGGATTCAGCCAAGTAAGTGTCTCAGTTTAACTGCTGAAGAAAAGTCATGCTCTGTGGATAAACTAAAACCAATACTATCATTCATGTTCATAAGGAACTTCACTAACTTTAGGAGTAAGGTTTTTGCCTCATCAGTGGGGCTGTTTAACTCACACACACACATACCAGCTGCATGGTTTTCTTGTGTTCAGACAGAGTTTCATGTATTTAAATGTGTGCCCACTGTCTCTTGCCCTATCACTGCATACCATGGATACAAGTGTGGTACCATCTTCCTCATTTCCTTCCATCAGATTTATAAACATTGATGAGATTGTCCCTGAGACTTCAATTCTTCAGTGTAAATTATCTTTAGTATCTCCTCAAGGTCCAGGGGATACCCAGATTCCTCTGCTTTTACCTGTGGTGGGAAGAGATTTGTATTGCTGCATACGGTATCAGAAATGTCCTCTTCTGTCTTTCCATTAACAGAGAAGAAGTCTGAGAACCCAGCTGCAAGTCCAGGTAAGAAGCTGTCTCCTGTTCGGCTGAGGCCTTTGTGTGAATTTGTATACTCTGGGAGATGGGCAGGAGGGTGTGCTAGGGGAGTGCAGAGCTCTGTGTAAAATCATATCCTGCATGGGCTGTAGAAGAGTCTGAGTTGATAACTCAGCTGAAATGTGATGGCCCAGCTCTTCACTCTTGGGTAACCTTTCAGAGCTCATACATCTCCTGGGCTTTTCACTGTGCTGGGATGTCTCAGGCACTCAGGATAGACAAGGTGCAATGAAACCCAGTTTTCCCCCAGGCACTCAAACTGTGCTCATCACCCAGACTGAGGGATGGAGCACTCTTTCATCTCCTTCACTGGGGATCTAAGACCAGAACAGTAGAGCTGTTGTCTCCAGGTCCAAGAGCACTCTTTTAGGAGGAAACTTACCTTAGGAGTGATGAACCAATGGGTGCAGAGGCAGAGAGTCAGGAGGTACAGCTGAATTGCCTCTACCATCAGCCAACAGAATGATCTTAAGAGTATTTTCTAACCTAAGTGATTCTATGATCACCTAAATTATAAGTCTCTTTGATTCCCCCTGCTTGGTTTCTCCCTTATGTATTGCCATGTGTACTTAACACTGGATTTTAGGGCCACAGCTTGTCATCAGGAGAGCCTTTTTCCATTTGTGACCTCTAAGTACTGGAGCTGTATAATCATCAACTTTAACTTCCTAGGACAGATGAGAGCAAATCTTCATACAGACTAAAGAGGAAGGACCGTGTCAGGGCCCGGCCACTACCCTAAAGCAGTTTCAAAGAAGTACAAAATTAAACTTGCAGAATCTC
Organism: Aegithalos caudatus; assembly: GCA_013389925.1. Lineage (NCBI taxonomy): Eukaryota > Metazoa > Chordata > Aves > Passeriformes > Aegithalidae > Aegithalos > Aegithalos caudatus. The sequence continues at coordinate 90,064 of WEIU01002280.1, forward strand.
TACAGAGCTGGGTTTTTTTAATCTCTCCATCTGCTGGCAGTAGTCACTGGATTCAGAAGATCCTAAGTCTGTGTAATCTGTGAATGCACACTGATTTCTGTTCTGGCTTTGCTGACCACTGGACAGGTGTGACAATCCACAGCCAGGCATTCAGTTTTGTTTCTAAATGCACGGTTTGTACCAGCACACCAAGTGATAACTGCCCTGGAGAAACCCGTGACACTGGCAAGCGCTGTGAGTTAACAGACCCAACTTGAACCCCTCTCATTTCCAGAGTGGACAAATCAGGGCTTTGAAGAAACAATATTTCCTGAGATAGTAGGTCCTAAAATTCAAGTCTCGGAGACAGAGTGGTAGAAAGGCTTGTTCAGTCTTAATCTTCACCCTTGCAGAGGATAGATGTTTTGGTATTTTAGGATTCACAGCTGAATGACAATTCTACACAGTGTCAGGAAGCCCAGGGACATTGTCAGTTACCTTCCTCCCTCAGTCTGGGACTCTTCACACCAAGATGAGTCAGGTCCGGGTTGTTCTTCTTACACAAGCTTGAGGAATGGGAAGGAAGGGCTTTGGCAGGAGTGTTGTTTTCCAGCCTTGCCACATGGTGTCACCAACAGTCCATCCACTATTCAGCACATGACACATCTGCTTGGTCTGGCAGTGATGTAACTCCAAGCACTGGACCGAGGGACTGCAAGCTGCCATCAGGGCAGGCTGGCTGGCTTTTATTGCTTGTCCTCTCTTTGTGATCTCGCTTGAGATCACAAAGCCAGCTTGATTTTTCTCACTCTTGTTTTTCCTCCTGCTGCACTGTCTCCCATTACAGTTGTCTGCTACCAGTCGGACAGGGATGAGCTTCGTCGCCGGGTCATCCAGTGGCTGGAAGCTGAGATTATCCCAGATGGGTGGTTCTCCAAGGGCAGTAACTACAGTGAAGTCCTGGACAAATATTTCAAGGCAAGTAGAGCAGCACCTGCCTCAGAGCCCAGACAACATTTCTTGCCTGGTCACTGCGTAACAGCTGCTGCGCCCCCAGCTGAGAGGGTCCAGTGAGTGATGTGCCTGTGGAACTGGGGACAAGAGGGATCTGATAAGTCCTACAGCCTGATGTGTTATAGGCTGCCTGCAGCAGCCACTGACACAGCTTGTGACAACCAGATGTGGAGCATCTTGGCTTCTGGTGTCTGACCTGCCCTGGGGAAAGGGAAGAGGGCAAGCCACATGTGCTCATAGCAGAGTAGAGAACTAATCTCAGGGATAAAAAGACAGAGGAAAAAAAGGTGGAAGTTCTGGAAATGCAGGAAGCTGTGGCAGGGGCTGCTGATCCTTTGTTCCAGATAGTCCCATGGCCATGCTGAGACGTGTATAAGGGACACTTGGGGGCTTCAAGTAATATGTTCCAGTTGTGGCTGAGAGCTGGCAATTCCCTAGTACTCTGCAGAGTGAAAAGAGCCACTTGAGTCTTGGGCCTTGCAATAATCCTGTTCCTCCCTCCTCCCTGTCACTCTGTCCCTCTGTAACCAGCAGATCCCAAGCTTTCCCCATGCTCCTGCCACATGCACTGCTGTGTCCCTCCCCCTCATGCCTGGCTTCTGACAGAGACTTCAAAGCATTCAAGATGGAGCCGGAGGAGCAGGTGGGGAAGAGGGGAGAGTGTTTAAATCATGAGCTGTTGACAGCAAGAGATTAATGGTGCCTGACAGGAGTTAGCACTGCAAGCGAATTTGCCATGGCAATGGCACCCCCTGGTGAGACAGAGGAGCTGGTCCCCTGCTTCACAGAGCATCCTCACATTTGCAGCCTTTCATGCTGCTCTGTGGAAATCCACTGCCCTGGGCACTCCTGTCAGTGCCTGCCAGCACCCAAAAGCAGCAGTGTCCTGTGTCAGTCCCTCTCCCTGCAAATGTGCTGACCCCAGTCACTTTTGCAGGGTCTCCCCAGGTCATGGGCTTTGATAAAATGCACGAGCCAGCCTCAGGCTTGTTCCCCTGTCACTGCACAGAGCTGTTCACACCCGCTGTCCCCATGCCTGTCACTGTGCTGGTGATATCCTGAGGCTGTAGCTCAGAGGCAGGCAGCCTCATGTTCTCTTTACTGTCCCACTTTTTCTGGAGCACTCATCCCAACCACTGGGTGAGAGTTCTTATGGCAAAGAAATACCTCTACTTGTACCAAAGGGAGGATTTCCATGGCCAAGGTCAACAGTATGAGGTTCAGTAAGGCCATGTGCTGGGTCCTGCATTTGGGTCACAACCCCAGGCAGCACTAGAGGCTGAGGAAGGAGTGGCTGCCATGGGAGATGGTGGACTCACCATCCCTGGAAGGGCTCAAGAAACAACTGGATGTGGCACTTGGTGCTGTGGTTTAGTTTATAAGGTGGTATTTAATCAGAGGTTGGACTTGATGATCTTGATCTTTTCCAACATTAATGATTCTGTGATTCTCTGTCAGATGGTAATTTTCAACTTTTCAACTACCTTATTCTTAAAGCTTTGAAACATTTTTAAAGCAGAATTCAGAGTTTGAAACAACTTGGGACAAATCAAGGCAAAGCAAACTAAATAGCTTCAAACACACAGAAATTTGTGTCAGCAGTGAGTGTCTGCTGTCACTGGAGGAATTTTGTCATGCCAAGCTGCGGGGCTCTTCATGCCCTGCATTCCTGAAAATGGCCTGATTCCTGTCCTGCATGTAGGAAACACTGGAGGCATAGCTGAAATGAAGCTTTTCCCTTTTCTACTTGATGGGGAAGTTTGTAGATTTGGCATTAAGCTACGTCCCTCCTGGAAGCCTGACTTGTGGGGCTCACTGGGATGTGCTTTGTTTATCAAGTAGGCCATGACCTTGAAGGACATTATTTCAAGGGGAGCAAGGCCAGTAATGGGAAGCTGCACCATCTCTGTGGGAATGCCTTCATGTAGACCATAGCTTTAAAAGGCAAGAAGACTCACTTAACCACTTAACAGTCTGGGTCATTAAGAGAATAGTCATTTTCACACACACAAACACACACACACACACACACACACACACACACAAAAAAAAAAAAAA
>WEIU01002280.1:93127-103561 GCA_013389925.1 Aegithalos caudatus
AAAAAAAAAAAAAAAAAAAAAAAAAGGCAGGACAAGAGGCTTCAAAGTATAGTGGAAGTTGACATGTGGAGCAGTTATGCAGGATAATTTCCCTACCCCTAGATGTTTCTCCTGAAACACATAGACATAACAACAGGCAGTGTCTATTTCATCATTCCTGAGATCACTACACAAGGAGCCACAGTGATCTGGCCCAATCACAAAGCAAAAATTAGGTGGCAGCAGTCTGTGTGCAGGATTCATTTTCCACTCACAGTAATGCAGCTGTCTCTGAGGGGGCACAGCAATTCCTGCTGAGTGCCCAGCACTGTGGTGTCACATCTCCAAAAAGGAAAGCAAAATGCAATTACTTCTTTGGGAGTACGGCCCGGATTTAGGGGCTAAAAACACTGCTCTTCAGTGCCAGCAGCCTTGTCAGGACCTTATAAAGTTGATGGTGAGCTGTTGTGCTATTACATTATTTTTTTTTCCTGGTATCAGCAGAAAATTGCTTCCTGTGATTTTTCCCTTTTGTCACTGTCAGAGTCCAGGCACAGCTTTGTATTTACACATATTGGAAAGCTGACACCTCCTTGAATGCAGCTGGTCTGCTTTAAGGCAGGAGGTATATAAGAAAGCTAAGAACTGGCTGAAACAAGGAGAAGAAATAGGGTTGGAGCCATAAATCAAGCAGCAGGAGGTGAATGAGAGGCAGTGTAGCTTATCTGTGAGAACAAGGCTAGGATCATATCTCTCTCAGAGGCCAATGTGGATATGTTGCTGCTTTTCTCTGAGCCTCTCTCTTTGTGAAAAACAGAGATAATGGAACTTGTCTCACTAAAGCTTCAAAATGCTATGTACATATGGAAGAGGAAGAAGGAAGGGGTACTTTGATAAATGAGAGCCTCTCACATCTTCCCATATTCCCTTACAGAGCTTTGATGATGGTGATTCTCGCTTGGACTCCACTGAATTTCTGAAGTTTGTGGAGCAGAATGAAACTGCCATCAACATCACCACCTACATGGACCAGGAGACCAACAAGTTGCTCAGGTGGGCAGTGGACAGGATACCAGAGGGAGGGCCTGGGGGGCCAGAATAAGTAGATGTGGTAGAATGGAACGTGGAAATTCACTCATGGTAAATATCAGTTAGGGCTTGCACTGACAGAGTTAACTGTTTATGAAGTGGCTTCTTACTTAAATAGATGTGAACACCACGAGGCGAGCAGTCCTATCTCTACCCTTCATGTTAGGCACATATTCCAACTCTCTTTTGCCTTAAATCTAGCACTTGTGCAGCCAGAAGGGAGACGGGTAACAGAAGATTCGTCATCTTCTTTCTATTTCCTAATAAATTAGCTTTCCTGGGGATTCCCCTCACCTTTTGCCTAATAGCTAAATCCAGTGCAAGGAAGAGGGAAAAGACCATTCATATGCAGCCTATAGCTCCAGAGGTTTCCCTCTTCCTTTGTCTGCCACTGTGTGCAGAAAAGGCTGCTTGTTATGCTTGCATCTCTACCTGTGTGACAGCATGTAGATGTCAACAAATGTGGATGTCCCATTCCTGCTGTTCTGAATGTCCCCCACTACCCAGGCTGTTGCCAGACAGAGTATTTTGTGACTGTTTTTCTTTTCTCTGTATCCCATGAGGTTTCCTTAGAGAAGCCACTTCTGCCAGACATCTTGGAGTCTCCCTAGTCATTACTGTTTTTACTCTGTTTTATTCTGTTTTATTTTACTGTTTTGCACTCTGAAGGCAGTAGAGCAGGGACCAGCCTAGCACAGCCCTGTCCAGAACAACCCTTTGTGTTTCCTTTCAGGGGACTCTGCGTAGATGCCCTCATCGAGCTGTCAGATGAAAATGCTGACTGGAAGCTCAGCTTCAATGAATTTCTCAAGTGCCTCAGCCCATCCTTCAACCCACCAGAGAAAAGTAGGAACTCCTCATTTCTCTTGGGGAACAAGAGGGGTCCTGCGAAGGGAGAAAATAAAACAGATCAGCTTCAGGCCAGACATTGGGTGCTGTAACTCCGCTACCAGAGATAATTTTAATATATGCCTGCCTCTCATCCAACAGCACTCTTTGTCCCTGCATTGTTGGCAGTACTGCTTTTACTGTCCCAGAGCTCCTGCAGCCCTCGTAATGAGAAAGGTTTGGATTTTAGGAGCAATGACGTAGGTTGAATGGGTATGGTATGCCTGTAAGGTCAAGGCCGGTATTTAACAGTGCAGAGGTCAATCATGTGAGGAGTTCACGGCCAGATAACTTAGGAAAGTCAGACCAGACCAAAGTCCCGCTGTGCTCTGCCTTTCACGCAGAGAGCCTCCCTGATGACCATCTCAAAGTTCACTATCCTTTCAAATAATTTCCCCAACTTATCCCCACCTGAATCCAAATAACCCAAGCTTTCATTTCAGGAGTTCTTTTCTTTGTATAACAGAGAAGGAAATTCAAACAAATCCAACACTGAGATTTAATTTGGAATTGAGAAATTGAAATGTGTTCTTCTGAGGATGAAAAACAAAGGGTTTGACTTTCCTAAATTATATTTTGGCTGATTTCATTCACCAAATTCAGCATGAATATTTTAGTCATGAGGAAACTTCTGGTGGTTGGGGGAAAGAAGGTTTCCCCTTAAGCCTCATCTTCTCTCTCAAGGTATCTCCAAAGTATGTTGTCTTTAGCCTGCTCGCCTTCTCACAAGCACTGCCCTTGTTTTGTGTCTCTTCAGAGTGTGCCCTGGAAGATGAGAGCTATGAGGATGGAGCAGAGACCCAGGTGGACTGCAACCGCTGCGTCTGTGCCTGTGGGAACTGGGTGTGCACCGCAATGACGTGCGAGGGTCCGTATGCTCTCCGCTGTGCTTGCGTTTGGACAAAAGGAATTCTCACTCTCTGTCTTTCCAAAGGCACCAGCTGTCCAGGGTTCTTCTCTCTCTAGCTTTTCCTCAGCTTCTCCATGGATGGTTTCTGCATAACCATCACACGTTCCATGTTAGTCAAACCCAAGCTGGTACTGTTCCAGAGGTCAGAAAGTGTGTAACGGCTCAGGACAATGCTGCTGGGACTTGTAGTTTGGATTTGGTGTCATGAAAATTCAGCACTAAATCTTCCAGACCAGAGCTACTCTGCATCTAGCTGGTGCAGATCAAAGAGGTCACTGGCTGCTACTGTACTTGTAGGTGTGAGCAAGTCAGCTTTCCTGTATATGTGTCCATATCCTCACTATATCTGTGTTCATGGAATTTGTAAAACAGGATCTAGGATCCTGTCTTGATCAAGAGGAGATATAGGAACCTGCATCCAATGCCAAAAAAAGCACTTGCAAAAAAAGCACTTCTTGCAACAAAAACTGTAGAATAATGGTGATGAAGGGAGGTGATGCTCATACTAAGGCAGGGTTGTTTGTTCCTCCTGTTGAAGGCCCTTAAACTTGCACAGGCACAGTAGAACTGTGAGAGGTCATGGTGCAGCTGCGAACAACAGCTCTCTGTTTTGCCTTCTCACACATCCAGGGCCAGTGGAATGCCACCTTTTCCGTGTTGGCAAATGTATGAGTCCTTCCCAAGGAGCCACATCCATTCTCCCAGCATGATGCTGCATTTTTCTGGCCTTCTTGCCTAGAAACCAGGCCCTTGTGGGAGCTTTGTTTCAGTGCTGTGTGGGACCTGCCAGGAGTACACTGGTTCTGATCTATAGTCAGTAGCTTGGGCAGAATAGGAGCAAGGGAAACGGCAGCAGGGTGTACAGAGCTTTTCATGTTTATCTGATCTCCTGCAGCAGAGGCTTCAGGATCAGCTCCACTAAGACTTAGCTGTAGCAGTAGGAACTCACCTGAGAAAAGACAACTGTAGTATTAATTGAGCTGCCAGAGAAGCTGTGTGTAGGTGTCATAGATTAAGCAACAGAATGAGAGACTCTTTTTGTTGCCTCCCCAGAAAAAAACTTCAAAGTTGCTATGCAACACCTGTTCTTGCTGCCTGCTTTGTTCCCTGCATCCATGACAGAAGCATGCAATGGGATAACAATTCCTTGACTTTCTGCCCATGTCATAGCAGCAGAGGGGCTAGAGGCTATTGCTAGAGGAATAATGAAACTGAAGAATCAGATCAAACACGTCAGCAAGTTACATCTTCATTGAGCAAAATTACCTCTTCATTAGATATCAGTTATCGTACTTGGGTAGCACTGAGCTTCCATTTTTTTCCTACAAAAGGCCAAGATGTTTGAACTAATTATAGGTGGGGTTTTTTTGAATAATATGCAGCCTCTTCCATGTGGCTTTTTTATCAGTCACATGGGAGGGAGAGATGGGGACAGACTGCACACCCAAGTTGTGAAGTCCCAGGCAGCCACACGGCCTGTTGTCTTTCTAAGAAGCCAACCCATGGCATCCTCCAGCAAAAGCTTCCTTGAAAAAAGGAAGCTTGAAAAAGCTTGAGAGATGCTGTGGCTGACCTGCCTCTTTGGTCTTCATGGTTCAGCATCTGAAATTTGCATCCCCTATTTGTGAAACACTAAACTCCATTTCTGCTTCCAGGGAGGAATGAGAAGGTGCCTGCTCAGAGACACCGACCTGATCAAGATTTGACTGAGGAGGAGATGGCCAGATACGTTCAGGAACTGCAGAAGCACCAGGTTAGCATGAAGCTGGGAAGGTCATGTTGCACTAAGCCTCCCCTTGCCAGATGGGTTCCTTCTGTTTCTGTCACTTGGAGACTTCTGGTAGAAGGGAGAGAAGAGTAAATCTCTTGCCTGTGGGTACAAATACAAGTGTGGGGCTTTCAGATATAAGCCAGTGTTGGCATTGCCTGTGGATGGACCAAAGACTTCAGAGTGCTACTAATTCCTGTGTCAGTGCAGAGCTTCACTTCTGTGCTCTCTTCCTCTAGGAGACGGCTGAGAAGACCAAGAGAATGAGCACCAAGGAGATGTAAGGGGCCTCCACAGCAGAGGAGCCCAGGAGGATGGATCCAACCTGCTACCCTGTCCTCCAGTGCTGATCTCAGTATGCACAAGTGTCTGCTACAGTTGCCCAGTCACAGATATTTACATGTATAGCGATGGGTTATTTGTTTTGTAATACACAAAGAATGGGGCCAGGAAAGGGGAGCAGAGCCCACCTCTTCAGGGAGGTGCATTGCTGGGACCTTGGAAGGCTGGGAGGAACTTACAGCAGCCTCTGGGACCCTTCTCCAGAGCAGACAGCTGCTCCTTCCAAGAACTAACAGGGATTTCTTGTTCCCCTGGATCTGGGGAATGGATGGAGGTCAGTGCTGGATAGAAAAGGGGGTCTTCAGTCAATACAATTGTCAGCACCAGCCTTGGCTGCAGAAATACAGGCCTGGCAGTTTTGTGTCTGAACACATGTGCTGCAGGGCATCATTATCCAAGGACCTTACCCTTTGCTTCAAGCTCCTCAAAGCTGGTCAGCCTGGTGTGGCACCTGGGAGTTGTGGTGCCACGCTGCTGGCATAAGTACAGCACATTCCTCCTTGCTTTCCACCAAACTGTCCTCAGCAGCTCCTCTAGTACATTGTGGGCTCCAACACAACATTACTCCTTTTGACGTCATCTCACTCTTACTCTCCCTGCCCCCTCCTTAGAGGTGCTATTGTATTTTTTTCTTATCACATTCACATGCTGACTCCCCTTTTCTTTTTTGTTTTGGGTTTTTTATTATTTTATTTCCTATGGTAGTGATTCAGCTTTTGTATGTTTCGTAGCTCTAGATCTTTCAAGAAAACCCAGTGTGTGGGTTTTTGTTGTTGACAGTGCTGTAATGCCCGTGCACAGTTTTTATCGCACTGCACTCAGCTGCCACAAAAACCACAGGTGAATTGTGAGCCTTGCACTACAGGGTATTTCCCAGCTGGGATAGCAGTGTCCGTTACGGGAAGAAGAGACAGGGCTGGATGTAATTAGTTTCACCAGACACAGATTGCCACTGCAACTCTAGCTCTCACTCCCTTAGCTAGCATTGACCATGTGCTCAAAGTCTGTGCTTGTGCCTCTCTAAATTGCTCAAAGCACTCTAGAGACAGAGGGTCCAAGCAATGCCATCAGTATAGTGTCTTAAAAAGCTTAACTATGTAGAAAAATGTTTAATTGTGCTTTTGGCATCATCTTGGGCTTTTCTTCTTCCTCTGGGTGAGGCAGCAGCATTATTCTTTGATTCCAGGAATGAGTTTGGAGTCAGGGCTGGAAGCCTCATTACTGACACATTTCTCAGTGTCGTTGATCAGACCACCTTTGACCACTCTCACATTCCTTCATGAGTCAGTTTCATCCCACACGTTTCTCAAAGCATTGGTCCTAGATGTAAGTGAAATGCTGTTTTGTTGATAGTCACCTCTGTAGCCTGAAGCCCAGCTCGTTTTCTTATGCAGTTGTCAAATGTACTTCATGCACATCTGAACATCCGTGTTGCCTTCATGCCTGTGCTGTGCTTCCCAAGCAGTTGCATGTGCCCTGATTAACTGCTTGTGACTTCCATCTTTCTGTTTGGGAGCAACTTCAGCAGTTGTTGCTGTGTATCTTGCAGTCCCTGTTGCTTACTCAAGCAAAATTCCACTTGCATCTCCAAAAGCATGTCAGGTTTTAGTGAAGATTTGACTTTTGTCCCAGCCTTCCCCTTTTTGCACAGTTCTTTCCTTGGAGAAGAGGAGGGCATTGGTACCTAGAAGTATAGGAAAAGAAGAAAGCTTGGTCCCTCCTGTGCTCTTCCCCATGAGCTAGATGTGTTAAAGGCTGTCTGGTCTTTGAGCTATTTTCCTGATGTGAAGCCAGAGGACTTCCATTGACTTTGGCATAGTGCCACTTTTCCAGTGAGAACTATAATGTACCCTGCCAAGGAGGTTTTGGCATCATAAATATGGAAGGAAACTGTTTGGTTTGGTTTTTTTTTGTTTTTTTTTTTGTCCTGAAAGCCAGGATTTGAGCAGCTTTCACCTGTGAAGATGAGAGGAATGAGTTGATATGAGCTGAGGGTAATGTGGACAATGCTACACTGGGACAGAGTCCTTGTTTGTGTTCTGGTGGCACTGGAAGTAGTGGTTGGTGGTATAGGAGCATCCATTAACATAGGCTTGCTCCTTCTCAAGAGTATAAGGGCTTCACGTGCTGGATCTGGAGTCGCAGGAACATTGTTAATAAATGTTTTGCTTTATTCCAGCCCTGCTCTAAAAGGTAGTTAGTGCCTCCCAGATCACTTCCTTCCAGCTTGGACTGTTAAAGTGCCTTAGAGAAAACACAACAGCTTGCCTTAAAGGCTTTCCCTGGACAGGGATAACATCTTGTTCAGTCAGGAGTATCTCCAACTGTGAAAACCAGAGCACCAGAGCAGGCAGGAAGGGGAGGCGAAGGCACAGTTTCAGGGCTTCTGTGGGCAGCACTGTGACGTGTTCTCTGTCCCCTGCTGCCTGCTGTGGCTGTGCAGCCGTGTGGATGGGGGTGGCTGCTGGGGCAGCCAGAGATGTGTGCTGGCAGCTGAGCTTTACAGAGCTTGCTCTTGCACTGAAGGCGGAGGGACGGGCTGCGGTCTCTGGCAAGCTGAGCTCTCCGAGAAGCCATACAACAGATCCCAGGTAGCCTCGGGCAGCAGGCTGGGAGTGCAGCAACAGTGCCTCTGGAAAGGGCTTCTGCCTGTGGAGCCTCTTCCTCCCTGTGCCCCCACAAAGGGATGCAGTGGAAATTGGGGCCCGTTGGAAGGGCAGCAGTTCTCAAAGGGGACCAAAACATCTCGGCTCCCTGCACGGAGGGGAAGGGCAGCCCAGACTGAGCAATGCTCAGGCTTCTGCAGGCTGCTCAGTCACTAACTCCTGCAGGGTGACCTGGCTGCTGGGGAAGGAAGTGCTGAATTTCAGCCATTGCCCTCTGGGACGATTGCTGTACAGACTACAAGGGGCAGGGAATGTGTTTTGTTTTGTTTTTCCCAAAAAACAAATTTAAGCAACAAACAAAAGTCCCACTCCTCCCTCTATATTCCCTCCTGTATGTGTGTGAAATTTATCAGTATTCTGTAGGTTTCCTTAGTGCACTTATTTTACTTGATTTTGTAATTTTTTTGAAGCAGGGGGGTTTGGATATTACTGCCAAATAAATGAAACAAAATTTTAAAAATAATACTTTTTTGGTTTATTTTTCACAAGCCACACAACTTGTTTTCAAATAAAATCATCTGTCTTTGCACATTCATACACAGATCTCAGTCTGTTGAACAAATGTGAGACATGACTGTTTCTGTTTTATAGGTGGGGAATCAGGTGGAAAGAACCCATAGGCAAGTAAAACAGTAACTAAAGGGCCTTGAAAACGTGACTGAATGGTGAAATAGCCTTCAATGATGTTGTACGATATGAGGAAGTGTCCTACTCTTCATCTGCCCTGTGTCATGCCACTGCTTTGAATGTTTCTGTGCAGATAATAATCTGACAGAAGAGAAATCTGCCTGGCTTTGTTCCACTTGGTATGCTCCTTCCAAAGCTGTTTAGAAAAAAACCCAAACAGCTCACAAACATTGACTCTTCCATGTTATTTTTCACACCAAATGGCCTCTTCAGCATGTACCAGCTGCTGCACATGCAGTCTTTTCTGTGGCATTCCCTGCCCATTCACTGCTCAACTGCAAAGTGAGGCTGCTTTATTACTGCAATTTTTACTGCGAGAATTTCCCAGGATTTTAAGAAGAAATGAATGGAAGCAGCAGCCACAAATTTAGCTGGTGGCACTACAAATACTTTGCCTTGTGCTCCATGCATATTTACTGAAGTGGTTTTGAGATGGGAGAGAGGAAAGGCAAAAATTCTGTTGCCCGCTGCTTGTAGAGGCCTGGGAAAGGCTCTGACCTGTTTTTATGGAGTTAAGCACATCTGAGTATTAAATTGCTGCACTATAGTTATATACCCTTAATTACAATTCTCCAGTGCTGTTAAGCTTCAGGTTGAGAAATAGGCTATTTAAGTAGTTGATCAAGACCCTGAACTGCATTTATAAGGTATTTATTAACTTTAGTTCTGAAGACAGGAGCAGACTCATCTATAATAAGACCCAGTTCCTGAATCATGTCATAGGACACACCTTGAGGAGAACTAGGCTTAAAGCACTCCAAAATATGAGCAAAATCCAGATGACTTTACTCTTGTGCTTACATAAGCTCTTCTAAAATTGTCCTGGAACAGCACAGTGTTTGTGGAGTGGGAAAAATTATGTTGATAAGAAGTTAACAATACTGGTGAAGTGTCTGTTCTTCAGCTAGCTCTGGGTTCACATCAGGGCTTATATTTGTGAATCCACTGACTCTTGGAAAACAAATGAAACAAGTCCCATGGAAACTGACCCGTTCATTCCTACCCACTATGGCACACTTTCCTGAAGGCTGGGCATAGCCCTGACAACTTCCTCCTCAGCAATGGGAGCTGCCACATCAAAATATTTCTGGTGGTAAAATCCAGAGTTCATAAGAGCACCAAAGGAAAGACAAGTGGACCATGGGTTTCATCCACAGTATTCTGGACACCTTTAAACTCAGCATTGTTGCTACTTCACACATTTTTTAAATTGGGCTGGTACATGCAAACTGTGATTTTGTTTGTGTTTCTTTCAGTCTAAGATGACAGAGACTTTTGTGTACATGAAGTGTTTTGAGCAGGTGGGAAGTTGCTATTCCCTTCTTTTTGGCTTCTCTATGCATTACAAGGAAGCAAGTCTGCTTTATAAGCCTGGACCTAGTTGGGGCAAAAGTTCCCTTGGGTTGAATTTTCTCATTGTTATCACACATAGCTGCTGCTTCTTCTTCAGATTACTGACTCACTGATGTTAACCTGTGTTCAAGGAGCAATGAACTGAAATCACAGATCCTGACTTGCCTTTTAGTATATGTGTGGTACAACAGGATCAGCTCTGTGTCTATCAGTGACCAGCATCAGGCCACTTCGCCTGACGCCTTGTGTGCTACGGATTAACTCCTGCCAGTGCCACGGCTCAAGACCAAAGCTTTTGGTCTTTGTCTTTTAACATCCAGGCAAGGACAGGCACTGAGGTACTTCTGGGATTACCTCTTGGTGCTCCACGGCAGCAGTTGGCAGAATCACAGAATGCGTTGGGTTGGAAGGGACCTCAAAGACCGCTCAGTTCCAACCTCCCTGTTCTGCAGGGACCGAAGCAGATCAACCCTTGGACAAAACACAGCTGGCCAGGGATGCTGGGCCAGGCTCCCCCACCAGCTGCCACAACGGAGAGGCCATGGGGCACACACGCCTGCACACAGACAGCACCTCTCCTTCGGGCTCCGAGGATGACCAAAAGGGGCAGAGGAAAAGGTACGGCTTAATTTTACACTTAGCAGCTCTGCTGTCCCGAGCTTGGTGTAAAACACTTGGCAAGGGAGCAGGAGGCATTTCCAGCCGGCGGTTCTCCGGCAGTACCGAGGCCGAGCGGCAGGGCCGGGGCAGCC
>WEIU01002280.1:104006-135131 GCA_013389925.1 Aegithalos caudatus
AAGGGGCTCGGGCAGGCGCCGCTCGCCCGCTCCCTCCGCGTCCTCAACCTCAGCGGGAATCGCTTCTCCGAGGTGCCGCCCGCGCTGCTGCAGCTCCGCGGGCTGCGCAGCCTCAGCCTCGGCGGCAACCGGCTCCACGGCATCCCGCCCGACATCCAGGAGCTCCACAGGTGAGGGACGGGCCCCGCGGGAGCAGGGACAGCCTCGGCACGCCCGGAGGGGTTTTCTGCCGCGCTCCCCCTCGGGGGGTCAGTTCTCTCCATTCTCAGCGCTGCTGCCGCTAACGTGGCTCTTCCTCTTTGTCATGTTGAGTTACCAAAACTCCAGGACGTTCTTTACCTTATCCACATATATATGTATAAAAGTATCTAAAGGATGAGTGTTGAGGATGAAGGCAGGCTCCTCTTGGTGGTGCCAAGCAATAGGACATGAGGCAGCAGCCAGAAAATGATGGTGCATAGGAAGTTTCCTCCTGAACACGAGGGAGAATTTTACTGTGGGGGTGACCAACCACTGGACCAGCTTGCCCAGAGTGGTCGTGGAATCTCCCTCACTGGAGGTGTTCCAGTGGACACCATTCTGTGCCATGTGCTCTAGGGTGACCTTGCTTGAGCAGGGAGGTTGAGTAGGGAGCAGCTGACCTGCTGTGGTCCCTTCCAACCGATGCCGTATAATCTTCTGTACGGGCCTTCTGTGCTCACAGACTGGGTGGCTCTTGGCACTGCCCAGTCCCTGGGCTGCCCTGGTGCAGGGGTTCTCCCCTGGTGATGGTGTGGTTGGTGTGAGTGTTGGCATGTGGAAGGTTCTTGACATGTGGAAGGTTCTCTGTGGCTTTGCTCTCATGCATGTCTCTGGGTGACAGTGAGATAAACTCCATGTGTCCTGCACTCATGGCTGCACTACGGGTTCCACAGGAGGATAAAGATGTGTTTGTGGCTTGTGCAAACACAGGGCCTTTCTGGCCATACAGCTGCAGTCTCTCTGGGGGCTTTCTGTCATGGATGGGTTTTGTGGTGTTTCTCTCAACCCATCAGTTCGTGTAGCTCTGACAGATACCCACAGACCCGAAGCATGGAAGCCCGGGCTGTGCTCTGGTGCCGTGGCTCTGGGGCTGTATCCAGCCACCGCAGGCCGGTCATACAGAAACTTATGCCTGAATCACAGCAGCTGGGAACAGTGGTGGGGTGGGAACAGGCCTTAGGCAGCATTGGGTCTTGGCTGCCTGAACTGGCCTGGGCTGGGTGCTCCTGGCTGGATGTCCTTGTGGCACAGGCACCTCAGTGTGTTCTGCTGGATTCCCAAGCTTCAGGCTGGCCTCTGTGTGGCTCTCTGCTAAGATTTTGGATCTGAACTTTGTTTGCTCCAGCTCTTTGCCAAGGAACTTGCCAGAAGCAGCCTCTCTTACGCAAATTCCAGCACCCCTGACCCTACATACCTGGATTCACTCTGATGGCTCAGCAGAGCTGCATCCAGTGGAAGTATAGGATGTCCTGTGTCTCCCATGGGTGTAGGTGGGAGGTACCAGAACTGCTTGAGTGCTGTTGGGGAATGGTTTTGTCTGCTGCAGTATAATACAATTAAGTTTGTGGCTCTTGTCCAGGTGGCATAGCATGCACCTGTTAAGGGTTTGGAGCAAGTCTGTGTTAAGCTCTCTGGGCTGAGAGATGCTATGAAACATTTTGAGTGATGGAGAATGCCCATATCCTTAGCAGAGTTGTGATACGTCCTGGGTTGGGGCTGTTATGAGGAAGAGGAAGCTCAGCTGTTTTTTATGTCTGGGAACAGATGCTTCAGGGATGAAAAAGGAAACAAGGAAAGGGAGAGGAGGCCAGTGGAAGAGGGCAGCTGCATGAGGAACATGACCCACATTGTCTCCATGGCATGTTTGATAGCATCCAGGATGTGGTTGGGATCTGATTGTTGCTCCCATCGCTGAGTCAGAGGCTCCCTGCTGCTGTTTATATTGTCTCTGGGGGTTGTGGTTTTTTTCTCGTGTTTTTTTGTGTTTTGTTTGTTTGTTTGTTTTTTGGGTTTTTTGTTTGGTTGGTTGGTTTTTTCCCCTCATAAAAGCAAACCTCAGCCCTGCTTTTCTTCTATGGTGTCCCCAGGAAGGCTACATAGCATCGCACATGCCCCAGCAGGCTGTGACCTGTGTTCCACGCTGTACCTCTGTCACTCTGCTTTGTTCCTATTGAAGCCTTTAGTTTTAGCTTTCATGTTTTTCAGATTCTGTGCTGCCTAGGTGTGTAGTTCTGAGCCTCATATTAAGTGTTAGTAGGCTATCTTCACAGAGTAGATAGACAAAACAAATCTTTTCCTGCTGGAGAACAGGGACAACAGTTACAGGTTCTCAGGCCCAAAAGCACAAACAACTGTGGACTGAAGAGAGAAAACAAGACAGATGGGACTTTGTAATCTGAAGCTGTTGGACAATTAACCCTGATATGCAAATGGACCAAAACTTACAAAAGTGTGAAATCTCGTGACCAGTCGTCCATTTTGGGTGCACCTTGGGTGCAACCCTGGCTAGCCTCTTACCCAAGATGGATCCTGGAGGCCTTTCAATAAATACCTACTTTATTCTCTTAGCTCTGTCCAGTCTCTGTTCCAGGTCAGCCTTCCCAAGGCATCAGTGTGACCTGCCCTGAAGCAGGAGCCCTTGTTGTCCTGTCCTGCAGCTTTTCTTGGACTGGTCATGCTCAACCCCCAGAAGGAGAATTTGGTGTGAGCAAATACAAACAAAGCTGTTGAACTGTGTTCATCATTGCAAAATGACTTGTGGGGTGGAAAAGTTACACTTAGACACAGCTTCTGTCTACTGCCCACGTCACCACTGCTACCTCATTGAACTTCTGCTAACATGACAACATAATATAAGTGAACTTTAGCTCAAGATAGCAAATCTGTGCCCCACCAGGATTGTCAGCTTCTTTACCACTCTGCCATCAGTGACTTCTGTATCTGGGACTGCTTGAGTAATGAAAGGGAACTGCACACAGCTTTGCCAGAACTGGGAGAAAACAACACTTTATAATATGTTGTTCCTCCAGAGGGAATCATGAATCTTTTCATTGGGACCCAGATAACCAGTGACCCTTGGCAAAAACATAGAAAGTACATTCTGGAGAGAAAATGCTGCCAGGCTCTGCTTCTACCTGCTGACAAGAGAGGTGTCCTCAGTGTGAGTATGCTTGTTGTGGAAGTGGGTAAAATGAGCCTGGGCAAGGACAGAGCAGAGCCAGCTGTTACAGCACTGCAGCACAGAGACCTCCGTTACTTTCTGAGCTCTACAGGTTGGAGGTGGGACCTGGTGTTGTGGTTTCTATTAACCTCACAGCTCAGTCTGCAAATGCCAGTCTTGCTGACCAAGACCCTGACCCTTTTTCCATGTACAATATCTCATAAAAAGAAATTTTGCTTTTATCTTAGGAGCTCTGAGACCACAGGAGAATGCAGGCAGCACTCTTACAGATCACGTTTCTCCTGCTGGTACTAAAGTTCCTGACACCAGCAGTTCTTTTCTTCCCGTGACCCTGGCAGCTTCCCATTTGCTCCAGTCACTGACTATAGAGCAGACCAGGGTTGCAGAAATCTAGAAATGCTTCTTAGATTTCCAGGGAAATGTCTGAGCTGTGATAAGATTTTTTTTTTAAAAACACTCTTGATAACTTAAGTTTCACGTCTTTCCTCTGCACCCCATAGTTTCCTGGTTTAGTTTTGAAGGAACAGCATATCAGTTTTAGTGAAGGCCAAGAATATGGCAGGTAAGGAGTCTGTGTATATGGTAAAGTTGAAAGTATAAAAACCTGATGGGTCTCAGCTGCCAAAGGAGAAGGAACATGCTGGTGGCTACAAATGCAAAGGTCCTGGAACGGGAGGTGAGTGCTATGTGTTGTTAGTCACAGGAAGATAATAAATCCACCACTTCACACAAGCTGTATTTAGGTTAGGTGTATTGTGCAGAAACTTTTCCCTGGCATGTTCCTGGTGACTTGGCAAGTTAATGAACTTGGTGATAAGAGCCACAGCCAGTCCTGCTGCTGTTGTGCCTTGCTCCTTCCAGCCTCAGCCATCTGCCCCATCCTTGCCCACACAAGTGTTTTGTGTGCAGTGGAAGATCCTGCATGGAAAGTGAGTGCTGTGTTCCTGATTATTGGTTACCTCCTAGGCTGTTGTGGAAGCACCACCAATATGCTTCCTTTGCATGGCTTCATAAGTGTACAGTTGTGATTGCTCTGGTGATGGCAGTAGGATGATGCTGATCATAGCAAGCTTGCACCAGGGATGAATAACCTTGGCTTCATGTTTTCCATTAGGAAAATTCAGTGCTCTTTCATCCTAGTTTCACTGTTAGCATCGAGCATGACCAGCAATACCCTCCTGTGTTTCTGAGAAACCTGGGTGTTGGGCCACTGCTGAGGGCCTTTTCTTGATCATGTTTATTCCATGCTAGGTCCTTCTGTATGCTCAGCATCCCCAGTTCCTGTCAGCTGGCATATCAGTACAGTGCAAGACCTGATCATTGGCTCTTGCTGTGAGTTTAGAGGGAGGAGTGCACCAGATGTGTGAGAACAGCCTTCTTTGTATTGCTCTCCTGCTGCCAGATAAAATACGAGCTTAGCATAGACAGACACAAGTGTTATCTTCTCTGCAGTTCTCCCTGCTGACCTTGCTGTGTTTTCAGTGGGAGATGTTGTGGTCAGTCGCTCTCTCAGACTCAATTCCCAGCCCTCAGCAGCTCCTGAGCTGTGATCTGCATAGAGATCCCACTGCTGCATTGGTTCTGCGTATCCTCCCTCTGCTGATCCAGCTGGGGATGCACTATGGGGCGAGGTGTGTTACAGCTGGTGTGCTAGAAATGTGGCCATCTACTTGTGCCCATCCTGGCACAAAATTTATAGGGCAAATTTGGTAAAACATAGCTCTAATCTTCACAGTGCAGCTGTGAGTTTTGGCTTAAAGGGTGCAAGGTTTGCCCTGAGTAGTGTGCAGGCCTGGGAAAACATCCTGTAAGTGACCTGTAAAATGACTAATTCTCAAGGGCTTAGCAAAATGCAGCTGATACTTCAAGTCTCCCATGGGAATTTTGAGTTTAGTTGTACTCTCCTAGTGAATACTCTCATGCTCTGTAGAGCACTGGGAGCAGACAGAGCTTGGAAAAGACCTGTGCACGTTCCTTTCCTTCTTGCTCGTATTCCTCTAATAAAGCCTGGTTGTGTGAGGGCTGGGATCAAAGACCTCAAATGCCTAACTGGATTCATCCAAGGTTTGTGTAAAGCTTTAGATGCATTAAAAACCAGAGTGTTTGCTTTCATTCGTGGGTAGTATTAAGCATGTTAGACAAGCATACACTTAAAGGTTGGCTGTTAGTGTGGGAAAAAGGGCAAGCAGAGCTTTGATAAAGATACAGCATTAGGAAATCTGCTTGCTTACTCCCTTCTTCCCCTCTTCAAACGTTTTGCAAATAGTGTTCAGACGACTGTTTGATCTTAAATTTGCGTGTCAGCAAAGGCTATGCAGTTCTCTCAGGAATTAGCAAATCGTAGAACAGGGTTAACAGGAGTGTAATGTGGGCTGCTTTGAAATTCCTGCCTTGCATGAGCCTCCAAACTGCCCTGGAAATTCCTTGCTAAAAAGTTTATCTTAAAAAGACCCGGAGCCATTTCAGGCACCATTGTTGGTTTGGGCTTTTTTTATATTACCTGTTTAGATGCATCTGTTTGTCAGCTGTTAAATTTTATCCAAAGAGACATCTGTGGGGAAACAGGGTGGATTGAAAATTTGAGTATCTCCTATGCCTGAAGACATTATCCCCTTGAAATACGACTTTGGGAATGTTGTGGTAATTGCTAGGGTATAAAAAATACCTGAAGTGCTCGGAGTGGCTCTACTTAATTACTGAGTGTTTGGTGGCTTTTGTATTTGATTTGTGCTATATATGATGACCTGAAAACATCAAGGACATACTCCAGCAAGAAGGTACAGTCTCTTTGCATTTTAAACTTTGCTGCCACTCCCTGAATTGGCCATACTTGTTTGAGCATTTCTCCACTCCTTTCCTAGTAGATAGAAGTATTTTCATTGCCGCCCTGTGGGGTGAAATACGCTGCTGGAGAGGAGCACCACATGATGGGCTCAGCTGCTGGCTGTGCTTGGCAGCAATTAGGACGGGAGGTGCTGAGCAGGGGGCTGCTGGGTGTGAAGCTGAAAGGGACTCTGGCCTTTTATTAGTGTATTTGTCAACATTGCTAAAAGGCAGGAGAGAAAGTGTCAACCCTTGTAACTCTGTCACATGGTTGTTGGGTTTTTTCAGATTCTGTTGAGACTGATTTTGTTAGTGTTTGTCCTCTCTTGAAATTCATTCAGCCAGAGTCTGTGTGGCAGGTTGGAAGTAAATCACTCATTCTAGCTTCAAAAATTGGAACTGAGCTTATGTTTGTTTGATGATAGATCTCTGGCTTTTTGAAGATTCTCGACTTTCGGAAGTGCAGGAAAACATCCAGTTCTGCCTCTGTGTACACAGCAGTTCACAAGACCTTAGCTGATCAATCAAAATGACTGTACGGATTAATGATTGTCAGAAGGGCTAGGTCTAAGTGTGAAAGGTTAGTTAGAAGCATTCACTGAGCTCAGTGCCATCCCTGCTGTGGTCCTCATGCAAAAACCTGGGGTGAATGTTGTGGATTGCCTTACTGCAGGCTCTTGTGTGAAGAGGGCAGAGCTGAGCAGTGCTTTTGCTTGTCTTGCCAAGCAGCAAACTGCCCTGCCCTGAGGACAGCTGGAAAGCCAGCATCACCTTTGCCTCCAGATACAGGCTTAGTATGAGTGTGACACAAAAATCAGCCAGGAACAGATGAGCCGGGAGCAAACTGCGTCCCAGTGCTGTGGTCAGTGCTCTTGGTAAAAGGGTCATGCCTCTTGGAAATCCTTTCCTGTGTCGTGACTAGCTTTGCTCAGACAATTGTTGACACTTCAGCTTGATGGAGAAATGGCTGTTGTTGATTCCTTCACCTTGCTTAGCCAAGACTAGGCTAGATCCTTCTTCCTAGCAAATTGTGCTTTGAGGGATGGGAGTTACGGATTTTGTTTTCCCGCTGAGCGGTGTTTCAGTGTAAGCTATAAGAATATCTTTCCTATGTTTCAAATAAATTCCTTTATAGTTTTAAAACATCCTCCCTGTGGTTTTTTAAATAAATTAACCATCTAATTAATACCATAAGTTGATGTGGAAATTCTGAATTTGCTGTACCAGACTGAGCCCCATGAGTTTTTAGTAGACTTACTGACCCCAAAAAGGCGATTCAGAAGATGAGTAAAAAACCCCATATTTTAAGAAGCATTTTATTGCCAATGAAGGAGTTATCTTATTTAGTGGGTTTTTAGTTAGAGACAGTTTGTATTCTGGTGTAAGGTCTTTATATCCTTCCTGGTATGACTGAGTATTCTCATTACAGACTTTACAAAGAACAGATTTGAAGACGTAAGAAGTTTGTAGGCAGTGTTTTTGCACACTTAGTTTGTTCAGTAGGCTGCTCTTGAAACATATGCATTTTATGCCTTGAAATGAACTCCCAAAACATTTTTACTGTATAACTTGTGCCCTCTTGTCCCCTGGTTGGAGGTGTTTTTATGCCATATCACTTTACAGGCATTAGTGTCCTCAAACACAAAGGATGAGGAGTTAATTATTCACTTTTCCTACAAAGTGAATAAACTTGTACACTCCAAATCTTGTTTAAGTATTGAAATCCACATTGCTAGAATTCCCTTCCCCACAGCTTTTGGTGTGGGCTCCAGCAATGGTATGGAGGTATGGAATTGTATACTCAGCAGTTAAGTCGCTAGTGAGAGCCAAGTAGTCTAAATCCGCCTCAGGAAGCAATGGAGGCTTGAAGGAGGAATTTTGGTTAAAACTCAGGGCTTTGTTAGGGGATCAAAAGTTAATTTAAAATAATCTCTCTTTGACATGGTCTCTGCACAGCAGCCTTCCTCCTACCCCCACTCCTCAACATACAGGTTGTCTGAGTAGAAGAGAGGTAAAGGTTACTTTGAAGCAGTGGCAATGGGTGGCAGTTTTTGCCTGTGCACTTCCTTGCACATTCAGAGAAACCTCCAAATGTGCTGTCCCACTTGGTCGGTAGTTGCTGCCTTCCATATAATCAAATCCAGTGTAAGACTTAATTTTCTGCCCACTTTGTCCAATTTCAGTTATTTAGCTTGCCTTTGACATACTCCAGAAACACAAGGGAATCCAGGGAAAGCTGAGCCCTGTGAGCATCTCCTGGGGTGTTGCAAAGGTCCTTTGCGGTTGGGCATGTGCATTTGAGCTACTGTATGACCTCTGTAGCCCAAGCAGATGTTGTCATTGGGTCTCTGGGGTTCAAGTTCTGCAAGAACTGAGCGAAATAGACTCTGCTGTTGTCCTGTTCCATCCCAGGGGAGGTCTCGGGAAGGAGCTTCTCTGCGCTCCACATATGTTGTGGCACAGAGTTTCACAGTTCAGACCTTGTCTGGGTGGACCAATGTGACCCTTGGGTGCTCTGTTCCTGTGTTTCTGTGTCAGTTGTATCCATAGCATTTCTCACTTGCTGGGTGAGATGAAAATATCTCCTACTCCAAGGAAGTTATAAGCTATACTTAACGCAAGGCTGATGGATCCCTGGCCTGTGGGCAATGCTTTCTGGACCAGAGAAGGCCAAGGTGCATTATAGTTAGGCAACCTGAGTATGTGTTGGAGGTACTGAACCAGGACTGTGGGATCCACCTTTTTCAAACATGGGAAAAAATCTTGGCTGGACTGTGATGAGCAAGAAGTACCCAAATTTAGCCTGCCTTTGTTCTTCTTTCAGAAAACATCCAAGAACAGGGAAAGAAAGCTACTTGACTCTGTGGAATGGGGACGTGAAGCTATTATGTTAGAGAGAAATGCTTGCCAATTTTTCTTCCTGGAAGGGCAGAGATGCACAGCAGATACTGGCTACTCCCACTTGGCAGAGGGAATCTAGTGCCCGTCTCCATTCCTTTTCCTGATCCACTGAGTTTTCACAGGACATCCAGTGATTCTTTCATTTGGGCCCAAACTGCAGTGAAGTGCACCTATGGTTTCTGGTAGCTTTGGGCTTCTTGACTTCAGAGCAGTGAAATCAGTCTCTCTTGAGAAATTGTGTGACTTGGGTCACTCCCTGAGCAACTCCGTGCTGTTGCAGCTGTGGTGTTGGTATGTGAATTCCATCAAAGGGGGACTGGCTGCCTCTGACTAAAGCTGAAAGGTTCCAGTTAGTCATTGAGGAGTCAGATGATTCCACAAAGAGCAGCTAGTGCTGGTGCAGGGCCAGGATTTCCAGGGAGAGGCACTGCGCTTGTGCTGCACTCCTGCTGAAACTGAGAGCTCCCACTGGCTGCAACAGGATCTGTGGTGGTGCTGCAGACCCTGTGTGTGTAGGCTGCACCTCCTTGGAAATAGGAGCAGGAGCTTTGCATAAGGGGTTGTAGTAGGTATACACAGTTGTGTGGTGCTTACCTGCAGGTGTTATGGTGACTGCAGGAGTCTGGAGGTAAGTTCTCAACATTATCTATTGTGAAACAGCAGCTCTGTTGTAATTTTGATGTGCAAGCTTTTTTTTCTTGCTCTCAGCAAATTATCTCATAGGTAGTCATCTGTCAGTTTGCTTTAAGAAATGCAGTAGCTGTGAAAACCTAGATGTTAAAGGAAACTTGAAATTAACGAAATAATGCACTCTTTTCTCTTCTATTTTTCAGTTTAGAGTTTCTATACCTTGGAGGGAATTTCATTACAGCAATTCCACCTGAATTAGCAAAACTGCCTTCTCTGCGGTATCTAGTTCTGTGTGACAACAAGATCCAGAGCATTCCACCTCAGCTGGCACAGTGAGTATTTACTGTCATCAGCCACCAGCTGTAATTAACTCTTGGAACTTTTGTGTGTGTGGATAAAAATACCTGGGAGGACCTATTTGTCCTTCAGTTTGTTAATATGACTGGATTTGAAAAAGAACATCCTTGACAGGGTGCACTGTAGGCAGGCCATGAATATATGATCTGGAAAACTCAATGAAAGGGTTATGTTAAAAAACCATCACCAAGATTGCACCTTACAGTGAATTAATAGATTTGTATAGGGGACTCTTGAAAAGTGGCTGGGCAACTCAGAATAGATAAATTGCTGCCTTAAGTAAGAATGGCACTGTTTTATTAGTAATCAGATTGATGGGTTTTGCCTTTTACCCAAAGCCTTTTTGTGTAGTTTTGCCTCGTACCATCCCCTGCATTCCCTTGGCAGTCCTTACCTTAGGGTCTCAGAGTGTTTGTGTAACTGTACAGCACAGTTCTAGTGGGTAGGTTACTGCTTTATCTGTTCATAATGGGGGAAAGAGGCCACTACAGTTAAGATGGGAAATGAAGATGAGAGGTATAGCTGTAACCCTAAAAACAACTGAATGGCAACGCAGAGTTCTCCAAGTTGGAATTTGATAGTGTAGTGGGATTATTCTTAAAGTACAATGTCTTGTAACTTTTACAAGTTTGGGAGCAGCCCTGGATACTGTGCTGGAGCATTGCTTTGTGCTTCCTGAGAGGGGAAAGCCACGTCCAAAAGCAAAAAAATTGCTTGTCCCCTATGCTGCTGCAGGCCTGGCCTGACCTCACTCAGATCCAGTAGAATCAGCGTGAGGTGGTGCAGCCGCAAGCAATGAAAACATGGGACTTTCCATGGAGGCTGGCTGCCTCCCAGCAATCATCTTTAATGCATGAGACAGAGCAGGTGACTTATTCAGAGCACTGCATGGGACTGTTCTTGGTGCATGTGCTGGGTACAAGGAAACACTCTGTCCCCTGAAAGCATTCAGTTTGTACACTTTTGTTCTGCCTTTTTTGGGGGGTGTGTGTGGGGAATACTGAGAGGCATAGCAGCATGTTTACGACTGTGTTTCTTTAGCAGGTATTCTGGTGCTGAGCTGAGTTTTCTAATGCATTGTATTTACTGGAATAAGAGCAGTTATTTTAGCGTGAATTTATACTTTAATAGGGAGAAAAGCCAAAGAAAAAGGAATGGGTGGGAGCAGGGAGAGTAATTAGGTTTTGCTTAATGCAGCTGTGGGGCAATTTCGCTTGCGCATCTTGACAGAATATCCATCTCCGTCCTTAGGCTGCATTCCCTGCGTTCCCTTAGCCTGCACAATAACCTGCTGACTTACCTTCCCCGAGAGATCCTTAACCTGGTTCACCTGGAGGAGCTGAGCTTGCGTGGGAACCCGCTGGTGGTGCGGTTTGTGCGTGACCTGACGTACAACCCCCCGAGCCTGCAGGAGCTGGCCGGGCGCACGGTCAAAACCCGCAACGTCCCCTACACCCCCAGCGACCTCCCGGACAGCCTCGTCCGGTACCTGAGCTTGGCCAGCAACTGCCCCAACCCTAAATGCGGGGGTAAGTTCGCCTTTACAGCCCTGCTTCCTGCTCTCACCTGGTGGTTTCCTCTCCCTCTGACTTGCTGTGACTTTATAAGCTCACTCAGGTTCAAAGTGTCATTTACTGCAGCCGCGTTCTGGCTGTATTTCCCTGGCTCCAGGCCTCCTGGAAACTTGTCTTCAAGGAGCCTTGTTCAGTTAGGAACAATATTCAGAGTTGTGGTGCTGGTTTACTGGATTTGCATGAGAATGTAATTGACAGCACTTCAATTTACTTCAAGATCAGAGTTCTTTGTAGCTCATCCCAGCACTCCACTATGGTTTTAGGATCTGAAGTTTCCAATCCATTTGCCCTCAAATAGCTCAAAGCAAGTAATGGACAGCAGAACTTTTGTACACATCCTTGCTGAATGGTGAGCATCATTTCTGGGTGGAAAAGAGGAGAGTGGCTCTAGTGCTTAGCAGTTACCAAAAGCAACTTGTTTAGCTCTAGCTTGGGACCACTAACCTGTAGTTCTTGGAAGGGGAGGACTTCATAAAACAGCCTAGAATGCTTGGGGCTTAATTTGGCTCAATGCTTAATCTTTAACCAGAGTAAATGATCTGCACATTTAGCATTTAGAAGACTAAGGGGAAAAAAGATCATTAATTAGTATCTACCCTGCAGTCATAATGCAAGCTGTTATCTCCTTACAGGACAATATCAAAGCTTGCTCCATAAGCAAAGATGGAAGGGCTGGGACTTATATTGGGAGGGGAAAAAAAAGTTTCTTTTTTTAAGAGTTTCACACAGCTTGGATAACAGTGGATTGGTTTTGTGCTTTTTCACTATGCTTTATGAACTCTCCCAGTACTGTAGCATTGCTCTAGCACTGCAGGAGAAAAGCTTACTCCTGACCAGATAGGACTTAAAATACTGCTGGAAACTTCTGAAAATGTCAGCATCTAAAATCACTTGCTGTGACAGGAAGAGAACATAATTGTGTGTTACAGCAAGACTGTTGCCATGGAAAGTAGCATCCAAGCTCAGCATGGTGGCTTCACTCAAGCAGAAGAAAAGTAGAGCTGTGAAGGTCTATTTGTGAATGCATTTTTACTAGCTGGTAGAAGAGGTTTTACAAGTTTGAAAATGGAGTTCATTAATTCATTTAACATTTAAGAAGCTTGTAGATTCCCAGCCTGTGTTCCCCCTAATGGTTAGAAGAAATTGCCACGTTACTTGGAAGTAACTGGCCTGCGTCTTTATGTGAAGAATGTGCTGTTCTGCATCGCCTACCAAATACAGTTTTACAGGAGGTTTTTACTAAGAAAAGAAATTTCACTTTTTCAAAGGTATCCCAGTCCTTTTCCCTTCCACCAGTATCCCTTGTGCTCCTCCCTCCAGTGCAGTGCCAGTGAAATCCTGATTGAAGGCATATGCTCCAGGCACAGGAGCCCTGCAGTTTGCAGGTCTCTGGGCATGGTGTCTCAGGTTGTTCTGTTCCCTCTCCCTCACAGGTGTGTACTTTGACAGCTGCGTCAGACAGATCAAGTTCGTTGACTTCTGTGGGAAGTACCGGCTCCCACTGATGCACTACCTGTGCTCCCCAGAGTGCTCCTCTCCCTTCAGCTCTGCGTCCCAGAGCTCCACTTCCCAGAGCGAGTCTGACTCCGAGGATGAGGCCAGTGTTGCTGCGCACAGGATGCAGAAAGTCCTTCTGGGATAACAGGGAGCCAGAGGGGAAGACAGGAAGGAGAATGGATTTGAAAAGCAATAATGGAATGGTGAAGCATGAGCTACTGGCCTGAAGGGCTCATGAGAAATCGTCCTCAAGTCCACGCAGGGACAGAACATCTTAGCAAGCCTGGACTTGCTTGCGGCAGTGCTGCTTAGGAGATCTAACTCAGTATCGTGCTGCCTGTAGGTTGCCTGGGGTTGTTGGAAATGTCTCCTGGCTGGGAGGCATCCCCCTCCCTCAGATGGGCTGGGAGAGGCATTCGTTCTCACTGGCGGATTCAGAAGGATTTTAATACATGAAACTTGACTGGACTTCAGTCATCCTGCAGAGCAAAGGAGACTGTCCAGCTCTTCTAACACTGTGGTAAATCTGAAACACGCTAATGATGCCATGTGAGTGTGTGTGGACCCCAGTGTTTTATATTGCAGTTTGATTCCTTTCTGTCTCCTTTGATCTCAGTTACAGATTTTACACCCATCCACTGAAAATGAAAGTTGAATTTTTTTTTTTTTATTCAGGACTAGATTTTTCCAAACTCTGGTTACTCTTCCTTTGCCTAGAGGTGTAGGGTTTCTGTGGTGTTACAGATGTTATAGCCATCATAGAACTGAGCCACCTTTTTTTTCCCTTGTTATACTAAGATGCTCTTAGTGTCTCCTTCTAACAATATTTGTTATTTTTCCTCCTCCTCCCTTTTCCTGTTACACCTGAAGTGTTGTTGTCTTTATGGTGCCTTCAGAAAACAGACAATTTGTTCTGTTATAATTGGTATGACTTCAGACTTGTGGCCTGTGCAAGGGACCAGATGTGATGCTCTGTGTCATGCTTTTCAGTCTCAGCTTACTGGAGCAAATCTGCTTTTACAGCTGTGAGTTGCAGGAAAGGTCTTGATTGACATTTTTTGTTTATAAACAGCCACATTTCCTTACTGCAGTTTGCTCTGCTGTGCTTGGCTGAGTTACTTTCCATCTTTAAGGTCATGTGCCTAAGGTACATAGCAGCTCAGTGAATTGAAAGTACCCAGAGAAGTACTGTGGAGAATTCTTTTTTCCTGATTCCTAACAGGAGAGGAAAAGGCGTTAGGGAGGCAAAGGCATGTTATCTGAGCTCCTTACATGAGGTGCTTTTGAAATGTCTTCCTTATTTATTTGTTTGCATCTGCTCTCGTTGCAGTAGCTTTGGCAGTCTGTTGATGGTTCAAATAACCCATTTAATTATCTTGAATTATGTTTAAAGGAAAGCTGCAGAATAGCTCAAATTTTTTCAGCATCAAGAAATACCTTATCAAATTAATATTACAAATTGACAGGTATGTATAAATCTACTTTATGAGGCTGTTGTGTGCTTCACTCAGTAGGAGCTGCCCCTTTATTAATATTTCATGGTAGACAGTCCTTTTGATGCAGTTTCTGATAGAGCAAATCCAACTGTGCCTTTGAGTGCATGAACAGAGCAAAGCCATCATGTTAAGAACAGCAAAGCCATCATGAACAAGAAAAACTTTCTTAACCCACTTTGACCCTACGGGGTAATTTAAAATCCTGTGCTTCTCTCCTGCATTCAGAAAACATATGTACCTATTTGAACATCTTATGGCAGCTCTGTGTTAATGGTCCTGTTTAATTGTATTTGACACTTTATGTATTAAAGCACTTTGATAATTCTGCTCTTTATAACTAGCTTTAGTGATTTTTTTTTTAATTAGACTACCAGGTTTTGCTTTCATGTGACCTGAAGAACAAGATCTGTGAAACTTTGTATGTTCCAGTCTGTCTTAGTGTGCAGGTTGAATTTCTTGCCTTGCATTTCATTGAGAGAACTCTTTATTTCCCTAGTTTCCCTTGGAAAGAACTGGAATTTGAAAGAAATTATCTGACAGTGAAATAGTACCCTGTTCATTATTAATCATTGCAACTTAGTTCCCACACGCACATGTGATTCCCTCTGTGCATTGATCCACAAGGAATTAATTGCATGTGCTCTGTGCCTTTCCAAATAATTTCTTAAGTATATTTTTAAGACACAATGAGGTGTATGTGCCAAGCAACTGGATGTCACTTTAGCAAATTCTGTGGGTTTTGCTTGGGAAGAAGAACCTACAGGTTTTGAGAGAAACCAACTGCATGCTGTTTGTGAAATTGCAACCAGTGAGTGGCCTGTTTTGTTCATCTCCTTTCAGATGCTTCTTGCTGACCCAAGTGAACATAGTCACAGCAATGTGAATGACAGTATGATGATTCCAGAGCCACAATTTTAACTTGCCTGCTGGTATAACTGTAGCAATCAACTGAGTGATCTAGAGCTTGACTTTCCTGCCAGCAAAAGTGAGCCACACAAGTTGAGATCTCAAGATCTTTTGAGCTCAGGGCCATGAGGCACCTTTCTTGTCTTTAGCAGCAGCTGCCTTGAAGTCATGCAGTTTTTCACTTCCAAAGCTGGATTTCATCAGAGTTCCTGTTTGCACAGTAGCATCTCTCTGTGTGATGAGTTCAGACCAGTGGTGGCTGGTTCTAATTTAGCTCAATCCTTAACTTCAGTTTCTTTCCTAACTGAACAGACTTCCCACTTCTGCCCAAATATTGTATGATCTATTAGGGTAATCTTTTTTTTTTTTTTTCCCACAGATTCTTCACTGTAGCCAGGTCAAAATTTGACAGCTTATGCAGTTGATATCTATGCATTGTCAGACTTGATAAAATGTCTCTTAAAATTTTATATATATATATGTTCCTGAATATAGCTACCAAGTTTTCTTTTAAAGTGCAATTCCAATANCTTCACTGTAGCCAGGTCAAAATTTGACAGCTTATGCAGTTGATATCTATGCATTGTCAGACTTGATAAAATGTCTCTTAAAATTTTATATATATATGTTCCTGAATATAGCTACCAAGTTTTCTTTTAAAGTGCAATTCCAATAAGTCAGAATTTAAAACAATCAAGAACTTGTAAGAAAAACAAATTATTGGTTGGTTGGGTTTGAGTTTCTTTCCCTCTGAGGTAGTTTTGAGAGGACTAGGGATGCAGATATATACTGTAGTACCTAAAACATTCAGCCCCTGTGAGTCATTTTTCAGCAATTGTTTGCCTCCAAAGACTTGAAAATGTACTGGGCAATAAAATAGGTGAGGCACAACTTAAAAATACACAGATGGATAATAGGCACTTGTTTCTACCATCCCCTTCTCAGGGGCTCTGAGAAGTAGGCAGTGTTTTTGCCACTGTTTGTTTGCTTGTTTTCTGTCAGTTTTTAGCAGATTTCAGCTCCTGAAGATGCATCTTCAAGCGAAGTCTTCAGTGAGTGTTTTGGTATCAGTGCAGTTGTTGCTACAGCAGCCGAGCATGACCAGCTTTTGAAGCTGTTCTTGAGATGAGACACCAAGTATGTTAGGCAAAGTTGCTTATTCCTTCTTCCCTGTGGGGCCTGGGGCCCTGCCTGCATTCATCCCCTGCCCCACCAGGCCTCTGCCAAGGAGAGCTGCTGGTGTGTTTCTGAATGCAGGTACTCGATGGGAACTGTGGGGTGGTGTTAAAAAGAAGCAAAATATCAATTTGATGGGAAGCAGCTTAGACAGTTGCCAATTCTTTCATGTTTCTCTTTCTTTAATAACAGGTGAGACCTGAGGAAGTCAGTAATGAATATTTAAACATACTCTGAAGTGGCCAGATGCAGTTTTTCATGGGCTTCTGTCCTGGTCATTTTAAGTCTTTGAAATCTTGTGTTGAATTATAATGGGACTGGGGGGGAGGGAGGGGAGAACCAACTCCTTTTTGTTCCTTAATCTTGTTGGCAATAATGAATGGAAGAAATTTAATCCAATGAAAGTAATGAAACTTAATCCTTGCAATGCATCTTTGTTGCCCGGTTCAAAGAACTATTTTAATGCATCTTATTCACACCATGCCCTCCCTCCCCAACTGAAGACACTTCAAACAGACTGCTTCAGAGTGCACACTAATACAGCAGTAACTCTGTCTTGGAAACCTTTCTATTGATTATTTCACTTTCTTGCCTGACTAGAGAATTGATCATTTACTGACCAGAACACTAGGGGTAGAAAGGGTTCTCATCCAGCCCCCCGGTTGAATTTTTTATATAAGCATTTGTTTTAAGACATCTTAAAGTGCCTTATGATTTTAAAACTGTATTTTGCCTGAAACATATGAATGTAGACTATCTCTAACAGTATTTCAATATAAGCTGTAAAACAAATTGCAAACACTAAACCTACAAAAACGTAATTTCTACTGCTGTCTGTGCATTATTTTCCAATATCTCAGTTCTGGTGTTTCTGCAGACAGAACTCTTGGAGGATTGGAAGCATTAAAATGGGGCTGAACATGGTTGGGGAGTGGGTGGGATTTGACCTGTTCTGTGTAAAAACCAAGAGTAGGTGAGAATTCCAAAGGGACTGCTGAAATTCCTGGCTCGGCCCACTTGTGACAGACCAGTGTGTGTTACAGAACCTGACCCTGTTTTACTTCTGGAAGAGTGTTGCAGAGATCTGCTCCACAGTTCAAAGGCAGAAGTAACTCACAGACAGGATAAATACCCAAACAAGAGCAGGTGGTGTTCTGGTGGAGTTTTCCAGCAATATGAAACAACAGTTCTAAACCTTGTTACGTTTAAATACGCAAACCTTGAAACCTGTAAATGACTTTTTGAATGCTAATTTTCTGATCATGTTAACTGGCTAATGTGTTCCCATTTCTTGAGTAATCCCATGTTTCCTCCTGCATCCTGAAGAGTTTTGTGATCTGTTGCCAAAATGTTTCGGATCCTGCCATGCAATTACCAGTTGTCAATGCAGAAATGTGGTGCATTGGAAAATGGAACAGTGGGAGACAAGAATGACTTGATATTAACTTCAGCAGGAACTATTTCGGATGGTTCAACTTAATATGTAAGGAAAACTCTCTCAAATTATGCAGCAGCTCCATTTTGAGTAATGTAAAATACAGAGGAGTGCAGTGGCCTTGCAGTAATAGCCAGGCTGAGAATATTCCTATTTCTTTTCGTTAACTAATTTAAGGATACCCTTTTCTTTGCCTTCTTAATGCCTACCTGATATTTGGAAACAAAATCCTTGAAGTGATGATTCCTGACATGAGTTGTCCACATTTTAGTCTTTAGGAGCAAATCTTGGCTCTCAGACCCTCACCTCTGCCTTTAGCACTAAAACAACGGGAAGAGTGCAGAGGAAATGTGAGTGACATAGATTGCTGAACTAGATGCTCAGAATGTCAAATTGAGATTTTAGGCTCATGCAGTTGCACAGATCTAAAGGGAAGCATAATGTTGATGCATTGGAAGTGTGTCATCATAAAGTAGAGCTGTACTCTTACTCAGATGTGCTGCCTTAGGTGATCAAGACAGCTAGAGCTGAATGTATGCACCTTTTTCTCTGCACTAAGGTTGTGAGTTGCAGTTGCTCACTTTAAAAAAAAAAAGGTTTTGGGAGAAAGACCGAGTGCTGTGTTGAAGGGCAGGGCCATCTCTTTGTCCTGGCCTGGGACTTACTGGTAGCAGCTCAAAGCTATTCTCCAAGTGCCCTGTCTGCAAGTGCCCTGTCCAAGTTGTCCAAGTGCCCTGTCTGCAACTCCTTCTTGACTCCATGGAAAAAGCAGGACCCAAAGATTAGTACTGGTAAGTGAGTTGTATATTTATCCTAAATATTACCCTTTCACCAGAGTGTCAAAAGGCTGGCTGCCATTTTACAAACCTGTGAAGACCATTGTGTTGGCAAATTATTTCGTCAAGCTCTGTCACTCCTTGAGTAAGGGAGTGAGACAGAGCAAATGTTACAGGGTCCTTGCCTGAGCTTGACTTGGGCACTGCTGAACAGGTGAGTTGGGAGGGCAAACAAACCCTTCATCAGCATAGCTGGGGGCAGGGGGTCACAGAGGGAGCCCAGCAGGTCAGCATGTCACCCTTTGCAAGGACACAGACATTTACTGCTGGTGAAAGGACATGTTTTGTTTGGGGGTTGTCCCTGGAGGAGTAAATTTCAGCCTTGGGGCTTTGAAAATGGATAGGAAAATGCCATTGTGAAAAATGTTTTTCAGTAATTCCTGGTGTTCCTGGCATCCCTAGTAAAAGTTATTGTAACACACATGCACAATATTGAGCAATGCCCTTTTTTGCCAGCCAATGCTACGTGGTTGCTCTAAAGCCTTGCCTTGCAAATGCTGTTTGTAGACTTGGGAGGACAGCCTGTATTTCCTCAGGAAAAGCCACATGATGGGTGTAGGTGACCTGAGGGATTTTATTTGTGACCACTGAACAAATCTTGACCAAACTGGCATTTCATGGGAATGGGGTGCAATATGAATGGGGACCTGGATGCTGAAATCAGGGACCTTGCATTTCCCTTAACAATAATCCTCTGCTTCAAAAATGCTTGGAAGCTGGGGTAAATCTGTCCTTTTGGGGACATGCTTTGTATCAGGTTAGCAGGTCACTGCAAGTCTTGTACTTCCTTGGCAGAGGATTCCCCATGGCCACTCAGGACAGAACTTTGTTTCCCTGTGTCTTTCCTGCTCTCCCTCAGAGAGCCCTGAACTCAGCCCTTGTTCATTTGTTGCCTCCCCACAGGCACAGGGGGCCTGGTGAAAGCACTGTCTGAACCCAGCACTTTGTTTCTGTTGTGAGTAGCAATGCTGAAAGGGCCTTGCTGGAAGACTTTAAAACATCCCTTGCATTTATATAAACAAACACCCTTTGTAATCTAAATCAGACGAGTGGTTTGCAACAGTGGTTTTTATCTTCAAATAAACACTGCAATGTGTTTTCCAAAGTTGGGTTCCCTACTTACTCTCTTCAGGTATTTGGAGTTTAATTGCATCTTTTTGTTTGTTTTTCTTTCTTTAAAGCAGTCCTGAGTCTTCTGCTGAGAGATACAATCATAAAAGGCCTTGCAGAAAACCCCATGCAACTGGGCTCGTCAAAATGTTTTGAAATGGTCCAGGAATGTCTGAAACTTTATGTTGGTCTTTCACAACTTGCAACCCCATCTGGCTGCCTTGCACTTTGAAAACCTGTTCAGAGATGACCCTTTACCATGGTTTGTAGGGAAAGCCCACACTGTGGTGCCTGGCCACGATTCATCCCTAGTCCCACGCACAGCCCTCCAAGAATCCTGCCTAGAAACACTTTGTAATGTTTCTAGAAAAGCAGATTTTGTTTGGTGTGTATGTGGAGGGGAGAAATATGGTTTTGGGAGGCAAAAACTGCCCTTGACTGAATGCTGACAGCTGGCATACACCAGACGTGCTGTGGCAGCAGGTATTTTCATCCCTGTGCTCTGAGGTCCCTAGAATTGTGGGCCATGAGGAAGAAAACCATTGCAGCATGTCCAGGAGCATCTTGTTTGCTTCCACACCTCTTCGTAGAGGGCTGTGTACATTTAAACACTGAGTGAATAAGGTTTGGTTTATTGCTATAAACATGATCTGCATTAATAGTGGCTGGCAAAGCCCTGATGGGGTATATTCCTGCTCCTGTGATCCCCACTTTAGGCAGGGCATTGTGGCTAGTGAATTCCCCACAGGAAAGAGGGCAAAGGCAGGGCATCTCCCAGGGCCAGCAAGGAGGAGCCTGAGCTTGTGCTCATTTACCTGCACCAGATGCATGTAAATGCCTTTTGCACAGGAGGGGATCAGCAGGGCTGTCTTCCCCCAGGAGCCTGGAAAAGGGCATGTGCAAGGGGAGGGGGTGTTACTGTCATTGCTGCTGATGTTGCAGGTGGCTGGCCCAAAACCAAGTTCTCCTAAGAGCGGCCCTGGCTGCTGGTGAGGATATCAAAAGGGCCCATCCACACGTGGTCCAAGGGGGGGCTCACATGTGGTGCCTCCTTAGGACTAGGAAATGGCAGATGCCTTTGCAGTTGAGTTTTTGCATCCAAAAAGGTAATTTCTCTTGGAGAAAGAGGTTCACCAGTGGCTGCCAGCTTCTGCTCTGGGTTATCACAGGAGCTTTGCTCCCACAGTCACAGATCTACCCCTCCAAGGTGACGCCTTTTGAGAAGCATATTGAAAACAGATGGCAAAAGTGTCACTTCTGTGTCACACTTCCAGTTGCGTAAGTTTTTTGGGGATTCACATTATGAAGTAACATCGACCCCAGGGTAATTCCTCAAACACAACACCAGCTTCTGAACCAAGGGTGTCCTGACAGAGAACACCTTCCAACATCATTTGTGGTCTCCTGGCAAAAGGAGAACACCAGGGGTGATCTGTGCCATCCATCATGGGCTCTGAAGGTGGCTTCTTTACCAGGTGAGTGAGAAGGAAACATCCTCTTTAATGACATTTTCTGAATGCCACTCCCTCTTCAGACAAACAAATATGCCTTCTACACCATTCCATTCATCACAAGTGTCTAGTGAGGGTGTCTCACATGATGCTTTTTAAATCATCGTGGTGGTGTTCCCAGGTTTCTGTGGCCAGAGGAGAAGCCTGAGGATAATTTGATGTAACAAAATGAGGCCCTAGTTGACATGACTAAATAACAGTGGTGTAACAAAGGGCCTTTGGATAGAGCAGAGCATATTTCATCACATGTAAAGGTAACAGGTACTGCTTTTTCTGTGGTGTCATGGGTTAAGATGGTTTTAGTCTTTTAGTTGAAGAAAAATTGGAATATGGCCCTGCCAGGACCTTAAAATCTTTGGAACAGGTGAACACCTGTCAGAGCAGTTCTTAGCTATTGGCAGGTAGTTTTGACCATTGAGGAGACAGGTGGGCGACTCTTTGTGAGACTAAGCTGTGAATGGGCTGGATCTGCCCTCTTTGGTCACGGCGATTCAGCAGGTAACATCGGGCCCGCCCGGGCGTCCAGGAGCCGCGCTCCCTGCAGGGGGAAGCGGCCCGGCCATGCCTGGGCCCGATCCCAGCGGGCAGCAGGGGAGGAGACGCCCTGGGGGGGAAGTTTCCCTCCTTCCTTGGGCCTCGGCCCCGTGAGGGAGCAGCCCACACCATGAGGAGGCGGCTCTGAGCCCGAAGTGACAAGAAAATATCCACCGACCCCCCAGCGGCAAGGTTTGGAGATCTTGGCAGCTCCCTGGCAGGGACCTCATGACCACCGCAGGACTGGGCACATTTCACTCACCAGCAGATGAACTTCCAAAGCACTGCCCTTCCTGAAGTGAAGTCAAGGCAAAGTGATTGAACCATAAAGAGACATAGCATGAAATGGAGGCAGTGAAGAGAGAGTGGAAAGACTGTTTGGGGCAAAGGAGGAGGAATGGCCTAAAGTAGCTGTATATTTCTGTAATTATGGAGAATGGATTATTTTTTCCTGTAACATAGAGATGCTGTTTGGGGGCGACGTAAAATGCTAGTAATAAGTGACATGAAGTTTTCTCACTCCTAAGAAAAAGGAAGATTTTGCAGTTCTGAGATAAAGATTTTGGAAACAGGAAAAAGGAGAATCTTTGTGTTATACTAGAGGAGGCATTCTTAAACAGTACCCCCAATAACCAGTTTATGACCTATATTTTAAGGTAAGCCTGTTTCGGTTTTTGAGTTCTCCTAGTCATATATAAAATAGCAAACACTAAAGCATCACACTAATTGGTGCATTGGCTGGGAAATCAAAACAATTGGCAAACATTAAACCCTTTACACACGGATAGGGATGTAGGAATATGAAAATATGCCCCACAAACAATTCTTTCACATTCATTAATGCACCAACAGATTAATCCTCCAGTGCTATCTGGGATAAATGAGGAGGCTCATGATTATAGTGACCCAGCAAATCCTGAGGTGATGGCTGGTTCATCACCAGCAGAAAAGCTGTTTGTCCCTCCACAGGCTCTGCAGACAACTTTGTTGGCTGTAGTCCTGGTCCAGGCAACACAGGAGTTATGCATGGGTCTGCAGTAACTTTGCCCACTCAGTGCATTCATTCCTGAAGTCCAGAGTAAGAGCCTGGCAACAGAAAGACTGGAATGACATTTGAAAAGGCTGTTCCAGTCATCTTTTGCTACTGCTCCAGGTGCCAGCATAATGTATTTTCCCAAGTCTGCTTCCGAGAAACCAGGTACATCCTTGGGTTTAACTAACCATCCCAGAAGCTGAATTGCTGCTTCATGAGAAGACATCAATGCTGGCATTCCTGGCTACAGTGATAAAAACAAAAACATCCTCCAGTGCCTGTGTTTTCTCCTTGTCATAACATGTTTGAACATCCCAATCTGAGAGCTTTCCATGTGACTGTTGAGCTGTACATGGCAGCCCAGCCATTTCCTCCCCTCTTCTCTCCTTTCTTTTTACACTAACAACTTTTTCATACTTGCAAGTCCTGTTGCTTTTGTCATGAACTTTTCTTCAGAATTCTCCAGGGTGAATAAAGCTGACAGATATCTTCACAATCTTTTATTCAGCAACAAGTGTCTTCTTCATGCAAATTTCATTGGTAAACATCTAGTCAAACTTTTTTCAGACATCAATTTTTTCAATTTCTATTTAAGAAAAGAAAGGTGTGTTTCTTTTATTTTTAAAGCAGCTCATGATGAATGGGCTTTCAGAAAGTTCAGAGACTAAGGAGTTCTCAACTTCAGAGACTAAGGAGTTCTCAACTTCAGGGCTGGTGTGTGTCATCCTATGAAGCCTGTGATTATAATCCCTTTAAAGGACAGTAAGCAAAAACTCTTGTGAGTTGTACAATATTTTCCCATCTCAGATTCTAAATGATGGGGTAAAGCAATTGGCAGTTGCTGCTTTGAATTTCTTAGTGGCTACAAAGCAGTGAGCTTATTGATTAAAGTGCTTCACAGCTTGTTGAAAATTCTGTACTAAAGGTCTGTGATTTTTCAGGTACATGTCCTTGACTTAAAATAGCTTTAAAGGCCATTGAAAAATCTATCATGTGACTTGTAAAATGTGGGAATATTTAGATCAGCATCCACCAAGGGTAAGGTGTACTTTAGTCGTTGTTAAATTGGGTGTTGCACATCCAGGGAAAGCTTTATTGGAAACAATAGTTCTGCTTCTAATACATGTTTGTGCCAGTTTTTACAGAGAATAAGAAACAACAGTTTCCTTGCATGCCAGGCTTGCATTTGCCTTGTTTCTCAATTGTCATCCCTTCTGTTCCTGTTCTACTTTTCTTACTCCAGGATGGCCCATTCAGGATGCATGTGAGAACCTCCTCATTCAACACATTCCCATCAGCATCAGGAACTTATTTTGAGTGATGAACATCTCCCATCAATGCCCTCTGTGCCACATGGTTCTCAGCCTCAAATCTTTGTTTCTAAGGACTGCCATGAGCAAGAGGGCATTGTCTGTGAAGATCTGGACACAGGGATGTGCAGTCCTTACCTGGAAGCAGACAGCTTAGTATCCAAGGAGACAAGGGCCAGCCCCCTGCTGTGACAAGTGAACAGCTTAAAAAGAAAGCAGTAGCCTGTCTTTTAAGCTCTTAAGTGGAAAAAATATTTCAGATGTGGCAGCTAGAGCCAGAAAAAATAGATGCTTCTGTTGTGCACTGCGTGTGCATTAGATATGTATTAATGGGGATTTGGGTTTGGTTTTACTCTCTACTGTTAGAAAGAAAAACATCTTCACTGTGTCAGGTAGAAGAAAGAATGTGGTGAATAACTGAGATGAGATCACTATATGACTTCATGAGTAGTCATGGACTGCTACAATTGAAGGAAACTATCACTTACCACTTGTTATTTAGCAGATGAGCACAGCTGAAACTCGGCTCCACTGCAAACTTCATTGTTTCCCTGTCAAATCCTAAGAGGCTGAGATACCTCACAGGAGACCACTAATCACTGCTGGCACTGGGTGTTGCTGGCAGCATGAAGTGAACCTTGAAGGCTTTGGTGGTTCAGATTAGCATCAAAAAGGCTGAATGCTTCCTCTGGGTTCCAGGTCACGCTGAACGTTTAATAAAAATCCTACATTAAGACTCAGTATGAAAGGAAAGACTGGGCAAGCAGCTTACTGACTGCATCTGCAATGACCAATCCCTTATGTTAAATTAGCTGAACTCCTGCTCTCCTGTGTCAGCATGCACTAGAGCTTGGGCAGAGCCTGGCTGGTCCTGCAGGAGCTTGGACCTCTGCCAGCTTTTGTGAAATGTGGTACCAGGCATGGCCTTCTATGGAAGCACCATCTATCCTTGGAGACCATTTGTTTTTCCCTCACCAAAAACAGGGACTGATGAAAACCAAGTCTCCAATGGAAAATACAAGTGGAAAAAAATTAAGAAGAAAACTGTGTGGTTCTTCTTCTGCTCCCCTCCACCCCACTTGCCCACCCTCCCATGCTATTTTTTATATTATGGTAAATAAAATGTGTGAACCTCTGGACAGCTCAGTTGAGCATGCCCTGTCCTCCCACTAGCAGAACCTGTGCTTTGCCATAAAGTATGATTCTGCCCGATCCCATCC
This sequence comes from Aegithalos caudatus, assembly GCA_013389925.1. NCBI lineage: Eukaryota > Metazoa > Chordata > Aves > Passeriformes > Aegithalidae > Aegithalos > Aegithalos caudatus. The sequence continues at coordinate 129,558 of WEIU01002280.1, forward strand.
CTGTGAGAGGGATTTTCTGATGTTTAATAAAAGCTGTGTATGTGCTCCTACCTCATATGGGAGAGGGAATGATCCATCAAGTTTCTCTCTCCTGTTTGTGCTGGTTTTGGCTGGGGTAGAGTTAAATTTCTTCACAGTGACTGGTATGGGGCTGTATTTTGAATTTGTGCTGTCCATAGGGTTGACAATATCGAGATGTTATTGCTGAGCAGATCTTACACAGAGCCAAGGCCTTTTCAGCTTTTCATGCTGCCAGGCTGGAGAGGAGGTCCTGGGGGGTTGGGAGGAGATACAGCCAGGACAGGTGACCCCAACTGACCAAAGGGATATTCAACACCTTGTGACACCATGCTCAGTATGTAAAGTGGAGGGAAGAAAGAGGAATGAGGGAGCTTTGGACCGATGGTCCTAACTGTTTGGAAAGGATCTCATCAAAGTTGAGGCTATTTGTCTCTGCGTCCCAGGACCAAATCTGTATGAACATCCTTGTTTGTCAGAGCCAGAGAGCTGCCTGGTGCCTCCTCCACCAGAAAGCTTGGTCACAGCCTCATTTGATTTCCACACACTCTGGCTACACACTGCAGCGTAGGATCATCCTGCTGCTTTCTCAGAAACTCTATCCTGGCTCCCTTTTCCTTGCCACAGTGCCTAATTCATAACCTTGTGTTTTCCCCTTGATGCTATCCCCCCAAAAAACAATAATTAGAAAGCACGTGGGAAACCAGCTTACAAAAGGTTGTCAGCATCTCTCCCACATCCAACAGACTGACTGAGGGTTTTCTCCATCCAGCTGGTCCCCATCCAGCATTGCCACTGGCAGGATGCAAAAAGTCTTCACACAGAGTTCCTAACGCCCCACAGGTTGGCTTCATGGATGGAGCAGAAAGGATTAGGGAGAGTTGAAGCAAACCAGCCTTTCTTCCAGTAGTGAGCACCAGCTCTACTTTTACAGGGAGCTGCCAAATAGCAGCTTGAAGGAGGTCATGTCTCAGGCCCAAGGCCTCTGTGACTTTCTGACCTGGCCCCCTGTCAGGTGATTCTGGGATTAGCCTTACTTTGCATAAGAGACAGGCAGGATGAGCAGGGTGTTGCTAACAAACCAGTTTTCAGGGGTGGGAGTGAGCTGCATTTCTAAGCATGGTGGAAACCACGCTGGAGCTGATCTTCCTGCCCTAGACAAGTTCAAAGTGCTGTAGCTTCTGCTACAAGGGGGTGTGAGTCATATGTCACTTTTCTTCACATGGTGCTTTGCTTCCACCATATTCTTGATCCCTCTGGTTTTCCCCACTCTTTCCTATTTCTTTTTCCACCAGGGTCACTCCTAAGATCTTGGCTTGTCCATCTAGCAACAGCAGGGGCCCACATCAACCATACGAAGATCATGTTTCTGAGACACGGTTTCAAGTCTGGGAAGGTGCACAGCCTTGTACTACAAAGGAAGGTTTTTAAACTTGCCCTGGATGGAGAGGCACTAACTGGGCTCAAAAATTTCTGTGCATTAGTGAGTTACAAAGTTATCTTAAAGCAGTTCACAGAACCATGGAAAAGGGGCATTAAAGGGAATGTGACCCAGTTCATACTCATGTCCTCATCAGCACCTAACAACTCCTGGCAGAGATTTCACCATCTGAATGGACACTCTTCCAGGATGTACTGGGAGGGACAGAGTGACCAGTGGGAACTTCCCTGAAGGCAGTTCTTTGTGTAAGAATAGTTCACACATGTTCCCAGTTGCCTTATCAAGGTAAGTGGTTATAATGGGGAATTTCTGTTAAGGGGAATGAAGAGGAATTGAGAAGAGATTGTTTGGAAAGTGTCAGAAAGCCAGCAGGATGATGTGGGAACAGCAAAAGATTGTTCAAGCCTTCAGAAATCTCAAAAAAGTAGAAAAAAGTCCAAAGTTCTGCTCCTGGGAGTTGGAGGAGAGACTAGAACCTCCTGAACGCTGAAGAAGTGGTTGGTGTTTCCTGTGTGCCCTTCACTGTGTGGGGCACTTAGCCCTGGTTCTTGTGGATGGGTTCTCTGGATGGCTGCCTGTCCAAAGTCCAATGCCCAACCTCATGGCCTGGAAATGGGCTGGCAAAGGCAGGATGGCTTTAATGAACCTTCAAACAGGTAAAACTTACACCATTTACACCCAAGGGATCATGGACTAAGTGGGTATGTGAAAAACTCCCAAATAGGAAACTTTGTAAGAGGAAAATGTGGAGAAGTTTCCCTTTTAGGAATGGATGGACAAAACCGCTATTGCCTAAGCGTGGCTACATGGTTTTTTTTTAAGGGGGATGTTATGAATGCTGGCTACCACATGCTGAGAAAGAAGAGAGTGCCTGAAAGAGAGAAGGGTGGTGCTTCATGCTAATGGCAACATTACCCGTTCTACAGCGGGCACTGGGAGCAGACTATGTAGATGAGGAAAGCCCAAGAGGGAGCAGGGTGTGCAAGCCTGCGTGTACCTGACTGCCTCATCAAATGAGGCCCAGCATGGATCTCTCTTACAGGCTCATTTGCAATGTGTGAAAAGAAAACTGTATTTGCATAGATAATTTAATTCTGGGACACATCTGTGGAGATTGCCTGCAGGCCACAGTCAAGTCTCATGAGTTTCTAAGTGTGCTGGATGATAATTTCCCAATAGAGGATGTGTCCATCCAGCACACCCTGTCTCCAGTGGAGCTGAGCAGTTGCAATGGACTTGAGCAAAGTCAGGTATGTATATATAAGTATGTATATATAAGTATGTATATATAAGTAGTCAGATATGAATTTGGCTTTTCCAAGACTCTAATTTTCCCCAAGATGAAGCAAAAGCCAAATAGAATCCATCCTAAAGAAAACTCAGACAAATTTAGTGAAGTTTGACTGCAATGTGAGTTGCTTAAGAAGAGTTTAGCAGATAACCAAGAGTCACAGTTAAAGTAGAGAGTACTTTTGACGTTTCTGTGTGACATCCTGGTTGGGTGTGACACACTTGAGGATGGACAAAGCAAAAGTGTTAAATGGGCTAAAACCCTTATCCAGACCCCAAAGAAAACTTTTATTGCTAATGACTGGCAAGCAATGGGGATCTCAGTCCACAAAAATCAGCTCCAAGTCTCCTTTTTTTGACTGTAAACTTGAAAAAAGTATCCAACTGTTGTGTACCTCTTGGAGCAAATGACATGGGACAGACCTCCAAAATGAGGTGCTGTGTCCCAGGTGATCACAACTCCCACAAGGGATTCAGCAGCTGTAACCTGTAAGTAGCTCCATGCAGGATGGACAAGGTGCAAAGGATGAAGAGCCAGAGCAGCAGTGAAGAAGCATGAGCAGGTGGTTTATCCTTCTTATCAGGCAGTGTTGTGATGGATACTGAACCCCTCCAGGGAGCTCTGCAATCCAACTCTTCAACAGGATGTTTAAAAAGAGCAAGGACTGAGAAAAGACACAGAAGACAGATGGAGAAAATTGCATCCTACCTCCCCTGGCAGTTTCAAATGAGTTCAGCTTTTGATTTCCTTTCCTAGGACCCAGCCTCCAGCTGAGCCATGCTGCTGCTGGGCTCCAGTTATTCTCTGGCATGGAGTGATGTGTTCCCAACACGGGGTTACAGACTGTGCCTTAAGCACAGCAGGACCCTTTGGCACAACAGGGGCCTCGTCCCTGCAGAGTTTGTAACACAACTCACATTAACTATGGGCTTTCTGCCCTCACTTGTGCCTTTCCAGACCTCCATTCCTTCCTGCTTGGCAGCACCAATCCTTTTGGTGCATACCTGTAGTGCAGCAGGCACTTTCCTGCCTCCAGACAAAACACCCAGGCACTTTTCCCCGACTCCCCAACATCTTGGCTGGATCTGCATGTTCTCTGACAATGCCAAGTGACACCCAGAAGGCTGTCCCACCTCTTGTAGGGCTGCAGAGCTCACTATGGATGAGGTTGTGGTCCCACTTCTGCTGTGTGAGGAATAAGAGGCAATGTATATATCCGTGTGTCTGTAACAGTTGCCAAGGAACTGTCCATTCCCCCAGAGCTTTGAGTGTTTGGGGGTTTTTTGAGACCAAAACTGAAGCATGCACAAAGCAGCTATTTCTCATTATCACAGTTTAGTGCTTAGTAATAATCACTAGTCAGTGGGGCAACAGGAGTGCTCTCTGCTACCTTTGGGAGGAACCAGAAATAAGGCACTTCACTCCTGTTCCTCTGTGAACAGTCAGGGTCTCACTCCTTTCCCCTCACTTCCTGCTGAGAGATGTTTCTGCTTATGGTCCTGGTTTTATGGAGGTGGAGACCAGATTGTTAAGTTCAGTCTAAGAGCCTGTGTGTCTTAAAAGAGATCAGATTTCCAGAAATACTGAAATATGGGGCCCTTTGTTGTAGCCAGTGTGAGCTGCAGATAATCTGCACCTCTGCAAATTGGAGGGCTGCTTTCTGTGCCAAAATTCAGAATTAATCCATGGGTCTCCATCTTTTAAATCATTGGACCTTGGTCTCCCCAAGGCTTTCTAAGAGGCTTTTTCATTCTCCTTTGTATGTGGCAGTAAGAAGGCTCCTACCTCCTCCACTTGCTCTGGATGTGACCCTTGGCCCCACTGAGCCTTCATCATCCACCACTGCCCAGGCTAGAAAACACTTTCTGGAGGGTGGTGTTAGACTCCCTGAGCAAGGTACATGCCTCTGTTTCACCTCTGAGGAGGATGGGAGAGGTCCTACAGCAGCTTCTCTTCTGGGACATCAGTCAAATCTAGTAAAGGGGAGTGGGAGCTACTGGAAGAACCAGAGGCTGCAAAATAGATGCTTTTACTAGGCTTGGGAAGTAACAGGTCACCATTTGTTTCCAATGGTGCTGTGGGGCATAGTGTGACCAACAGTGCTGTGCAAACCTCTCCACTCCCATTCAGACCACAGATGCCACTGGTCCATGGCTCTGCAGATCTGGGAATGGGCAGGAGTGAAAAATTAGCACTGTTCGTGCCAAGGCCTAGCAGAGCTGGGTAAATGAAGTAAACAGAACAGTGTTGCAGAGAGACAACCTGCACGGCCTTACACCTGTCTGCCAGCAGCTCTTTCCAGTAGCACCTGGCACTTTGCTGCAGACTGGGAGAGAAACTATAGTGCTGGAGCAGAGCTTTTGACTTTCAAAGTTGGGAAAAAATTCCAGTAGAATGGAGTGGCTGTCTTGAGGGGAGAGAGCACGAAGTTGGATGTGAGCGAGCTGCAGGACCGCAGGAGTCAAGACAGGGAAATGCTCAGCACGGGGATGCTGAAAGTGACGGTGAATCTGTACACAGGACACCGAGTGCTGCTCCCACAAACATCCATACTTATTGCAGTAGGCACGCTGGCTACCACTAGCCATGGGACGGTACAAGCAGGTCACGGAGCACGAGGTTGGCCGCCCTCGCGTTTACTCACCTTCTCGGGCCGGTTTTGCCACCGACGTGGGGCTTTGTTGTGCCTCAGCTGCCGGGAGCACCCGAGCGAGGCGGCCCGTTCCCAGGTGGGCGCATCTCGCCGACAGCAGCGGGACAGGGGCCGGAGTGAGCTCAGCCGCGGGAGCGCGGCGCTAGCGGGCTGCGGTGCGGGGCCAGGTCA
>WEIU01002280.1:135290-146246 GCA_013389925.1 Aegithalos caudatus
GGGGCTGCTCCCGCCCCGGCCGCGCCGCTCCTGCCAGGCTCGCGCAGGTTTCCGCAGGTTGGCAGCCTGGGTACGGGTGCCGTCCCCGCAGGTGGGTCGGAGGCTCCGCCGGGCGCGGTGTGGGGAGAGAGGGGCTGGCAGCCGTGGCTGGGGCTGCGAGCGGGATGGCTGAGACGAGGGCTCCCAGGTTACCTCCCGAGTTGCTCTTTCCTGCCTTGGCGCTGTTCGCGTTGATGGCTGTGCTCCCCGAGCCCCTTTCCCCGCAGCCTGCCGGTGCCGTGACCGGAGCTCAGCTCGATGAGGCCGCGGGATGGGCTGGCAGCTCCCGAGCGCTCCCGCCCTGCGGCACGGAGCCGCTCTGGGCGCGCTTTCGGGAGAGCTCCTCGTTTGCCCTTCGCTGGCTTGGCTGTGCCCGGAGTGCATCCCTGAGCTCGAAACGGGGCGGGCTTGGGTCGCTGTTTTGTACCTCTTCAGAAAATACCGTCCCGAAGGTTCCAAGCAGGCCCCGGAAGGCGCCTGTGGGAGCGGGAACCTGCCGGCACCTGGCGATGGGAAAGGGCTGCCTTGCAGGATGCAAAGATGTGAAGCTGCAGGGCTAGGTCAGTTTGTGCTAACCAAACTGCTCTTACTTGGGCGAGCCGTGTGCCTTTCGGAGTTCGGGGAGAAGAAAAGTTGCAACCAACTCCACAGTGCAGCAACCTGCTGGGTGGAGAGGGAGAGAGAGGGACCCGTGTGCCCTGGATTCACAGTGCTGCTAAAGGGTGAGATCCCCCCAGGAAACACTCCAGGGATCCAGCTTGTTTGCTTCTCCTTGGCTGCCAGAGCTGAGCATAATACAACTCCCAGGGACTTGGTCACCTCTCGGGGAGGGGTGGCTCATGGACCCAGAGCTGGATTTTCCGCTGCCCCACAGGTGCTCTGCATCCTCAGAGGGGCAGGGAGGAGGCCAAGGGAACCGGATCCTGGGTAACAGGGAGCTGCCAGTGTTGAGTTGCAGCCGGCATTTCTAATGCGACCTTGGTGCAGCTGCCACATCCCCTCACCCACCTGGTGCCGGGGCTGCAGGCTCTGCTCTTACTGCTGTGCTGACACAGGTTACAAGTAGCACTTTCCACACGGGTTTGGTTGTGCCTCCAGTTTCCGAGCTGCCCCTCTCCACCCCTGAGCAAGCCTCACCGCTGTCTGCAGGGAGCCAGGCCGGCAGACCTCGTGGAAACCTTGATGTGGCCCTGCCCCTTGGTGGGGGGCTTGTTTTGCCCAGCAAAGAGGCTGAGCAGGGCAGCACTGGGTGCAGTTTGGCAGCCTGTGGTACCCGGGAGGGGAGCCAGAGGAGCCGTGGACATCTCTGGCTTTCAGAGCCTTAAGTCAAATCTGTCTCGTAGGGGAAAATATTCCCTGCTGCTTGGTCATTAGGGTAAGGTGAAAGAGCTGTTGTGCTCTGTTTTCCTGCCTCTTTAAGGACTAAATGTGTCACTTGATTTCCAAAATCCTGACAAAGTTGAAAGGAAAAAAGGTTAAATAGAGAAAAAGCATGCTGACCTTGTTAGCGCTAGAAGCTGTCCCCGTATTTGGGGCCATGTGGCTTTGCAGCCTGGCCATCCTAGCCCTGTCTGTGAAAACACAGGTGTGTTGGTGCTGCGAGGGGATGGTGTCTGATTGCATGAAGGAGCAGCTGAAGCTTTCTGCCAGCTTTGGAAAAGGACAACTCTTGAAGGCATATGCTTAATGTGAAACATAACTTTATGGAAATATTCCTTCTGAGGTCTCTTCCTCCTCTGCATTTGATAGCTTTAGTGGGGGTGAGCTTCTGCTTTTAATTAAATCATACACACCTCAACCCCAAGGTAGATCTCCCTTGTAAATCAAAATTCAGAATCATCAAGCTTTTTTACCTCTTATACATGGTGGCTCTCTAACGATGGTACAGTTAAGACAGAAAAAAATTGCAGGTTACATTTTCCTGTAAGGCTGTTCCCATTTATTGGGCTGGTGCTAACATCCCAAAGGCAGAGGGAGCTGATGGAAGGAAGGGATATTGGAGCCTCCAGCAGTGGTGCTTGGGGCTGAGCTGTGCCTCAGAGCAGCATATTGGGGCACATGCCCAAAGGAAAAAGTAGGAGCATTTGGTAGGAATACCTTGGGAAAAGGCAGCTTACTGAGGCAGGTCACACATGTGGAAGGATTGGGAGCAGGTGTAATGGCAACAGAGGCACCAGGAATGGGGACAGAGCCCTGAGACCTGGTAATGCTGCACCAGTCACAGTGCCTTGCATCAGAGTCCTGGTGGAAAAGTGTGAGTGTCACACAGCCACAGTGGAGTCCTGCAGCCTCCTTGTCCTATGACAAGGTGTGATCCATGGCAGGGATTCAGGATTGACCAGCCTGGCAGATGGGGGCCTCATGGTTTGTCTGCAGCAACTACCAGGGCAAATTGTGAAGCAGATTGGAGATATTTGCACACCTCCAACATTTCTTGTCTTTGGCTGTGCCTGGCAGAGTGGCAGGCAGGAGCTGTGTTTCTGTGGGCATGGTGGCCATGCAGTTTGTCCATGTAGCCAGCCCTGGCCCCTTCTGCCTCTTTGTGGTACAGTGCAGCATGAAATTGGCTGTGTGTTTCTGGAGAGGCAGCCCCTGCCATCCCACTTTCAGGTCATCTGCCACATGGCCAGCACTTGGGATGGAGACCTTCCTGACCCAGGGCTTGGGAATGAGCAGGGAGGTTATCACATGGAGGCAGAACAACACCTACAGGTGTGGTCTCCCACTAATAAATTAAATGATTAGTGAAGTTATTACAGAGTAATGAAAACCCAGGATTTTTCCTGAAGTGCTGAAAAGCTTCCCTTGTGTCCTTCCTGTGTCCCAGCATAGCTGCTGGGGCACTATGCACCCCAGCCTCCAGCTGTGGACAGAGGTTTGGGCATGGGAGCAGCACTTCTCCTTCTCAGAGCGGTGCTTGGGGTGTGTCCCCTGCCTGTTTCTGGGGGAGGCAGCTGTGCCCTCCTTGGCCCCAAGTGGTGAGGCTGCTGTCTCGCAGCAGAGGTCTCACTGCCTCCCTCACTGGCTGCAGGAAGATGAGCTTCCACCTGGGGGTACCGTGGTGTCACTAAAATTCGGCTGGAAGGACTTCTCTGGCTGTTTCCTGCTGTTGCTGGGCTCTGTGTGAGGAGCCTGCCAGGCCGCCTGGCCAAGCAGGGATGAGCTCAGCACGAGGGGCAGTGGGGTCCCGACTCCAGGACTCTCAGCCACTTTGGGAAGGCAAAAACCTGGAGGTTTCTGCTCATTTCATGCATGTGCTGATCAGCAGCTGCTGAGTGAGGGCTCAGATCTTTGAGTGGCACAAAGTTGCTCCTTAGCAACTCCAAGGATTTGGTTCACCTCCCCATCAGCTCTGGTCATATCACCCTCATCTGTAGCATGCTCCCTATGTCTCTTGGTATTCCTTCCTAATTTTCCTTCCATTGAGCATCTCCAGTCTATTCTCTCTGTTTCTCACATGCCTGTCATTGTGTAGCAATTATGGTTAGAGAGTTAAAAGCCTTATCAGCTCCTTAGTGGGAGAAGTGTGAGTCAGCTCCTCCCAGGACTGTGTGGTGGTTCAAAAAAAGTAATGGGGGGGGGGGGGGGGTGTTGTTGGGTTTTTTTGGGGTTTTTTTTGGCATGGAGGTTTCTTTAATTCAAAATGTAAACCACAGCACTGAAAAAAACCGTGTGGGTATTCAACCTGCAGTTATAAAGTTAAAAAGTCTAGAGGCAGAGCTAAATGTGCCAACCTCATGCCATCCTCCCAAGCTGAGGGAGCTACAGTGGCCAGATAAGCAGTAAGATCAACACTCAGAAGTTATTGCCTTATTGTGATATTGGGACATGCTTTCCAAAATGGTAGGAGGCTTGAAAATCACACCTAGTTTCAGTCAACACAAAATTTCAGGTTTCAGTCACACAGTGAGCTCCCCATGCCTGCAGAGTCAGAAGCGCCTTGTCCTGCATCTCCCTCCTTTGTGTGCAGCGGGTCCTGCAGCTGCTGGTGGTTATCCTCACTGAGCTTGCTGTCTATCTGTGAGGTATGACGATATCTGAGGGGCCTGGAAGTGGCTCTGGAAATCCCAGGGACAAGAGCAGAATGAAGCACAAGTACTAGACAGTCCCTGAGAAGAAAGGTGACAACTTTGTAGCTTCCCAGTGTTCCTGGGTATTGAGCCTTTGTAACCTGAGTTTTAGGGTGATGTGATAAGCAAGGTTTCTTTTCTTTCGTTTTCCTTCTGTGTTTGCAGGGAAAAACATGAAAATGTAGGTGCTGAAGTTTTAAATATAAATTAAAAATAATCTTCAGATATGCTGTGTGTTTTAACTCACGGTTTTTAAGTAGCTTCATCGTTGGGGGTGTTGCTGTAAGTCTGTCTTGTGACTTTTTTTTTGATCGCCTTGGGGATGGCAATATTGCAAGTTTCTCAGGCCAAACGAGAAGGGATCTTGTTGGACAAGAAGAGCAGAAGGAAAAAGTAGGAGGCTGTCTCGGAAGCGCCAGATTTCTGAATTGCAAAACCCCATCCCGCGGTGTTCGTGTTGCTGGAACAGTTATCCAGATGATTTCCCACTGTCAGTGTGCAGCCCGGTGTCCTGTCAGCTGAGGCTGCTCCATCTCCCACCAGGACTGGCAGTAGCAGCACAGACCCATCAGGGACGAGCAGAGGTCTCCTGCTCCCCTCCTTAGGCAGCAGGAATGGCTCTGCCCTTTACACATTGCTCCTTCTCCCCAGTTGTTCTTCTCTGTGTCTGGCCACACAGCCACCTTCTCAAAAGTTCTTCTCAGCAGATGTTTCTCCAGATGTGCTCCTTGCAGAGGTGTGCAAGTACCATTTCTCTGTCAGGGCTGGTGTGACCAGACAGGATTGCAGAGCTCATAAAGGCTGGCACATTTCTGAATGCGATTGTTCTGTTGTCTGTGATTTGACATCTTTAGTTTTCCACCTTTTGATTCACTGAGCAGTGATGTCACCCTTGGGAAGAAGCCTCTCTCTTTTAACACTACATCAAAATGAACCTTGGAGTGAAAAGTTCCTTCTGCCTGCTCTGGGTCTATACATGCTGTGCCGATTTTTCATCTCTTTAAAGGTTTTTTGTGTGTTTTTTTCCAAAAGAAATGTTTTGAAAGGGAAGAAAAAACTTTGAGAGAGTCAGGATGTCCATTTAAATGACATCAACTGCATCTATTTTGAGGGCTATTTATGTGTTAGTCTACAGTTACTCAGCATTGTTAGATACTGGACTTGGTGATCTTCAAAGTGTTTTCCAGCCTTAATGGTTTTATGATTCTCTATCTGTCCCTGGAAATGTTAAACAAACATGCAGATGTCATGCTTAAGGACATGGTATAGTGGAGGGGTTGGTAGTGCTGGGATAATTGTTGGACTTGATGATCTAAGAGCTCTTTTCCAACCTAAATGATTTTATGCTAAGTATTCCTAGTTCTCAGCAGATGTAAGGAAACAGGTTTTCCAGGCCTGGAGATCGACCATTGAGGTGACCACAAGTTGCTTTTATCCAAATACTGTTTCTAGCATTCAGTGCTTCCCTTTTATCTTAGAAGATGATGGTGCTAATATTTTTCATGTGGTCCAGTCACTTGTTTCCTATTGGCTTTTGGCTTTGTGGATCATGTCTGTGTGCAAGCTGATGCCCCTCTGTGGCCAAATACTCTCCACCATGTCCCAGACAGCTGGCAGCTACAAGGCCACAGACACTGAGGGCAGCAAGGGGACAGGAAGGCAAGCAGGGCTGTTGGGTCCCTTCCAACCCAACTTGTTCTGTGATTCTGCTCTGGAAGTCATCCTTTGGAATTGGTTGGCATTTTGGTCTTAAAAAACCCTAAAAAAAAAAATCAACAATAACCCACAAGTGTCTGTTCTCAACAGACCCTTACATTTTAAGTATGTGGGGTTTTACCTGTGTTGTTGTCTGTCCTGACAACCATTTCCCAGCCTCACCTGAAGGTCAGTGACCCCCCATAGTGCTGGTCCCCCTTCGATCCTCTCTAGGCTACAGAGAAGCATTCCTGCCAGTTCTCACAAGAGGCAGAAGCTGGGCTGGAAATCCCTGTTGCCTTTCAGCAAGAACTGCACTGGTGCTTGCTTTGTTGCATACTAATGAACACTAATTGGCCTCAGCTTGTTACCAACATTGTGTGGGAGTCATTTGCAGAATGCAGGGGTGGGGGTTGCAGAGACCCCAAGGGGCTTCTGCCCTCCTCCAAGGAGTAGCCTGCTAGGTGGATGAGGGATGAACTGGTGCTCCTTGTGGTTCATCTCCACCTGTGAGCCACAGGAAAGCTGTGCCTGCTGGCCTCATGCCAGCCTTGGTAGTGGTCCACCTGCAAGGTGTGTTCCCCCTCTGACATGGCAGAAGGTTACAAGGAATTATAGGGGTTTTGCCTTTGAAACCACCTGGGGGCATGGGGAGGAGCTGAGCCCCTTGGAGGCTGGGCAGTGCTCACCTTCAGGTCTTCTCAGCATCAAAGGTTCAGTGCCCCTCTCCTACCCCTATCCCACCTAGTCCCTCCACACTGTCCATTGGTCTCTGAATTGTTCAGCTGGAGCCTGTCTCCTCTCCACTGCACTTCCAGCACTGTAGCAGTCCTGGCATTCACTGCAGCAGCTGGATACATGGCCCTTTTCCAGTCACTCAGCCTGAGCTATGGAGGGCATGAAAACTCCAGAGGATAATCCTGCTGGAGAGGGGAAACACCACCATGGTTTCCTACAAGCTACAGAGAAGGAGGCTTGATGAGCTGGGTGGCTTCAGCACTCTTGAAAAACACACCATGAGTATAAAATCTTCAGTCTGGCTGATGTGTGGTATTGTGTTTGTAGGACACAGCGAGCAGATGTCATGCTGGGGGAAGTTCTGGCAGGGGCAGGACGGTGCCTGGACCTACAGTACATGAAGGCTTCTGTCAGCAGGAGAGCTGTGGTTATTGCTTCAGAGGTGGGTCTGCTAATTTTGGACAAGTAGCCCACTTACCTTGATGTGCTCAGGCCGGGACTTGTAAGCAGCTACTCTAAAGCTGAAAAATCAGTCTGCACTCACGCTGAGAACAGTACCTGTAACTTTTCTGGCACTTGAATCCCAGTTATGCCCTGTAACAAACATCAAGTTTCAGACCAGGTCCTAGTGACTGTGCTTCTTTTTAATTTATTCTTTCCTTGCTCACATAATGACAGGAGTTTTTCCAAAGAAAGTACTTGGAAGGAGAGGGCATCAAAGTGTCAGGAGCAGTGACAGGGAAGGATGGAGCACCGGCCAGGCACAGGGGATGCTCAGCCAGGGAGCAGCCCCAAGGAGCATGATAGGGATAATTTTTTCCTCCCACCTGTTGTTAGGAGCAAATAGGGAGTAAGCTATTGTGCCTCCTCCCCAGCTGCTAACAACGGGAGACTTGCTTATGGTCGTGCGCTGGAAGCTAATTAAACCTGGTGACAATGGTAATTGAGTAAGGATGCTTGAGGATAAGTATGACCTCATGTCTAAAATGGTAATGAGGTCTATTAAAATCCACACCAAAAAGAGAAATGAAAAGGGGAACAGAGGCAAAGGTGGTGCAAAGAGAGCAGGAGCAAGCAGGGACAGTATGTGGCAGCCAGAGCACCAGGAGGAAGGGGGAGCACAGAGGTGTCAGGCTTCTAAATCTCCTTAATGAACAGCCAGCTCTTCCAGTAGCCAGGCTGCACCTCGGGCTGAGTCAGCCAAAACACTGGGTTCAAGCACCTTCTCTGCTCACCCAGGCCTAGGTGTAGGTCCTGTTAAGCAATGGCAACACTTTTTGTTGTTTGTTGTTTTCACTCACTGGTTTGATGGAGGAGAGGAAAGTTCCATGAAACCAGCAGTCACTGCCAGCACAAGGAGGGTACTTGCAAAATGACCCTGAAATTGCTTCAGTGCAGGAAAATGCAAAGGAAATTTGCATTTGCAAAGGACAGATGCAGCAGGTTCAGGGTGCCATGCTCGTTCTTGGACCAGCACAGCACCTCATTTCAGCTCCCAGCTGGGATATAGGGGCTGGGGGCCACTGTGACCCACCACAGTGTTGTTTTGCAGGGTGGTGTAGCAGTGCTGGGGATGCCACGGTGCTTCATGGGAACTCAGGTCCTGAGCTGACCCTCCTCACTGCAGAGGATATCCCGAGGGACACTGGCAGGGGACACTCCCTGTCCTGGCTCTGGATGTGCATCACATCAGTTTGGGTAAGCTCAGCCCTGGCTGCCCTCAAACCCTTCCTTGCTGACAGGGGAGATGTGGTTTATGCCAAAGGCTTCTTCTCACTGGAGAAAGCCAACGCTCATCCTTCCAGCAGGGCAAAGGAACGGCTGGATAACGGCTGAGGATGTGCTATGGAGCCGGGATTCAACTGCTCTGAGCTCTGTGATGGCAGCTCCAGTTTTGGCAGCCAGGAGCAGCAGCAGTGGGCGCTGCAGGAGCTGTGCACCGTGACAGTGGTACGTATGGATGCAGTGGGATGTACAGGTGCAGTGGGACGTATGGGCGCAGTGCTCTGGGGCATGAGGTTTGCCCTGCAGAAGTAGATTTGGGGGAGGGATGAAGAAGAGCTTGCAGCTGCCAAGCAATCCCAGTCCAGCTGAAGGCAGCACACTGTCACCTCGTTGGCCTCCAAGACACGCCCAGTCTAGGTGACACCCAGCAGTTTTCCAGAAGGGGAGGAAGCATCCACGACAGCCAAGTCATGTCAAGCAGCCCTCCCATGTGTCAGCCAGATCCTCAGGATTGGCTTGAGATGGCCCCATCTGCCTTTGACCTTTCCTGTCCCCTATAACTTCAAAGTGCTTTTCAAATATGAGTAGAGCAGGGTTTAATTAAAAGTCATCATCTGTAATGAATGGTACCTTCCCCCTCCACCAGTAAGGCGTGGAAATGACACTGGGATGCACCCAGATCCAGTGGAGATCACGTGAGGCTGCTGGATGGAGCGGCAAGGCTTGGCCCACTCGTCTCTCCATCACGTCCTGCACGACCATGGGCCTTTAATTAAAAGACTGTAAGCTGCTTGGCTCCTCTGGCTCTGGCAGCCAGCTTACAATTAATATTCCCCCTGCCAGGACCAGGATTTACTCCGCTCAGCAGCCAACAAAGCACTCCATCAACTTCAAGTAGCATCAGCATCCAGGGAAACAGCAGTCAGGTGGGAGGGTGTGTGGGAGGGAAAAAGTGGAGATTGTAGGGGTGTTTCTGATCCCTGGGTGGTTGCTGAAAATTGGGTGCAGTAATACTTTTGACAGTAATGGTTTAGTGTTTACTATTATTTTACATGTGACTAGGTGAACTCAAAAAGCAAAACAGGCTTATCTTAAAATTACAAAATATAGTTTATTCAAACACATTAAAAAAAAAAAAAGGAATAAGAAAAAAGAGGAAAAGAAGCAAATTAAAAACCTTCAAAACATCCTCCCTCCTCCCCCACAAATATTCACCTTCTTACTTACAACATAAAAAGACAAAACCTGTAACTTCAATCAGGGTTACCATTTAAAAATAATCTTCCATCCATTCCTTTAGGAAAAGAGTCTTTCTGTGTTTTATGGAGATTACACTTCTATAGATCCTACCTATGGCTGCTGCCCGATCACTGCACATAGGTCATAAACTGATTATTGGGGTATTAAGAATGCCTCTTCTATCATCAAACTGCAAAATCTCCTTTTTCCCTAGGAGCGAAGGGCCTCACATCACTTCCAACTAGAGCCATGCATTCCCTCCCCTAAAACAGCATTTATATGTTACAAGAAAAGAAGGTCCATTCTCCATAAATATAGAAATGTTACAGCCATATGGGCTACTCCTTTTCTTCTCTCGAATAGTCTCTCTACTCCTTCTTCTCTGACTCCATTTCATGCTATGTCTTTTTATGGTTCAATCACTTTGCCTTGTCTTCACTCCGGGGAAAAGGGTCAGTGCTTTGAAAAGTTCATCTGCTGGCAAGCAAAGAGTTAAACATACCCGGGGCTGCGGTGGTCACGAGGTCTCTCACGCGGGAGCTGTGAAGAATTCCAGGCCATGCTGCTTGGGGAGTCATGGATGTTTCCTTCTCCACCCCTCGGTCTCACGGCACAGGCCACTCCCCCGCGAGGCCGCGGCTACCAGAGGCCCGAAGGAGGGAGGGGGGGTGGTAGAGAGACATCCCCCCCATCCTGGCTGGTGACAGCAGCAGCTGCCGGGGCTTTCCTTCCCCTCTCCCGCTGCTCACCTGGCCGGGCCCGCTGGCCCGGCTGGGCTGCTCCCCCCCCCATAGGAAGCGCGACTCCCAAAAGCCCGGCCAGGCCTGGCCCGGCCGCTGAGGGGCAGCGAGGACCAGGCCCGGCAGGGGCACGCAGCACTCGTGGCACAGTGTTACCTCCTGAAATCCTGGGGCAGAAAGAGAGCGAGGGTCCGTGATTCACAACTTAAATAGTTTCTCCAAAGAGTCGGTTTTTTTCCTGTCCCCTCAATGGCTGAAACCAAAGGTCAATCGCCAAGGGCCGGCCCCCCTAA
The DNA here is from genome assembly GCA_013389925.1 of Aegithalos caudatus. Classification (NCBI taxonomy): domain Eukaryota; kingdom Metazoa; phylum Chordata; class Aves; order Passeriformes; family Aegithalidae; genus Aegithalos; species Aegithalos caudatus. Next base: position 145,830 of record WEIU01002280.1, read on the forward strand.
AGGGTCCAAGGTCCCTGCAAGATCATATTCCACTTTTAACCCATGACACAGTAGCCAGAGTTGAAAAGATTTTGTTGACGGGTGTATCTGGGAGTGAATTGCAGAAGCCCCAGAATGCTGAGTTTGCCTGCTCACCTCAGTGGCAAAAGCCTGGTGTTACCCTTGGACTCAGGGCCCAGGACATAGAAATGACAGCCTGTCAGCTCCAGGCAGGAGGGAGGATGGGCCTGATCTGTGCTGAATAATGGGGGGTTTACACAGAGAGTCCTGGTGTAAGTGGGAGACTGGCATGGCTGACCATTTCCACCATCTGGTGTGATCCTCATTTCCCAGAGAGGCAAAAGACTCCCCAGGGAGTCTGGGGAAAGAGGGAAGAGAAGGTGGGAGGCAGTTTTCAGGACAGAGATGAGTATCCCC
>WEIU01002280.1:146283-178236 GCA_013389925.1 Aegithalos caudatus
GCTGCTGCAAAGTGAGGCTGAGTTGTGCACACAGCTGTATCCCAGCAGCAACAGCTCTCAGCTGGATGTCTCTCCAGGCAGGAGTTTGCCTTTCCCAGTTGCCCTGTGACCAGCATGGCACCAGCATGTGAGCTGCCAGGAGCCTGCAGATCAGCCGTGCTGATGTGGCAGTGACACATTTTTGTTTCAAGACTTATGTGGTGGCTTTAATTTTGCAAGCTGTGCGTTGTTCTTGCTCACCCAGAGGATATGAAGCCTGGCTGCGGAAGAGGGACATGAGGCATTGCCTCTAAACAACGCCTTTCTTCTGCCTGAAGATTTATTTCTAGCAAGGCTGGAAGCAGAAACAGCTCAAACCTTGAAGTAAAAATTGGGAGTTTGGGGCAGTGTCAACTGTCAGGAAATGTAGTCTTCTGCAATAGAAATTGGATGCAGGAATATCTGAGAAAGGACTCAGCACTAGAGAAGATAGTGAGCAGGTGTGTGATCCCAGCTCAAATCCCATTCTCTTCCCTTCCCACTTAAAGGGGATGTGCCACTACTTTTATTAAAGTGATGCTTTTTTAAGGGAAAAAAAAAAAGTTGGTAACCCACACTTGCATACCCTGTTAAAAATGCTGGAGCATTTTAGATCAGCAGTGGAAGAATATTTTTTGTTTCACACAGGATCATTTTATCCATTTTATGTTAATAAGGAAATAGCAGAGAATATTTTAAAATGAAGATTCAAACCTGTAAAGTGGTTTATGTGTAAGGAGAGAGGTGTCTCCATCATACCCGCTTTGGGAGTGTCCCTCAAAAGCCAGTTCTCAGCCGATGTCTGCCTGGGACCAAGTCAGTTTCCAGCCGGCTGGGAGACAGGTGGATTCCAGCTGGGTGTGTCACTGCCTCTGCAAAACGCTGTTACACTCCCTTTGCTGTGCTCCTGCTCTGACTGGCAGCTCTGCTGCTGGCTCCTGCTCACGTCCACCCGCTGATCAGTTGTCTGCTGCAGGGAGGGGTGAGGGTGGCAGCAAAGAAGCATCTAAAGAAGCATGATAACAACTGAGGCACCACAGGGCCTTTCTCCAAAGATGTCTTTCCAGAAGACAGTGGGAACTGTCCATGTTGTCCATGTTCCCGTGCCCCAGAGGCAGGGCTGCCTGAGGTTTATGAATCACTTGTACGCTTCATTATGGATTTTGCTAGTTGGCCATAAGAAGAGGGCATTTGGACTGCTGTGTCCTCCTGAGCACTCAGCAAGTGACAGAGCACACGTCCTGTCCACAGACATCTCAGTGGTCCTACCTTCAGGACTTAGTGTGGTGCTGGAGTTTCTTCTTACTGGGAGCTGTGGTTTCTGGCTGAGCAGGATAACTGTGGGAGTGATCATGGTGGAGTAGGGACCTCCTCGGCTAAGAGCCCCAGCAATGTCCTCTTCTTTCTTATCTCTTTTGCCTCCCGCAGACATCTTTTGACCGTAGTATGAAGAGTTCCCCATCCTTCTCTGCTGGTCTCCTGGGAGTTGTGTGGACATTCCTGACTGGAGGAGTCCTGCTAGCACTCTTCTTTCTCATCTTCACAATTCGCTTCAGGCAAAACAGGTAAGGGCATCCCTCTTCTCCTGGGAGATTTCCCCTGAGCTGGAGGAGCGGAGTCAGGCTCCTTCAGGACCGAGCTCTGAGCTGATGACCAGCTAAGGATCAGGAGGCTGTAAGCCTGAAGGAGCAGCACAGGGCAAGCAAGGGTAATGCCAGGGATGTTGCAGCTTTTTCCATCACACAGAGTTTTGATCACTAGTGGAGACAGTCCTGTTTGGACTGCTCCTTTCCTCCTCAAGACAGGGAGCTGTAGACAGGATGAAAGGAAATGGTATCAAGGGAGGTTCAGGTTGGACACCAGGAATAATTTTTTTACTGAAAGGGTTGTCAAGCGTTGGAACAGGCTGCCCAGGTGGACTAACCATCTCTGGAAGTGTTCAACACTGGATGTGGCACTTAGTGGTGTGGTTTAGTTCTCGTGGTGGTGTTTGGGCAAAGGTTGTACTTGATGGTCTTGGAGGTCTTTTCCAACCTTAATGATTCTATGACTATAGGTGCCCTCTGGCTCAGACAGTGATGCATGGTCTCATCCTGGAGGTGCTACTCAATAAAACCATCAACAGGAGTGGGCAAAAAGAGAGCTCATTTCTGCTGCACATGCTTGAGAGCATTGCTTTGAGCAGCACAACTCCATAGCAAGGCCATCATACTCCCCACAGTGTGCCATGTCCTTCCTCCTGTTGGGCCACTCATACTTTGAAGATGTTGATATCCCTTTTTGTATTGGTGGGGAACATGATGTTCATTGGTGAGAGAAGCTGATGGTGAAGTGTAGACCTTTTTTTGTGCTGTTCAGTCTGCACAAAGGAGATAAAATGTCCCGCTCCCCCGAAGGCAGCATAAATCCAGCAGAAGGCTTGACAGTTCCTTATAGCTCAACCTGTCTCAGCCACTGCTGAGCCTTCCTCAGCAGTTCTGGATGTCTCTGCTGCCCCTCTGCCACCTTCTCCTTGGACTCATTGGTCCCTTGGTATCTCATCTGCTTCCTCCTCCAGGGATACATCCCTCTCCCAGGCTTCACCTGGCAAAGTGTCCTCTCTGTGTGTCATTGTTTCACAGAGAGGTGTACATCTGAGTGCAGCCTGGACTGATGTTGTTTGACTTCTCTGGTGGATTTAAGGAATTCAATGGTCCTGACAACCACTGTGTAATTGGGAGGGTCCCACCCATATGGGCTTGTGTTGAGAGCCCCGTGCCTGCATCCCAACTGCATCCCAGTCTGAAGCACCTCATTTACTGAGTGATGTTGAGTTCAGTGGCCATTTGAATTGATGTTCTTGGAATGTGTTGTAATGAATGTGCGTTATTTATTTGCTCTGCAGTAAATAAATACTGATCTGCTCCTGAGCCTGGGAGGGCAGAGGAGACCTTTCCCAGCTGCAGCTGAGAGCATGAGCTGGTGAATATCTTTCTTCAAGGTCTGAGACATGGTGAGGAAGGCAGGGAGGAAGAGACAGGTTGAACCCCAGGCTTTGTGACTTCAAGACAGCAAGCCAGGAAGGAGCTCAAAGAGAGAAAAGTCATGACTTGGCAGCTGGTCAAAGGGGCAGAGCTATTGGGGTGGATGGCAGGAGGTACAGCTTTCACTTGATGGGCTTGCTGGGGAAGGATGACAGGTTGTGAGAGATTAGTGGGTTGATTCTCCCCTCCCTGAATACAGTTGCAGGATTAGGAGTGATGAGGTGAAATTACAGAGGGGAGACTGTAACCTGAACATTGCTGGCAGATTCCTGAAGTTGAGACTCTGCTGAGTGTGGAAGTATCTCCTCAGAGGAAGGAACAGTGGGAAATGCCTGTCCTGGGGGCACTTGTAGCTCTTGCACCCAAAGCTTGCTGCTGGGGACAATCCCCCTGGGCTGTGTTGCTGTGGTTTTCCACCTCTGCCCCTCTGCAGCAGAAGTGTTGGCATAGGGCTAAATGAATAGTTGAAGGATTGTGGAGCGCTCCAGCAAGAAAGGGGAGAGGATGGGATGATAGAGGAATGGCTGAACTTGTGAACAGCACAGGCTGGGGGTGGACAGAGTGTCAGCGTCCCTTGTGACCATCATCATCCCTGTAAGAGAACCTCACCCCTGTGCTGCCAGCTCATGATTCTCAGTAACTCTAACCAAATTCCCTGCTTTGTTTCCTGGAGGATTGTGAAGATGTCTAGCCCCAATCTCAACATTGTGACTCTGCTGGGCAGTGGCTTGACCTACACAAGTGCTTACCTCTTTGGGATTCAGGAGCAGAGCCTGCCATCTGGAGACTCAATGGAAAAGCTTATTCAGGTGAGCTGGGGTTTTGCTGGGATGGGCACCTTGACGCATGTAGAGGCCTGTTTGTATGTGCTCTGTCCCAGCCAGCTGTCAACTGTACATGCTCTGTCCCAGCCATAGTCTGTCACCACCACATTGCTCAGCTGGGCTGTGGCTTTCACATGCACAAAAGGCAACCAGACACTTTTTGTCTGAATGGCCTTCGCTGTTTTGCAAACCACATCTGCATAGGAAGGGATTTGAGGCAGATCCCCAGGGGATAGGTCCTGCAGGCAGGCAGGCAGGCTGCTGGGCTTGTGGAAGTGCAGCAGGCAGGGGGGAGCACAAAGGAAGATGGGATCCTCTACACAGCCACCACTGCCTGACACAGCAGAAGTGCTGTGAGGCTGTGGGTGAGTTTTTTGGCTGCAGAGCAGATATTCCTCAAAACACTCACCTGTGTGATGAACACCCATGTCCTGGCTTCAGGCAGCCACCCTGCCAGATTGAGGACTCGTGAGGGAGTGGGGCATGGAACCATGCACATCCTGCATCCCTGCATCGTGTTCAGCCACTGGGCTGAGGACAACTAACAGAGGTGCCAGCAAGTGGTTTATGGGTGCCAGGACTTTCTGTGCTCCTGCTGCTCACAAGCTGACTGTCTCTCCCTGCCTGCCCTTCCAATGAGAGTCTCTATGGATGGGGAGGAAAAGGTAGGCAACAGACATGCCTACAGAGGAGTACTTGCCTTTGAATTTACTTCACCCTGTGGTCAGCTTTCTAGTATCTGATACCACCCTCCAGAAGTCAGAACAGTAGAGAGGTCCCCAGCCATCCTTATTGCAGCCCAGGCTGGGAGGGTGTGTGGTGTCCCTGTGAGCCCCTTTCAGCCTCCTTGCTCCGGCCCCTGGCAGGTGAGGCTGTGCCTGCTGTGCGTGGGGACCTCCCTGGTGTTCGGCCCTGTCCTGGGGAAGAGCTGGCGGCTCTACAAGGTGTTCACCCAGCGGGTGCCGGACAAACGCGTGGTGAGTACCCAGCCTCCGAGGCGGGAAGGGAGCACGGCAGACTTTCCACGGAGGGAAAACACCTGCAGGTCCCAAACCAGTGTGAGATAGCAGATTAAACTGGCACGTGACAGGGATGGATGCTGCACCACAGGTCTGGTTTCATACCTGGCTGGGCCCTTCATTTATTCCTGCAGAATGGGGCAGGAGCTTTTCCACTCTACAGGCAAGTGGGTGCCCTGCCAGGCACTCTTCCCCAGTGGAGTCCCAGCCCCATCAGTGAACAGTGTTCTCATTTTACACTGGCCACATGTCCTCATTATGCTACACACCGGTGTTTGTGTTCAGGTCTAGGCTGATTGTTTCGGTGGGATGAAAATAAACCAGGTGATCTCAGAAGCATCTGATGTAGGGCCATCCCCAGATGGATCTGATCTGCTCTTGAAGGCAGGAAGGGAGCGCTGGGCACTCCTCTGCAGCACTTAAGGACGAGGATTCAGCAGCTGGGAGGGAAATGGGAAATTTGTGCACAAAAAAATGTACTTTCAGTGGTCACTTTCCAGCAGTGAAAAAAGTAGGTCTCAGATGAAAGATGGGACAAGAAGGTTTGCAGGGGAACTGGGTACCAGAAAGGACTCCTGTTTTGCACTGGGATCTGTGTTAAACTTGCAAAATGACAGTCCTATCAGGTGTTTTTTTTCTGCCCTTTTTGTCTCTGCTGGTGATATGGTCATAAGGGATAATAGTCTTGTTTTGGAAGAACTGTTTTCTCTCATAGCATTTACCTGCTATCCACGCCATCAGGCAAGGTTTATTCCTGGCCTCAAGCCTGTTTAGGTCTCCAAAAATTTGGGAGTTGAAGACAGACACCTTGCAGCCAACTCAAATGTAGGTGCTGGACACCTCTCTGGGTGAAGTGGTAGGATGGACGTGTCACTTGAAAGAAACCACAGAAAGGACCTAGCGGGGGATTGAGGTCATTGGTGTCCATTTGCTCTCCATAGTAACTTTTACTTCTTGCATATTTGCAGATTATCAAAGACCTGCAGTTGCTGGCCATGGTGGCAGCGTTGGTGCTCGCAGACACTGTCTTGCTCTTGACATGGGTGTTCTCTGACCCAGTCCAGTGCTTCCGGAGCCTCAGCGTCTCACTGCGGGTAAAAGGATGAAGAGGGGTGGTGCAGGGCTTTGCTGTGTCCTGTCTGAACTCTGTAGACAGAGTTGGTGGGTGGCCAGGAATTTGGAGGTGGTCTTTGAGAAACAACAGAAATTAAAATGAGGCAGAAAACCTTCTGGGCACTCTGGATTTGGTTTATGTCTGGTCTATTACAGAGGCAAGGGTCCACTGCAAAATTTCCAGGTCTGTGCAGATCACCTGCATGACACAGAGTGGCTCCAAGGCATCTGCTTTAGAGAAAGGTTTAACCAGCCCTGTTGGCAGCAGAAGGCCAAAATCTTCTTGCTTTAAGTCTCTGCCCCTGGTAGCACCAGCTTTGACCTCTCCTTTCAGAAATTTACAGAGGAGACCAGCTTAGATGCACCTTCCCACTGGTCTGTGCCAGGCTGCAGCCTTCACTTCTGCCTTTCCCTTGCCTTGTAGGCAACAGAGAAAGGCATGATGTGCTCCACGAGCCGGGTGCAGTCCTGCGCATCGCTCTATTCTGATCTTTGGCTCATTCTCATTTTAGGGTTTAAGGTATGTAATCTCTTGACTGCTTCTTGCATTGTATCTCACCTCCTCCCCGTCTTGCAGCCTAAACTGTTTTGCAGTGTTTGTCATTTCGCTGCCCTCCCAAGCTACATGCCCACTGCAGATCCCAGCTACTCCTGTTCATCTCATAAGCCCTCCTATTTCTAGCCCTTCCCATCTTGGGAAGGGTGAAAGCCCTGCTAGCTGCTTTCTCCTTGCCTCACCATCTCCTTTATGTACACTGTGCACATACAGTCAGTCTCTCTAGGTCTCTCCCAGCAACCCCCTGAGCTTCATTCATCTCACTTCTTGAAACTCACATCTTGCTGGTTTTTATGTCACACTCCTTCCCTAAAGACTCCAGTGAATAGCCACTGCCAAGGCACACCGGGTGGCTCAGCCCCTGAGTCCTGTGACTTCAAACCAAGGAGGTGCTGATGACAAGTGCTTGGGCCCCACCTTTACAGGATGCTTAATTATACCTCTGAGGTGCACTTTCACTGCACATGGCTAGTCTTTTTCCAGCACTGTTAGTTATACTGATGTAACTATGTCGCTATAATTATCACTGTAATTATCTGTGGTTTCATGTGTCTCTGGTATGGCAGAGGCTGGACACATTTCAGAAAGCTGATGTTGATGAAGCTTGTGAGATCACAGGCTTTTTTTGGGACTGGCTTAACTGTGCGTGCAGCACAGGCACTTCCTTTGTGATTCACTGTAATGTAATACTCACTGACCATCTACCCAGAATCATAGGAAAAAGAGCAGAAAGGGACCTCACAACACAGCCAAGTCCTTCTACACTTAATTTCAAAGACACAGACTGTCCTTAAAAGTCCTTTGGTGTCCTTTGGTGTTAGGGAATGTAGACATTACCTGGGCTTTCAGTGCTGTGTCTCCACATCTGATTTTGTCTGCAGTTTGTATTAGGGTTTAGAGAGGTAATGTCTCTGCCTACAGCCCTTACAAAATCCTTTTGGAAATAGAACATCCCCATTATCCACTTCAGGTAATCTTTTTAATGTTGCATTGAATCTGGCCCTGTTCCTTCCTACTTACTGGGGGTCATGGAGTACTTCCTTGGTGGTTTCTCCGGAGTTAGTCTGGATTTACACTAACACGAGAGTAGGCTTTATCTCTGCGTACATAGCACTTCTTAGCATCCACAGCATTAATGTGCTCAGCCCTTTGGGAAGACACAGTGTACTATGCTGGTTTTACTGGCACAGAGCAATGAACAGAAATGACTTACCAAGGACATCCCTGGAATTAGGAGCAAAGTCCTCTGCTCAAGTTTAAAACAAACAAACAAACAAGCCACTTATTCCTGTGCTTACTGAGAGTCCTAGTTTATGAGAAGGCAGTGCTGTTGTCTGTGTCCTAGATAGACTGTATGAATTTAAATGGGACTTTGGTGCTGTTTTTCTCCTGCTTATGGATTAGGGGTTGGCTTGCCTTTGGGCTGTTTGGAGGTGCCCCGTGGTGGACATGGTTGTGACCCAGTGCAGATTCCACAAAGCAGGGTCAGGCACCAGCCCAGTTCCCAGCAAGGCAGGTTTCACTCTTACAACCCCACCCTGAGACTTTGTGCTGCTCTGAAGTTGGGAGTCTCACCAGAGATCTGGACATGAACCTCTCTTGCTTGTGTCCCTCCAGATCCTAACCCTGGCAGTGGCCATCACAGTTATCAAACAGCCACAGCACAGAAGGGTTCAGAAGGGTCTAAAAAACGTCTGCATCTTGTGTCACAAAGCACTTCTTGATGTCCAAATAACAATGCCTCTTAGTAAAAGGCTGATGCTTACTGGGTAACACAAGAATAATGTAGGTCATATTCCCTGTATTCCAGGTCCTTGCAAGAGTGGGGACTTTGTTAGATGGTATTTCCAAATGAACCTGAAGACCATGCTCAGCTCTATGGAGGCAGACAAAAAATTCTTGGTGTTTCCTGCTAGTGTCACCTAGGGAAGGAGAGGCTTATCCTGATGGGTGGTTTTATCCTGAGCACACTGGAAAAATGCGTTTTTTAAGCCCTCCAAATTATGAGACCCTTGATGAGCAGGGTGGTGAGACAGCCTGCTCTGACACAGCTGCTCTGCTTGGGGGGAGGGAGAGCCTCTGTGTACAGAGCATTTCTCTAGTGCCCTTCCCTGCTGCTGGAGTCAGGAAACAGCAAAGGGAAAGGAAAAGAATTGCACCTGGTAGTTTCCTGGATTATTGCTATTTAAAGAGGCACCAAGTACATCCTCTTCCCTCCAGTCTAAACCTCCATTTCTCCCTGTCTTCTTTGAATTCCTTCTGGATATCTTTCCTGCTCCTTCAGAGGTATGCTGTTGTTCCTTGATGGCACCCACTGCTGCATCCCTGCATGGACATCTGCCTCCTGTCTGTGGCTTTCCTTCTCCAGCTCCAGGCTGCCCAAGGGGCGGTTTTCACAATTTCCCTCAGCCATCCCCTGCTCTGTGGCAGCACCTGCTGATGACCTCTGACTCTTGGCTCTTCACGCACTTTGGTTGGGACCCCCATGCCCACCAGCACCCTCACTCCTGCCCTGTGTCCCCAGCCTCAGTGCTGGCCTGCAGCAGCATGCCAGGTGTTTGCTGCAGTGTCACCAGCACACGCTCCATGTCTGCATTATAGATCAAAGAGCATTAATTAGGATTGTGCTGAGTGTATCTGAGCTCACCGGGCTTGGTGCAAGGTGGGGGTTGACACCATCAGGCTGTAATTTTCCACTCTGGAAACCTCTTTTTTCTGCTTCCAGAGTATCCTCCTGCTATATGGGACCTACTTGGCCGGTCTGACCGACAACGTCAGCTCCTCACCAGTCAACCAGTCCTTGACACTCATCGTCGGGGTCAACCTCGTTTTCCTGGCTGCTGGCACTATCTGCTTAGTTCACCGTTTCTTCCGTACTTGGCACAATTTGCTGTTTGGTTTTACCTCTGGAGGCATCTTTGTGTGTACAACCACGATCAACTGCTTAATCTTTGTCCCACAGGTATGCTGCCACCTCTGTCCTGTCACCTGGCTGGAAACGGGCACATTTTCAGAGTTTAACAACAGCCGCTGTGGGCGTTAATGCACTCACTTTCTTGCTTTTTCCTCCAAATGTTTGGGCTCACCTACACAGCTTGTTCTCCAAACCCCACACCACCCTGGTGGTTCTGCTTCCCCAAGCAAGTTCCATGAGTCTCAAAGAATTACAGAATTGTTTGTATTGGAAGGTACTTAAAGATCATGTAGTTCCAAACACCCCTGCTGTGGGCAGGGAAGCTTCCACCAGACCAGGTTGCTCAAAGTGCCATTCAGCCTGACCTTAAACATTTCCAGGGATTGGGCCATCCACAGTTTCCCTGGGCAAGCCTGTTCCAGGGTCTCACCACTCTCATAGTGAAGAATTTCTTCCTTATATCTAATCTAAACCTAACCTCTTTCAGTCTAAAGGCATTCTCCTTTGTCCTACCACTGTGTCCTTGTAAAATGTCCATCTCCAGGTTTCTTCTCCCTCGTCCCATTTATGTCCTGGAAAGTCTCCAAGGAGTGCAGCACTGCTCAGAAACCCTGCTGCAGGTGACAGCAGCGCAGACAGCACCCATGAGGCGAGGCAGCCACTGGCCTCCTCCTCCTGCTCCATGTAGGTGGTGGGATCCTTTGTGCAGTTGTCCTTCCCTCATACCTCATATGCCCACTTGCACCCTGCCACTGGCAGGGATGGAAGATGCTGGGCACAGACCGTCCAGATGGCCCAGCCACTTTCAGAGACTTCTTTGCTGCTGGTGGTCCCCAGGGGAGGCTGTCCTCTGCTCTTTTGGAGGAGGAAGCTGGGCTTTGCCACAAGCAAGGAGGAGGAGGAGGTGGAGGTATTTATTAAAGGAAGCCTTTTGTGATGAGGTGAGGCACTTCTGCTTCCTGTGTCCTCCAGGAGCAGCCTGGTGTGCCTGGCCACCCCCTTAGTGGGAATAATGCTCCCATTGTTAGAGGGAGAGGAAACAGTTATTTACTCAGTTGAATGTTTGGAGTGATGTTTGGGCTCAAGGACATGAGGTGAGAAAGGGAGGAAGAGGTGAAGCTGATGAAAACACATCTGTGCAAAGGAGGGCTCAGGGGATCTCAGCAATGTAGATAAATATTGATGGGAGGGTGGAATGGGGAAGGGGGAGCAAGGCTCTTCTCAGTGGTATCCACTGACAGGACAGGGGACAATGGGCACAAACTGAAACACAGGAAATTCTATTTAAACATAAGAAATGGCTGGAGTTTTTTCTGTCAAAGTTGTAAACTACTGGAGCAGAATGCCCAGAGAGGTTGTAAAGTCTCCACCCTTGGAGATACTCAAGGCCCAGCTGGACACAGTTGTGAGCAGGCTGCTCCATCTGACATTGCTTGGGCAGGGTGGTTGGGATGATTTCCAGAGGTCCCCTACTACCTCAGTTGAGGAAGTGTAACTGCAGAGACCCAAGCCCTTAGATGACCAGCCTTTGGAAGCAAGGATCCAAACTTCCTCTGGTGAGCACCAGGCCTGCTGGCCATGCTCTGCCAAGCACCAGATCTCTTGGACTGAGGGTGGAGAAGCTGATGTACTTGCACTCTGCCTGTACCCTTTTTCTGTGGGAGCCTGGGGCCCTTGAGCATTTTATTTAACTTGGATCTTTTAATTCATTACCTTGTTTTTCCTAATGGGCTTGCTTTTCTATGGCTCATCTGAGATAGATAAACAGCTGGAGCTGGACTGCACAAGGCTTTCAGGCAGGCACTAGATTAGGAAACAGATAATAAACATTGCTGGTTTTCAGCTTATCACCAGTGATTCAGGATAAGGGGGCATGCATGACACTGTCTGTCATGGAGTCAGGGAGTGGGGAGAAGAGGGAGGGGGTTTTTACAGTGTACTCAGCAGTCTCAGTGCAGCCAGGCACTGACCCTCTCCTGCATTAAAAGCTGGAGCCGGGAACAGGGTAGGGTTTAGATGGATGGGAGGCTCCAGTGACACTGCAGCCCCTCGCCCAGCCATCTCTGGCTGGCTGTCTTTGCTCCCCTGTCACACCCTGCCTTTGTCTCCCCCTCTCCATCCCTTTGTTTCCTTTGAGCTTGAACAGTGCCTGCCTCTGGCTGTGTTGGCTGGGGCTCTGTGGATAACACCCTCTTCTACTCCCCAGCTCAAGCAGTGGAAAGCCTTTGAAGAAGAAAGCCAAACCATGAGCCACATGGCAAAATATTTCACCAGTCCGAGCAGGAGCTGCCACTCAGTGTACAGCGAGGAGCAGCTCTACCAGCTCATAGGGGAGAAAAACTCAATGAAGCAGCTGCTCACCGAGGTACAGGGTTCTGCCAGCCCCCCTCCTCCAGCTTCTCATCTTTCCCTTTTGTGGGCTGAAGGCTTTTCTGGGTGGGAAGAAAACCCTTCTTTACACCCCTGTCCACAATGGTGAACCTTCACCAGCCTCTTCCTTCCTGAGGGCAAGCACCACAATTTAGACATAATTTGGAGGGCTTAAAAAAACTCTGGGAGGAGTGCAAGAGAGCCTGGTACCTACAGCTTTGTCAAACATGGTTAATTTAGAGGAGAGATGCTCTGCCTCAGAAGAGCCCCCAGCCTCCTGCTCCCTCACCTGCACTGCATGGGCAGGGACACCCCAGCCTGAAGAGCTGCCTGGTCAGTGAGCCCCTTCCCACACACACATCTGGGGGGCTGCAGGGGAGGCTGAGGTCACACATGCTGCCAGTCTGGCTCTTGCCATACGGAGAGGGGTGATTTGTTTTCTGGTAGTGCCTGCTTCCAAATTGGCACCGTTTTCCTCCTCTCTGCCTGCCTCACAGTTGACAGGCTTATTTGTTTGACACAGAAAAATGCCGTGATTGAAAGCCTGCAGGAGCAAGTGAGCAGCGCCAAGGAGAAGCTGATGCGGCTGATGTCTGCGGAAAGCGGCTGCGACCCCGGTGTGCTGCCAGCAGCTCCCTGCACCTGGAGCTCTGGGCAGCCTGGGGATGCACCAAGAGACTGCTGCCCCCCGGATCCAGAGAGGGATGGGTGGCAGCCCCCCAGCTTGCTGGGTACATCACCTCCTGGCAGCAATGCTCAGGCCCTCCAGAAATATGCAATCCAGGAGCCTGCTTGCTCTCAGGTGCTGCTTTTTAATGCAGCGGACGGCACTGAACGCGGCCCGAAAGATGTCCAGGAGTGTGAGACACCTGCAGTGCAGGGGCAGCCTCCAGAGCAGCTGCCAGGCCAGGACAGCTCAGCTGGTATAGCCTGGGAGTCATCCCCCAAAGTCAGCTATGTAAAAAGCGAGAAGCTGTGGGAAATCTTGCAAGAGTTAAGCCTGGATGGCAAAATCTACAGCCCAGCCTTATCTGCAGGACGCCCTCTTGGCAACCGGGGCTCCTCAGGCGAGCAGGGAGAAACGCGGGTGGGCCAGGAGGGCTACCCAGGCATCCATACACCCCTCAGCCCCTACCTGGCAAGGCATCGTCAGAGGATCCCATTGCCCTCTGCCCCTACACGCTTCCCTGGACACGTATCCCCTCATGCCAGCTGCAGGGTGAAGGAGGCGGGCAGCTGGGGCCGTGGAGAGTCAGCACATAATTCCCCGGGAATGGGAGGGGACATGGCTGGCAGAGATCTCCTTCACCCCCCAGCACCATCCCCCCCAGCCATCCCAAGGGAGACCAGCGTCCAGCCAGAGGGGTGGCTGGGATGGCCAGAATCCCGGTGTGCTTCATTTTGCGCCCCGCAGGAGCAGTGGCGGTGGCAGGGCACCCTGAGGGGACCCGCTGAGCCGTCCCTGCGCTCGCTGTACTATTACCCAGACTCTGACTCCAGCACCAGCAGCTCTGAGGAGATGTTTCATGGCTGCCACCGGCCCTGCTGTGAGGTTTGCTTCCAGAGCCCACGTGGCTCCCTGGACAGCAGCAGCACAGACACAGACACAGAGCCCAGTGACTGTGAGGATCACCAGACAGAGCACCACGGTGGGCTCCAGCCCGTGGTGAATTTCAAAGATGATCTGAAACCCACTTTTGTGTGACTGGGAGCACCCCTGCCCGAAAGGCAAGTGCCTTCCCACCCCCAAAACACTGCTCTTTTCAGCAATGGTAAAGTCACACATCTCTCTGGGGAATGTGCCTTGTTCTGGAATTTGGGGATTGGGAATAAACCTTGTCCCATTCAGACTTGCAGTGTCAGCCCCAGCCTGGTCAGCCGTGACTGCAGCCTGAGTTTGGCTGAGAGGGGGTTGGCAGCACTCAGGGAGGTGGTGGTGGCCTTGTCCTGGCTACTCTGGGCAGCTGCCTGTGTCCCACAGGTAGCCAGCAGTTCTGTCCATCCTGGTGCCAGCAGTGGAGAAACCGGGGCTGGCAGTCTGTGAGAGCCCAAACTTCATCTCCTCGGAGAGCTTTCCCTGTGAGACCTGCGTGATTCGCACTGGCAGGGTGCAGTATCCTGCCTTGGAAACAGCCATTGCTTCTTGCACACCACTCCATATGGACCAACAGAGGACTCCTTCCCCTGAGGCTGCCCAAGCAGAGCATCCCACTGGCATCACCCCCAGCTGGGGAGGGGAGACAGACACCAGAAGCAGTTGCAGGCTGCCACTCACCTGGAGTGTGCTGCTTCCAGGCAAAGCAAGGACTTTGGAATGGGGTGTGCACAGGAAACTTTTGGGTTTTGGCAGGTTTTTTGTAGCATCTGAATGAGAAAATGGAATCCAAAGGGAATGTCCATGGAGGTGTCTTTGCATTTTGTGTTTTTCAGGTGCATCGCAGTATGTGAGACTCAGGTCAGAGCTGAAGGGAAAGACAAGCTAGCCATTGTAAAGAAGGATCTGAAAAGGGGTTTCTTTTTTTTACCTTGATTTCTGGGTCTTGTGCCCGTCTGTCTGTCTTTGTATCAATAATGTACTCTGGAATAAGGTTTGTTTAAATTAATATGCTCTGTTTAGTTTTTATTTTAGAAACACCAAGAACAGTAAATCCAGTGTGTGTGCCTTTTTGGGGATATTTATCGTGGCATTTGAGCTAATCATTTGAGCTTTTCCTCCACAGGAGTTCAGGATGCTGAGACCTGATGCCCAGTGCAATATAAACTTTCTGGAGAAAGGCTTGATTAAAAGGGCAGGTGTCAGAGGAATCCCAGACCTAGTTTTGAGCAAAGCATCTTAGCTCTGCCCTCTCCATTCCTCTTTACGATGGTGAAATCCCTCACTTCTCTCTCCTTTCACTGGTGTCACCATTTTTTCCCCTGTTGCCTCTGCAGTTTTCCAAGCTTGCATCTAGAGCAAAGCACAAAACTCAGTAATCTTTTGAGGAACAATATTCCCACAGCCCCTATTTGCTTTTTAAAAGGAAACAGCTCAGAGTGTAATCCCTTTATTTTTTTTTTTTTTTTTTTGGTCGTCAGTTTTTGCTAATAGAAACTGTTCTCTTTCAGTTTTTATTTTACAGCTATCTGAGCACTTATCGCTCTGGCCTGGGAGAAACACACTGACTGGGAGGGTCCCCTGCCTACGCAGGGCAAACCCGGGAGCCCGGCGGCTCCCTGCACTGGGAGATCTCTGTCCCCATCGCCTCCCAGCCGCCTTGCAGTTCTGCACTGCTCGCAGCAGGTGCTGCTGCTGCCACGCCGGGTGTGCCGGCAAACACCAAGTACATCCCACGACATCCCCACGCTGGGATAAGGGGGAGACAAGCACGCTCTAGGGACCCTATTAAATATGGGTCAAAACCTCTTCCCACCCCCAAACGTGTTTAGAATAACACTTTGCTCCGGAGCTGGGAAATACTGCAGCACAGTCAAAGGAAATGATCAACCATGAACCCACCTGGAAGAGGCCAATATAAAAATTAACTTTAAATCCACTAGTGAATGCAGAAAAACCCTCCAGAGGACTTTGAACCTAGGGTTTGTTTGGAAACTCACTGCTGGAATTTGAGGTCGTTGCTTTTCTGCTCGGTGACCAGCAGCCACCACCTGAAAACTGCATAGCCTGTGGATGCACCTACTAAGAAGGCCAAGAGCGTTGTGGTTTGTGTCATAAATAGTGTGCCCAGCAGGACCAAGGCAGTGATCATCCCCCTGTATTCAGCACTGGTGAGGTCCCACCTTGAATCTTGTATTCAGTTTTTGGCCCTTTCTTTGCTCATGGCTGTTTAGGGGAATGGTCACATCACAGCCAGGATGAGTTCTCTCTCCATGCCTGCTTGGTGAGCCTTGATAAGAGGCAGGTAGGCAAGGAAGCCTTGAGGCTCTTGAGCAACAACCACCTGCCATGGATCAGTCTGCCTTTGTTACCCCATCAGCTTGTCACTGCTTAGGAAATAAAAGATCTTGATTGAGATTCAGCTGTCTGGTTAAGAAAAAGAAAATAAAAGGGAAAAATGAAAAGAACTTTGCTAGCTATGGCAGAGAGGGATTACGACAGGCTCTCTGGCATGGGAGTGCTGACCATTGGTGTGGGAATTTCTTCATTGCCTTGTGTTGACATTAGCAGCTGGGATCTCTGGGAACCTCTTGCTCTGATCTTTGATACTGGGTGTAGTTAAGAGAAATAAGTACTTGAAAGTACCGCAAGAGCAAGAAACTCCTGGTGTCCTTTGCCTAGAGAAACCAGACCGTGCAATCCCTGGACACAGTGGCAGTACGGTGGTGCCACATCTGTGTGGAGACATTCCTGTAGCACAGTGAGGAGCAGAAATCAGGGGCCCTACGACTCCAAGTAGCCTGTGCTGCAGGTTTTGAGGAGGTGAGGGAGCACCCACATCTGTACATGACCTCCACAGGTCTGGAAGAAGCTCCAGAAAAGCCTTCCTTGAGTCTGGTGGCCACAAGGGCTGTGGAGAAGCGCTCTCCTGAGCAGTGTTGCTCTCCTGAGCTGAGAAACCAGGCCTATCTCTTACCTTGTCCAGTTTTCAGGGCTGTCCTCCTGGCCTCTACTTCGAGCTCTGCACTGCTGAATTGCCAGCTGCTGCTGTTACCCCAAGGTCTGCACTTGAAGACAGAGCAGCAAAGCTGTGGATGTCCAGTTATGAGGCCCCAAACCATCAGTGTAAACTGCATCCTGATTGCTGGCATTTTGCTCAGGCAGAAAGTGCTTGGGGTACTTGATGGAGACAGGGAAAAAATACCGTCAAAAGGAGTGTGATCCTGGCATGGCAGGAGAACTGTGGATAGCTTAGTGGTTGATGTTAACTGCAGGAACTTTCTGCTACATGACATGGTCATGCCCTATGGACCTGATCAATCCCTGCGCACACCTGGCTGAGCAAGTGCATGGGACACTGCCGCATGGTTCCAAGAGTTTCTTTCTCTCATTAGGATTGTGTATTGAAGCTGCTGGAACGCATTCACTTTGGAATGTGTACCTTTCAAGTGTTTACAGTGGGGTTCCTTGCTTTCACATCCATGCCACCACCTTTCCCCTGTGTAGAGGCGCCTGTAGCTGAGGTGGTTTTCTTCTTGCAGACAGGATGGGTATAAGGGACTTTGTCCTGCCAGGCAGCTCGATAAAGCACTCAGTGATTCAGCATTTATTGCACCCTACGCAGATTCCCCTGTTATCATACCAGAAGGAATGTGGGGCTAGAAGGGATCTCCTAGTCATCATCATATATCCCAGCAATGAAAAACAGTGAGTCATAAAGTCCCTCTTGTTAATTTATCACAGTCCATCTTAAGTCATTGGGAATTTTCTTGGCAGGTAATTCAAGAACTTCACTTTGACAGAAGGAAACTTGTTTCTGATTTGCAGCCCACATTTTTTCATAGCCTATTTTTGTCTACTTGTTCTCATGCCAGTGCTGTCTTCTAGTTAGTAGTTGTTCTTCCTTCCCGTTCTCCAACCTACTCTCTTACATGTCAATGAAGGATGTGGCCTCTTCTTCCCCGGATTCCTGGTTTACTTGGAGAAGAGACTGTCTATTTTTAGTTCCCTCTAGCAGCTCATACCTATCCCTCTTTCAGTCTGCAGGGAGGCTTTGAGGGAGAGCCCTGGTTTTATTGCTACCAGGTGACACTCTTCCCTTGGCAGCCATGTGAGGATGGCAGTATACACTATTCCCTGTCTCCACTAGCACAGGACACCCAGGATGCTGAGACAGGATCATGCTCACCTTTGAAAAGAGAGAAGAAACACTGAACATCAGAAAGGCAGGTCAGAAGCAGGCAAAATTCCAATGAGTCATCAGGAAGCTGACATTTTCTTTGCAAGTCTGCAATGGCCCTGAGGTTCCCAGCCCCCATTAGGTCCTAGATTTACCACCAGTATGTTAATAATCTCACAGAAGGGCTGTCTATCCATTTTTCCTTTCAATGTGCCTCCTGCAATTGCTGAGAGATAAACCTGTGCCTGATGAGTGTGGAAACCATTAAGAGATTTTATTTCTTGGAGTTTCCCATGGCTTAGAAAATCCATAAAGACCTGAGTTCCTTAGAAAGCCCCTGATACCTCTCAAGGGGTTCACAGAAGGGGAAAATGAAAGCACAACCCTCTGCAGTGTCCTGATGACATGATTCAACATAGGAGTAGCATGGATATTTTATTGGAAAAGGTGAATATAATGAGCAAGGCACCCTTCTGGAGCTGTGCACTGGTTTCCAGGCAATTGCATCTCGTATCTAACCCAAATGAGTCGGGTGATATTTCAAACGAAGGAGAACGGCAGGAATAATATTAGCTGATGCAATCACACCTTGAATTTACAGCAGTGCTAGGCAGATGCATAAACAGTGGGATACTATGTACATGATTACACCAAATTCAATCCCGTGTTTGAAAGCAGCTGAGTTTTGGTTGGGTATTTTTTAACAATCCTCCAAACAGAAGTGATAAAGACTTCCTTTCCTCTGACAGGTGAATCTTACCTTGATGGTGAACTACTTTGGCAAGTATCAGTTAATTTGCTTGCTACTACAGCCTTTTTTATGCCAGTAACAAAAACACATTTAGAGCTCTCCTGCTTCTGCAGTCCATTCTTCACAACCCTCCGATGGTGAGGTCTTTTTCCTAGTTCTGCAAATAACTTATAGGAGCATGCTGCAATCAGTGGGGGAGCCAGGCTCTCCTATGCCTGGAAGCCCAGCATTACTTGGGTACCAGCTCTGCCTCAGTGCAACACCTTTGGGCTAAACACTCATTGCCTTCTCGTGGAGAAAAGCTCCCAGCCCCCACTGCCTTCAGCCACAGCTGCCTGAGAGCACCTGAATTAAGCCTTTAAAGCAGACAAACCCAACAACAACAAAGTGTATCCAAGGATGACATGGGGTCTAATTTTCTCAAGGAGGAAACTTGGGAGTCAACAGCCTTGTCTCATCTACTGACTGTGATGCTCATCTCAGAGAAAAAAAACATGGTCTCTCCTGTCTCTCACTGGCACCTGGCATTCAAATGCCACCTCCCTGAGCTGCATCAAGGTTTCTTCACTACGTGTTTGCAAAACTGGATCTGAGTGTTTCACCAGCAAGGCCTGAGTGAGCAGTAGGACCTATGGAAGAACAGGAAAACAGGAGCTGATGCTCCCACGGGGGTCCTTTTTAACTGCCTTAAACAGCAGTTTTTGGATGGCAGTGAAAATCCCAAAAGTCCTCTGAAAAAGTGAGTGAGAGGGCAGAGAAGATGGAGAAGGATTTCAGACAACAGTCTGGAGTATTAACAGGGGAGACCAATGTTTCTGCTGTTGAGTAGTTGCTATATGTGGGTGGTTTGTTCACAACAGCTGGTTTTAGTGAATTGAATAATATTTCTGCTCATGTTCCTGCATATATTTATGTCTTTACACAGAGGAAAAACATCCCACTTTCTCAGGATTATCCCATCGTCTGGAAAAATTGGAATTTGGCAATCATCAATTAGAAATAGAAAAGAACCTTGCTCCCCATCAGCAACTATGTGATTTCTACCACGATGCAAGGATTTTTCTAGATAATGACAGCATTAGAAACAACCCCACAAGCATGTGAGGTATGTCTGGTAAAGCACTTAAATTAAAAAATTGTCTTGCAGCTTTCTACTGGGAAAAATGAGTGCCCTGCAATGCAATCAGACCCTGGGCTGCAGGGGGGCCACACTCCTACATGGAGAGATGACACCTCCATGCTGGACACAGCAGGGGCCTGTTTATTTTACAGAATTGGGCCATCCTCCCCCTGATCCAGACACCATCAATCTTGCAGCAGGAGGTAGGGTAGGTTTTGCACTGACCACCTACCTTCCGGTACAGCTGGAAATTTAGGAACAATATAGTTTCCAGTGTTATTAATCGGATTTCAAGATCGGTGCCAAGCCCTGTGCAGCCAACGGCTGAGCTACAGAGATTCTGTCCCTCCTTTTACAGGATTATTGTAAAATAATTTCTCTCTGTGACCAGATTAGGCTGTCCTAATGCACAGTCATAAATGAGACATTGACTTCTAAAGATCTTCCTACCCTTAGGGTGGCAGATGAAAGAACGGGTCACAGCTTTGTTCTGCCGCAACACGCCTGGAAGCGTTGAGAGACACGCTTTCCTCACAGGGAAATTTCCACTGTCTCCTTGGATTTGCAAGTTTGCAACCTACCTGTAGAGTATAAGAGAAAGGCTGGACTGACCAAAACAGATGTAAGAAATTAATTTGCTCCTGCCATTCAAGCATCAAGAGCTGTTCTGCTGATATCTGTGTCTGTGGGAAAGAGCACAGTGACTTCCACTTTTGACATAAACCTTGTGGCTTTTTTTTCAGCAACTCAGCAAGCATGCCCAAGACCAGGATAACAGAAATACCTTTAATAAATCTGAATATCATCTTTGCAAAAAAAAAAGTGATCAGTGTAAGGAAGTCCATGACACTGTGCTGAAAAGGATGTTGCTCAGACTAATTCAGCTGCTCAAGCAGATTGCTCCTTTAACACTGCTTATGACTTAAGTCCTTAGTATAATACCAGTATTTTTATGACTCAGCAGTCACCGATGGAATAAATTAATTCAGGGGATGTTCCAGATAATGAGGATTTTGTCCTGCAGCAAAAAGGTCTCCAATGAAGAGTAAAATATTAGAGGCCCAGAGTATGCAGCCATTAGCAGATTTTGATAACTGAGAATGGAAATGAGAAAAACAAAGGTGAAAAAACAAATATTTTATGATTGCATTATCTAACAATTAACATTCCTTTGCATAGGGGTGCATAATATCCCCTGCATATTTAGGCTACACAGCATTTCCTATAAAAATATCTTGGATTCACTCACAATTTTCAGAGTAATGAAAAGTTTAAATGAAAATGATTCAAGACATTTCCAAGAAGAAGGCTAAAAAAAATGCATTTGTCCCATTTCAAGCATGTCTCAGTTTTTTGTCTGAGACACTTCCTCACACCATACAAACTGGAAATCTAGCTTTTATGAGTCTTGACAAAAGCTATCCAAGCTGGACCACACTTTACGACTTTAAAAAATCATAGACCACATGGGTCTGTGGAGGTTTATGAGCACTTACTGGACAAAAAGCCATCCCCAAATCATCCCTAGTAAGTCCTGGCTGAGTGTTTTGGAGCACCTGTCACCTGGGCTGCGCACAGGTGGTGGCCACACCCATCCCACCTGGCATTGCAGTGGGAGGCCACACTGAGCTGAGAGCAAAGTGGGGTTTATCTCATTAAGTGATGACCACCACACTGGCTGTGAAGCAGCATGGCAGGAAGAGTGGTTGTCAAAGACAGATGGGGGAGGAAAGAGGTAAATCTCTTTGAAGAATCTGCTGTGACTGGGGCTGGAATAGCTGCGAGAGGAGGTGGTGTAAGAGGGAAAGATGATGTGACTGGGGCAGAGGCAGGGACAGGGGAAGGCTGATTTTCTGAATCAACAGTGAACAGCAATGAGGACAGAGAGAAGGAATAAGCCATGGAGGATTCAGGGTTTGGGAGCAGCTGTTGGGCAAAAAAAGAAAGTGAGGGAGTAGGGAAAAGAGCAGAAGTAAAAACAAATGTGATGGCAGAACAAGCCAGGTGACTGGGAGGGGGACAGAGGTAGGGTGTGGGTATGACTTGAGGTGGGATGCAATTAGTGGAGGCAAGAGTGGGGAGAGGAAAGACCCTAACTTCATAGTGGTGGGACAGGGAACAGAGGTAGTAAAGGAGCTGTTTGCTTTCAAGGGTCTGAAAAAAGAATAGGTTTGGAGAGAACATGGATTGCAAGAAGCAAAAACTCCTGGTGGCACATATTGCTCTCCAGAGTTTGGGATGGAACCAAGGCATCCTTAGATTTTCATCTCATCTGCTCCCAGCATGTGGATCTGAAAGGCAAGTTTCTGGTGCTTCCCGCTCACTGCCACCCTAACCTTTTTTAGGTGGAGATGCCACAGTCACCTTGGTTTTCTCTGCCAGTCCCTGGAAGAGGTCTTTGTCAGGGGGCTCTTACAAGGGATGGATATGCATATCATGGCATCCTTGCTAAGCTGGGTTGGCTTTAAGACAAACTGACCAAGATCCTAAAAATCAGGATGCTGTAGTCTGTGCCAAGATGGCTCTGAAATCAAGCATCCAGAAGTTACAGAAAACTGGAATTAAAACAATGTGCACAAACCTAATTTGGCTTAATTTTGGCCTGTATGACTGTGGAAAAGATGCCTGGAAGGGTCCTCATGGAGCCATCTGAGGACTCCAGTCCATCTCTTTCTCCCAAGGCAGGAACAATTATTCCTAGACCATTCTTGACAAATGTTTCTCTAATCTTCTTTTGTGATACAGACATTAATTACAGGATCACATATTTTTTTCTTAATGGCATCCTGCCTTAGTGCATAAAATCTACTAGGACCATGCTGTGAAGGAGACTGGGAACACAGCTGGAGAAAGTACAGGCTCATGGTTCAGCTTGTGGACTGCTGCCCTGGAGAACTGTCTGTGCTTCAGAGATCCTGGGTGGTCATGGAGATCCAACTTCTCCCAGGCAGTCATTAATTGTGTTTTCTCTGTTTTCTGGGTGCACAGTTTGAAAATTCTGACTCTGATTTATTTGTCCATGCTTGGTGCCCTGTTTCAATATAGTCTTAGGCCTTTAATTTTACCACCACCACCAGACTGTCCAGACCTTGTGGCATTGGTTCTCTTAGACTGGGAAATAAACCCAAAGTTCTTGTGTGCCGTACTCAGCGCTGACTGTCATATGTCACTCTTCTCCCACTTCTCATCTGACCTGCCCTGTGCACGTTGTCAGCTTCCATCCCTCTGGACCTTCTTTACTCTGGTGAAAGCATGTGTACGGAACCTCAGTCATGAACATGATTCCCAGATCCTCTATATTTTTTTTAATGGACAAATCTTCTGACTATTTTGTTAAGTTCAGGTTTCTCCACAACCACCTCCTCCTCAGAGGTACATGCATTCAGTGCAACTAATTACACCAGTAATTAATTACCGCAGGGAAAAATCAGTAAAACACACTAAAACACACAAGGAGCATACAGGACACCAGGAACTTCTCTGTAGTGGCTCAGAGAATCATCACAGAAATGTGGAGGATGGAAGTGACCTCTGGAGATCATCTAGTTCAACCCCCTCTTATTCAAGGTGGGTCAGCTATACTGGTTATCCAGGACTGGCTCTAGTCAGGTTTTGTACATTTCCATAGATGGAATCATAGAATGGTTTGAGTTGGAAGGAACCATAAAGATCACCTGGTTCCAACTCCCCTGCTGTGGCAGGTACAGCTCCCACTATACCAACATGCTCAATGCCCCATCCAACCTGGCCTTGAACGCTTCCTCCACAACTTCTCTGGGCAACCTCTGTCCCCAGGTGCAGGCCCTCACAGTTAAGAACTGGATACAGAGTAAAGATGAGACTCCATGACCTCTCCAGGTCTTTGATGACCTGCAGAGTAAAAATATGTTTTCTGTTGTTCAGGTTGATTTTCTTGTTTTAAATAATGCCTATTGCTTCTTGTCCTGTCAGCAGCCACGTATCTCCCTATTCTTCATTCCTTCCCACTAGATATTTATATACATTGATGAGATTCCCCCTAAGTCTTTTGTTCTCTAGGATGAATAGGATGAATGTTCCCAGCTCTCTGTCTTCCCTCACATGAAATGTATTTCAGCCCCTTAATCATCTCTGTGCCCTTTCCTGGAGTCATTCCAGTAAGTCCCTGTCTTTCTTGTACTGAGTAGGCCAGAACTGGGCACAGGACTACAGGTGTAGCCTCAACAGTATTGAGTAGGGGGGAAAGATCACCTGTCTTGACCTACTGATAATGCTTTTCCTAATGCAACTTAGGATGTTGCTGTTTGTCCTTGCTGTGAGGGAACACTGCTGGCTTATGGCCAGCTTGATGTTCTCCAGAACCCCTCAGGTCCTTCTCTGCAGAGTCCCCAGACTACACAGGTGCATGGGGTTATTCCTCCCCAGGTGCAGGATTTTGCATTTCCCTTCATGTGATTCCTCTCAGATCAATTCCCCAGCCTGTCCAGGTTGCTCTGTATGGCAGCACATCATCTGGTGTGTCAGCTCCTCCCAGCTTTGTGTAATATGTAAAATTGCCAAAGATGTACTCTGTCACATGATCCAGCTAATTCTCATTAACGATGATGCCAAAAAGTATAAGACCTGGTAACAGAATATACCTCTAGTGACTGACCTCCAGCTGGACTTTGTGCCACTGACTATCACACTCTGGGTCCATCCATTCAGTCATTTTTTGATCCACCTCACTGCCAAATTAGGTAACTCACACTTTGTCTATGGGGATTTTACAGGAGACAGAGTCAAAATCCTTACTAAAGTCAATGCAGACAACATCACTGCTCTCCTCTCATTCACCATTGTGCTGTGGAAGGCTGTCAGGTTGGTTAGGTCTGATTTCCCCTCTGTAAACCCATGCTGACCTCATTTGATCACCTCCTTGTTCTTAGTGTATATGGAAATAGTTCCCATTATTTCTTGCTCCCTTGTATTTTCAGGGATTGAGGTGAGGCTGACTAGACTCTAATTTCCCAGATGCTCCTTCTTGTCTTTGTTGAAGATAGAAGTGGCTTTTGGCTTTCTTCCAGGCCTCAGGAACCTCTCCAGATCAGTGTGATCTTTCAAAGAGTGGCCTTTCAATTACATTATCTAGTTTCCTCAGCACTTTTGGCCCCCTTGCTCAGGGGCCTTGGATTGCTGCAAGGCACTGTCACCAGTAAGGCTTCCTCCTGGGCTACCTACCCCTGCTTCCACCTATTGTGCATTTCCTTTTTATGACAGTTTAGTGATAACCTCTTTGCTCATCTACACATACCTCCTGCCACCATTGCTTGATTTTCTTTTTGTTAGGATGAACCACTCTTGAGCTTTAAGGAGATGATTAAACACCTCAAGCCTTGGTTTCTAGTTCAAGATCTTGATCTTATTGTGGCCAGAGCAAGATGTTTCAGAGCATTTTATAAATATTCCCATACTTCCACACTTAGAGAGTGATTTGAATTCAAACAGCATGTTTCCAAACAGAACTCTTTACCAAAAAAAGAGATCAGTGTTATCCAGGTTCTTGTCCATCACTGATATCCTGCATGAGTGACTTTGAGAGTCCAGTTAGAAATGTAACTGTCTTCCTGTCACCTTGTGGGAGGCTTCTTACTCCAGAGGTCACTTACCAGGCAAGAGTCTTTCTAGACTCCTTCCATGGGTGCAAAGAAGAGACAGGCTCCTCTAGGGGCAGTTTAAAAGCAACCACACTTCAGAATTAGAATCATCTCCTGGAGAAGTGTCTCACCTTCCAGAGACTAGAACAAACCTACTTTAAGTGCCTGAAATATACAATAGTTGCTTAATTTAAAAAAACTCCCTTCTACTGCTTTTGAAAGTGCCGCCTTTCCTGTTAATTGCATTGTGCCCTTGTTCCCGTGCTGTGAGGCAAAGAGAATATCCTTTTGAACTCAGAATGGCATCATCAGCTTGATATGGCTTAAATCCAGTCCAATTAAAAATACATAAATGTGGCACTTCCCTTAAGTCAGATGTCCTGAAATGACTCCTTTATAGAAAGGCGTTGTTAATTCTGCCAGGCCTTTTCTGCTTGCAGACTCTTTTCGTAGGGGTAATTTGTAGAGTCTCCTGCTCCAATCACGCTAACCTGCTTTAAACTCACCCATTTCCTTTCTGTGTCCTTACATGCCTGCTCATTGTTGCCTGTTGAATTCAGCCGTGCTCACGCTGCTGGCTTGCAGCCTCTGCAGGGTCTGAGAGGAGTGCTCATCCAAGTCTTGCAGAACAGCATGTGAGCAATAGCGGCAGGGCTCGATCAGGAGATAAGCTCTGCTGACCATTAGCAAAACAATGGACTGTACGCTCAGTGCTGCTAAATAAACAAAATAAACAGGGAGAGGAAAAAAATAGGTTCTTCTTAACAATCACAGTCACAAAATGTTCAGGAGGAAAGGAGATTCTGGAAAAGATTGGGGTTGGGCTTTTTTTTTTTTTTTTTTTTTTTTTTTTTAAGGAATGCATTTGTTTCCGTTGATTTCTAGGGGTTTTTGGTGCTTTCATACTACTGGTTTCTTGTTTCCAGCCAGTTAGATCTTGCTTCCTGATCCTGAATCCTGCCTTTTAGAAAGGCTTTTGAATTGTGTCTAATAGGCTGAAATAAAAGCAACATGGGTTGTTAGCCTGATCAAATTAGGAGGTGTACAGAGTGTAAAAGATTTTATGATGTCAAGCAGTCTACAGGGAATTCGGGGAAAGAGTCATGTTTTATGGGAAACACCCAGGACTCGTGTTTTAAAGACACAGCAGAGAATCTTCTCTGTTCTGATCCCCGTGCCTGCTTTTAAGTTTTGTGTTTGCAGACCCTCTAGCCTATCCACATATTTGCTAACTTTTTTATATTTAATAGCTCGGTTTCAGTGCTGTATTTTCCCAGATGTTTTAGAGATTTGAGAGAGATCTCCATTTAAAAACAGCTGTCTCTCCATCTCAGGGCAAGGACAGCTGTCAACACCAGATGTACAATGCAAGGTGCAGCAACAATTAGTAACCATTTGCCAGCCAAAGATGACAGAAGTAGTGTGCGATGGTGATTAGGAAGTAGTGTGCGATGGTGATTAGTGAGCAGCTGGGGACAGGGATCATTAAATCAATTAGAGTGCTTGGAAAAAACTCAATGAACTAAATGCAAATACTGTTACATTTTTGGCCACTTCATAATTAGCTGTGCATTTTCTCCCAGGTTCTGAAGAGAATCACCACTTTTAATTTAGGGCTGCAAACTACAGATCCCAGTTCATAGGTGGGACATACAACAGTGCAAGGTCACTGCTGTAGCTGATGTATGACCAAGATTTGATGGAACTGTTCAACCATTTTGCTATGTGTTGTCTACTTACAGAGCAATAATTTCCCTCTGCATGTGTACTATAGCACAGTTTGCCTTGTGGATGTCAAGAATGGCTCTAACCCTCCAAGCTCAATTGTCCTCTTTCTCCCTCGCAGAGCTAGCTGTCCTGGGGAGACCTGTACCCATGCAGTTATTTTGAGCCAGGGTAAAAACAGCTGCAACAGCAAGAGCTGGGTGAGCATTTCACTGCAGTTAAGGATGGTAATTTTGTTCTGCAAAGAGCCCTTCCAGCAAGGACAGCATCCCAGGCAGGCTTCACCAGGCCTACTGCTGCTTTCTTTGCTTCTTTGGTGATGCAAACATCTATTCTCAACAGCCTTTTCTCCTGTTGGCACCTTGCACCATGTGCAATGCTTTCATTCCAAAAACTATTTCAATAGGAACTAGCGAATCCTCTTCCTGCGTTTGTGAGAAGGCACAATGAGCCTCATCCCGCTGGTGCAACATCCCCCAGCTGTCTGAAGAAGGAAGCAGAGAAAAATCTCCTTTGTTAGCTGTTGTGCATGGCTGCCTGTACTTCTAGGTCACTGCAATGATTTGGAAAGCCAGCCTGGCTCTTCTCCCCTGTACATGCCCCTTCCATATGTCTACCAAGATCCAGTTAAAGAGTAGTCCTAATCCTGGGGCTATCTATCCCTCCAAGATTTTCTCAAAAGAACTGAAGGCCTCAGGAATCAGGCTGGCTTTAACTCGCTTTACTTTGAAAGTCTCCTCAACAGCGAGTTTGGAAGTTGATTGGGGAAGCAGGGAAATTGCAAGCATGGGACATTCACAGGGCCTTCCACCAAAACTGTGGTACAGAGAAAGCAAAGGGATGCCAGTCTTGGGCTGCTTGACTGAATTTAATGTGAATGAGATGATATACACAGAAGAGACCAAAATTTTTTATCAATTTGAACCTTTTCCTGAGGACATGGGCATAGGTGTTGCTTTCCAGAAAGCAAGGATTTGGGAGACTTATCAGAAGCTCATTAGACTGATAGAGCTTCTCTGGCTCTGGACACCGTTGTTTTTCAGGGTTATCTATGAAGACAGCGTGATCAGACAAATTCTGGGGCAGAGGAAACTGTCCATTTGAACAAGATGTTCTCCTGGCATGATGGGAAACCTGATGATTTTGTCAAGAGCCAGCAGATAAAACCAACCTTAAACCTGTGCAGAACATGAGCAGGGAGGACTTAATTCCACAGAAGGATGCATCTGCCGGTGTACTGAGTCATAGACATTTTCCACATATTGCAATATTGCCATGAACCTGTATTTGGTGTCTCTGTTCATCCACCTCCACTGCAAATTTGGAATACAGAAGTTGTCTGTAGCTTCTATTTACACAGAACTTTATCAGTTCCGGCAAACTTACCTGGAGTCTTCCAAGGACTAGGAGCACCCATGCACATCCAGATCAGCAAAACATCAGCTGAGGCAATTCTTCTGAGGCAATTGGTAGTGATGACATATTTTGTGACAGGAAGTGATTGCAAAATAGTGAGTTCTCAGGATTAAAAACTTGTGTCCTTCTTCTGAAACAGGAACTCAACTTGTATGTTCTAAACATAGATTCCTTCGGGTTTTATTCTGGGACAAAAACCAACACCACTTTTCAGGATTTATTGCTTAATCATTAACACCTGGGCAAATTGGTAAATTTGTTACTGTTACAATCTCTGATTTTCCACTGGGAAAAATAAAAGCAAAGTTACAGTTCAACCATAACTATTGAGTTTGTCCATGCAAATCAAACAAGACACAAGCCATTACAATGTCTCACTAAATTGTCCTCTGGATAATTGCCTTGGCAATATTAAGGAATTAGATACAAGACAAGATCCATTAATATAATTTAGATTCTCTAGCACAGCAAGGCTCAAAACAGCCTTGAATGATTGCATCTTATCAGACTAGCAAGAGGTAGGCCTCTCACCATGCTTTCTGGTGGAATGACCCAGCAAGAGCTGCAAGGTTAGGAAACAGAAAATATTCCTGCTGATCACCTGGAAAAGGAAGCAATGGAGAAAGAAAAAAGCAAGAGTTCCTGTGCAGGAACATGTCTACTGGTTCCTGTTGGAGCAGGCCTATTTAGTGTCTGATTAGAATGATTGAGGTTTATTGTTGATATATGAAATGCAAACAAATGAAAACCCCTAAATAAGCAAACAAAATCCCTCCCCTACTCTTCTCCTGAACTCCTCAGAGCTTTGTTCTACCCACAAGTTGTGCCAATTTTCCAATTCACTGCCACCTTATGGCATTTCAGAGAGATAACACTTCAGTAATTTCTCTCGGACACTTCATGTATTCCGACAACCTCCTTGGGCACTTGCACATTACAGAGACATGGCAGCTGTAAAACTGCCCTGTCCATCCAGACTTTGAACAATATTGATGCTTGAGATGCTGGATTACAATAGCTTGTGAAAACTGAATTTTAAAACACCAATTCTATTTATATTTGCAGATTCTAAAGGGAGGTCATTTCATCAGCCAAGAGGCCAAAAATAAATATGGACTTTGCAATGTGGTCAAAAGAGAATCTTTCAGTCTAAAAAAGTAACTAGCTCACACATGACTCTCACAAATGGTTTTAATTGTCAGTCCATTTTTGAAATTGAGGATGAAAGCTTAATAGCTCCTTATTCTGTGTTTAGGGTTTTTCTGAGAGTAGTCTTAGCTAAGGAAAGAATCTGTGAAAAGACTAACAGAAATTGGAGGTGCTTTATGCTTTTCCATCCCCTCAAATACATCACAATTTTCCTTTAAAACATACTTGTGGTTTCCTGGTGGATGAGAAGATGCTACAACTTGAATGGACAGGCTTTGGAGATTTGGTTGCTTAATTATGAATGGAAATATGTGCATGGAAATATGTCCAGGATTGCCAAATACGAAGTACTGCAGCTGGGATTTTTGTAATATGCATTCTCCCCATGGATGGATAGGCTTGGTATTCAGAAAAGTGTTATTGGTAGCAACCAAGTTCTGGTTTTGATATAGATTACTTTGGTATTGAAGTGAAAACAGGGTGGCTATATCAGATAAAGGAGGACAGGCACAAAGTTATTTTCATGAAGTAGCTTGTTCTCTGTAAGTAAATGAAGTTGATTTCCCATTTTTATTATCAGTTTGTAGAATCATTACAAAGCTTTAAGAGACATTTTAAAAATGGGTGCCATCAGTATAAATTATGCATCTGTCTGATTTTTTTTTTTACCACTATCATGAGTAACAGCAAATGCTAAAAAGCAGAGCTCACCGCCCCCCGCCAGCTGTTTTTCAGACTGCCAACTTTTTCAAGAAACAACACTCTCTCCTAAGTCAGTTCTCCTGTTCACGTAGTAATTTGAAAGAACTTTGTCAGAAAATAAGAAAATGTGATTTGTATTAGCATTTTAGCCCAAAGCCAGGAAAAATAATGACTGGAATGCCTGGTGGTACATTTCAGGTAGAAGAGAGCTGCCCACTGTGTGGTGGCATGTTTACTTTGTTGTTTAATGTAAGAATGCTCTTCAGAGAGCTAACCCAATCTGTAACCTGAATTTTTGACAACAGCTCTGCCAAACAGGAGAGAAAATGTAATTTCCAGCGCTGGCAGCTCATTGAAGCTGTGTCTAAGCAACATTGGACACAGTGGTGTCTCAGAGGGGGGTTGGAACAATGAGTATGGGTAGGGTGGCTTGGGGTGGCTGCAGTACCACTCTTACTGTGACTTCAGTTCCTCTTAGCCCTTGCTAGGGCACACCACTCTCACCTGTCAGGTTCCCAGCTGTACAGAGCTGCACAGGTAGATCCTGAAGAATCAAACCTTAAACAGTCCCATGGCCTTTATAGTAGGTAAAACCATTCATCATTTATCAGGCAGAAAAAAAGGCTTCCAGTAAGCCAAGCACCCTGGGGCGAGCAAAGTGCTGAACAGGACCACTTTGAGAGATGGGTTTGTTTTTTGCTTTGGAAAACAGCTCTTGTAAAGAATAAATTTTAGCTGCCTTTGGCCAGGTCTTTGTTTGGTCACATAGCAATGGTGTTCAGAACAGGGCTACAAAAAAAGTAAATCTGGCAATATTTTGATGCCTTGAAAAGAAAACAGCAGCTCTTAGTTTCTTACACTGGCAAAATACATTTCTGCTAGTCCAAGTTATTTTGTTTGTTGTATAAAATATCCTGGCAAGAGCACTTTTTTTTTTTTTTTTTTTTTTTTTTTTTTTTTTTTTTTTTTTTTGTTTAAANTTTTTTTTTAATGGCATAAGCAAGCGGTGCTCAGTTTTTGCTGATGTCTGCCGAGTAATTCCACTGAGGTCACAGCAGGCAGCAGTGTTCCAGTGCTGGCTGTGTCAGGGTTGGGAGCTCCTACCCCCAGGGATGCTCCAGAGCCCTGAAGAAGGGCAAATTCTTCCAGAACAGTGCCTGGAACTCTGGCCAGGGCCAAGCTCAATCTACCTATGGTGGCAGTGGGACCTAACTATGAGGATGTTTAGAGTCTCAACACAAACTGTGTTTCCTCTGAGGAGGCCTTGCTCTTAACAGCTGAATTGGGAGGACTTTCTATGAGAGCCTTGCTTGGCCCAATTTGTACAGAATGGGTTCACCATCACTTCATGAACCACATCCATGACCGTTCCTTCCTGAAAGCTGGAGAGGGACTGTTTACAAGAGTACACAGTAAACTTGTGACCAGGCAAAAAGGGAATGGCTGCAAACTGAAAGACGGTAGGGTTAGATCAGATATTTGGAAGAAATTCTTCACCATGAGGGTGGTGAGACACTGGAACAGGCTACCCGGAGGAGATGTGGATGGCCCATCCCTGGAAATCTTTAGGGCCAGGCTGGATGGGCTTGGAGCAACCTGGTCTAGCAGAAGGCAGGGGCATGGCAGGGGCATGGGAACTGACGGGTCTTTAAGATCCGTTCCAACCCAAACCATTCTGCGATTCTATGACAGCACTGTGTGCCTCAGTGCCATTTACTTCACGGCTCAATGAAGCAGGCCGCAACACGTTCTGTACCTGACGGGTTTTAGGCACAAACCCCGCAATTTCGGGTTTCCTTTCGGGCTGCCCAAAGAACGCTCCCAGCGGGACGGGCCGCGGGGACGCGCCGGAGGGGCGGTGCCC
>WEIU01002281.1:1792-17113 GCA_013389925.1 Aegithalos caudatus
AGCAGGCTGTGTTTTCTCTTTCCTTGTAGGGATTTGTTGGTTTGTTAGGGTGACACAGTGATGGGATCACATTTTCACTTTTAACTGTTTAGTGTGTTCTTCCAGAATCAACATGCACACATCCTGTGCAAAATGAATTAATGTTCAAGTTTTGCTGTGTTTAGAAGCAGCAATACTGGGGGAAAAAAAAATAGAAGACTAGCATTTTCAGCATTGCATTTCTGCTTTTGGTCAATGTATATGAAGACTTCCCAGAGATTTTACATTTTTGTTTAAACTATTCATCACTTTTATTGAAAGTAATATAAAATGAGAATTAATTCTATTATATTTGGCTAATATGTAACTCAGCTGCCATGCACCCACAGAGATTCTTTAGGGTGTTCAGCTGTCATGTGTGATTTATAATGCAGTTTTGTTGCATGAGAGGCAAATTTAAAGCTGAGTATATTTGTTTTTCTTTGAATGGAGGGGAAGGATCTAATAAGAGTCTTTTTAAAACTGTTTTTTCATATATTTGCTTTAGTAGTATTGACCTTGGACTTGTATAACAACAACAACAACAACAAAAAAAAGATGTAAAAACTCAAAACAAAAAGGGTTCTTGCAAAAACATTCTCTGAGATGCCTGTTACATGCCTGCTGTTGGGAAGAAGAGGTTGGAATGAGTAGAAGAGATCAGATTATATCAAAGTAACAACTCACCCCAATGAAATAAAGATAAACACAGTAAGTCATGTCATTCACTGATACTTTTATCTCTTTGCCAACTCTCTTTGTAGGTTTTCCTAGGTTTCCCCTCCTATACTTGGTACTCAAAATATTGACTTAAAGAGTATAATTTATGGTCAAAGGAAATTAATCTCAGTGGAATAATTCAAATATGTCACCCATGAAGGCTAATCATCTTTCATTTTCTCAGCTATTGTTCCATTCTAGATTTCTTTCTTCTCATACTTGTGAAGTAACAGGTGGTACTTCCATATACAGTAAACATTTCAGCATTTTTAAATATATTAAAATATGGATAAGGAGAAGTGGTAGCAGAATTTTTAAAATCACTTTATTTTTAATGACCAATAGTATTATTTATAGAATTTTCTTATTTGTTTTTTTTACTTTCTAGGCAACTTTTCAGCACAAATAAACCAGGGTTTCAAAATAATATATTTCAAGTTTTCTCAGTACCTCATTCCTCTATTGTGATTTTAACAATTTATCCAACCTCAAGAACAATGTCTGTAGAAATAACATGAGTAGCAAACCCCTTATTTGAATGTGGTGATTTATCAGCTGACTTGCTGGGGCTTTTTGTCTGAAGTGCTGGGCAAAGGACAATGAGGTCATATAAAAAAATTAAATTAAAGAACATCTTTCATCCTTTAACTTCAAACTTTCTCTTGCTCTACAAGTGAGTCAAAAATAGGGTATCAAACTGTTACTATCAACTGTCTTAAACAGGATGTGGTTGCCTCATTCCTACGTGAAACTTTTCCTCTCCTGCAGAAAATCTTTGACTCCCTCCAGAACTTAGAGAACATGGGATTTTTGATTAATGCTGCTTGGAGCTTTTCCTGCTTCTTGTCTTTCAGTAAATGCTGTGCATCTATCTTTAATTGCCTGCCTGATGCTTTTTTCATAGACAATTCATAGCACTTTCATTATAGCCTGGCTATTTGAAGATGATAATTTCAAAATGGTATAATTTTCTCATAAAGCCTCAAAGCTATAATGATTCTTTCTGTTAATTTATCTGAAGTATATGAACACAAGTGTCATATGTGAAACTACCTCAACATAAAGGAACATTTTCTCCTGAGACATGTGTTGTTTTGAAACATTTGGAAGAAGAAAAGCAATTTTGACTTTTGGCTGATATGCTCTTTGTTGTTTAATATACTATTACACCACCAGGGAAGTTTTACATTGAATAATTTGTATTAATTAAAGAGAGACAAATTAGTGAAAAATATAAACAATTGAATTATGAAATATAAAACTACATTTCACCTGTCTTTCAAATATTCCTAATAAGCAAGGCTATGAGATCACATCACATGCTTTGATCCTGGAATGGCAGGTGTAGCATCTGAGTGACGCCTGCCCTGATCCTCCATGCACTGCTCTGAAAGATCTTTGCTTCTTAATCAAGAAAACAAACAAAAAGCTTCAAACTCTTAAAAAAAAAAAAAAAACAAAAAAAAAACAAAAAACCAACAACAACAAAAAAACTCTGCCAAATTTGGGGAAGAAATAATGGTAGTAACCCAGTTTTAGATAAATAAAATATGGGATATGCTTAGCAACATTTGAATTGAAAGTTTTATTATTTGAATGAAAACTTTTATGTCACATTGGTCAGTTTTTTAAGTGTTTTATTTGCATTGTTGTTCAGAAAGAAAACACTGACATCATACATCATTAATTGAATATGGCAGGTTTTTTTCAGTTGCTTATCCCCCATGTCAATGGAAAAAAATAAAGGGGATTTTTGACAGCATTTTAACGTTGAGTTGATATTCATGTTACATTTTATGAAGGCAATTAATTACCTTCCCATTGAAAGTATAGATTTCTGTTGGATTTCCAGTATAGATTGTGTCATAATTTTTTTACTGATGTTCAATATTAACATGTGATTTCAGCTTGCATATTTATGTGGTGGTTTTTTGTGGGGTATTTTTTGTCCATTTATAACCTTTTTGTAATTCATAATCTGTGTTCTCTCAGAAGTGTCTCCTGTCTACTGTGTTTTCAAGTATGTTTAGCTTGGGTGATCTTCACTTAAAACTTCTGCATTCTTGCAGATAAAAATCAGTGAAGCAGAAATTTTTATAACTTTTGATTTGGTGCCACTAACTACAGAATGTGGAAACCTTTCCTTTCCCATTCTCTTGATTTATTTCTCAAAAATTGCTTACCTATTTTGTATACAGAGGAATAATTACAGCAGGTTTCAACTCAAAATATCTTCACACATGTTAATTAGGAAAATTATTTTACTGTGGTATGATTACTCAGACCTTTATGTGTCTGTTAAATGAAAAGCAAAGATGTGATATTTTTTGTGAACTTAAAATATTTGTGGTGCTTTCCAATAATATTTTTGATCAGGACTTAATTATAGGATCAGATTGTTTTGACATGAGACATCTTACTAGATACTTGAAAGATTAACATGGATGTAAGCAAGCAATTTATACAGCTGCTAAGAACTGGGTGACTTACTGTGTTAACAAGTGTGGTAAAAAACTAATTTGGAAAGGAGGCAAAGATCTCTTTGAGGAGGAGATACTTAGCTTGCTTTCAATATCACAGCATCATGTTCTGCCACACTATGGAACAGGTAAACAAGAGCAGAATGAGATCTGATTGGAAAATAACTGCTTCACTAGAAGTAAAAGTATTTAGAATTTTCTCCCTAATTTCCTGCTACATCGAACCTGTGATTTCTGAGCTGAATTGCCATATGTGGAACAAAAACCCACAACCCAGTAAAAGGTGTAAAGATTGTTAATTTAGGTCTGTTCAAATCTTGCTCACAAATTCATCGTTACTAATTTGATTGCTGTTGGGCAAAATAATTCTTGGTGTCTTCCTAGTATTTTTCAACTCCATGCTCTGTCTTTTTCCTCCAGGTTCCTGAAGTGAAATGTTACAGATTAGGTTTAGAGGCTTTGTATCAATTTCTTGTATGCCTATGGCTGTATATTACCAATATATTTCTTAAATAGAAAGCTACTGCTTGGTTAGTTTAGGCTATTAATGCAAAATTGGTCTTTAACTAACTTTGGATTTGATGAAAATTCATTGGGAAACAAGGATTTCAATCTGAAAAATTGAAAAAGTCACTTTGGCTCAAAGATGTACAATGTTTAATGTGAGAAATTACGTGAAGCACGGCAGAATTTGATTTTTTTTTAAATGCAGGTGAACTCTCAGAACCACCAGAAATATTCATCCAACAAATGTATCAACAAATGTGCAGTAATATTAAAAACAGCTCCACCGTGGTTTTTATGACCACAGATGCATAAAAATTAAATTTTTAGCAAACTTTTAGTCACTACAGTTTGTTTGCTAATAAGTGGAGTATTCATTTGAAGGTAAGGGAATGATACCAAGCTTCATTACCTCTAAATTTCCTATGAAATCTGATGTATCATTCATGATAAAGGTTCTGAAGTTCATATCTTGCCTTAGCATAATTTCTTTGTTCTTCACAAGTAAGCTTGTCAACATCCTGATTCCTCACTTCATTTAAGTTATGATTTTTTTTTTATTAAATTATAGATACAAATCATTCCAGTGATTTGTTATCTGAACTAGCAGAGGCAATTATTGGAGCAATGGCTAGAACAGAGACTGAGAGAACTGTTTTTCTCAACAAACAAATTGAATTGGCTGGGAAAATTTGTTTCCCCAAGAAATAGAACCTGTTCTTTTCTCTTGTATTCTGACTTTCTACAAGAAAAAAAGCGTAAACCCTATTTGTTACTGATTTGACACCAGATTTTCTTATTTTGTCCTTTTAAAATTTCTTCATAGAGTAAGATTTGTTTTTTTCAGAACACATTCTTTTTTTTTTTTTTAAAAAAGGAATAAAGTTGCAGAGACCAAATAGATGGATTAAGTTAAACCACTGGAGTTTGGCACTTGATCACTTAATACTCCAACTGAATTGTAGAGTTGTTTTTCTCTTTGATGGACAAGAGTGGTAGTGTTCTAATTTCAGACAGATACAATCTTTAGTTTTATTTCCTTGACATTTGAAAAGTAGCTGGTTTAATAGATATCATCTCAACTGTATGCTTCAAGTGCTTGAAAACTGTGTTTCTCTCTGGAAAATTTATTTCTTCATCAAGTTTTACTTCAGTAAGCATTAAATTTTAAACTTATACTTTAAGTTTATATCTAATTTATACTATAACTTAAATTTGAAAAGACACATGTTTTCATTAGCTGGCTTAGGCATGGGAGTTAAGGTGAATGCAGAATGCTTCATCAATAGATTCACAGCCAAGGAGTTTATGGGAACAATGTTTCTTGAAGAGCACTGCTGGCAAAAATAAGCGGCTCTTTCTCATGTGGATTCCATTGAAATGCCTAAATCATTTTCTGACTGTGCTTTTGAAATAACTGCCAAAATCACAAATAGCCAAGTTTAGACTGTGCCTGTGATAACAGAAAAATTAAAGATTAGGTATTGATTCTAAAGTCCTTTATTCTTGTGTTTTTAAGGATGTTTTGGAAAGCTTCTGGTATTTCTGTTCGGAGCATTGGATAGGAAGCACACACTTGATTAAGAATAAGTGTCATATTCAATACTCTCTAATGGACAACACCTATAACATTCTATCAGATGGAAAATGTTTCCACTTTGCTTCCACTTTCCACTTTGTTTTCCATTTTTCTTCCACTTTCAACTAGGATATAGCTTATGCTTTTATTTTAGAATATAATACAGGATATGCCAAATGTCACAAAGTCTGCATTTCCATGTTTTGGGAGGTTTCAGAGTTACCTTTATTAGTTTTTTGTCCCAAATTCAATTTCAGGGAAATTATTAATACATTTAATGCATAATTATTTTACAGAGAAAAATTAAAGAACAGGGAGGCAGAATGTGCTTTCTATGATTTCATGGCAGCCAGTAAAGAGAATAGAGAATTCCTAAACTTTGAGAGTTTGATTTTCATTAAGACATAACAAATGCTCTATTGCTGAAGCTACAATGACAATTCCTTTTTTCATAATTATTATACTGATGATGAATTTGTAAAACTTTTGACAGTAATAATGGTTATGAGTAATCAGTCATTTTTTTCATGAGACACTCTAGAGCAATGGTGCTACTCAAAATTGGAAATCCATGACACCAAAGACTTGGTGGCACTGTTAATGTCTTTTGTATTTACCCTCCTCTGCCAAAATCCTTCCACTTCTAATGTTCCAGCATTCAACTGAAAATCAGAATGCATGGATGAGAGGAAAAAACCAAAGAATTAACAGCAATTCAATTAAATCAGCAACTTTTAGGAAAATATTATAGGACAAAGAAAGATTATAGACAGTAGAGACGCTTTTTATATCTCAATATCAGCTATTTTTGTTTGCTAGTTACATCTGGATAAATAGTTTATTCCAGGGAGAATCTACAAAAAAATCATTCAAGTTTGTAACAAAGCCTCACCATTTGAATTTCTTCATCAAATCGTTTATAAATGGAATACTTAAAATTTCTTTGCAAAGAATAACTGTAAATTTTATGGGCTTAATGCCATCTTTCAAAAGTCTATAATACAAAATCAAGATGCTTAAAAATGAGAAGTAATGGTAAAAGAAAAAGTCTAGTATTTTGTAGGAAAAGCTCTAAATAAAATTTTTGACAGGCTCTGATGGTGTTTTTTCTTTGAAATGTGTTTTTTCTAAAATCAACCAATTTATTTTTTTTTACTTTAAGCTGCACTTTATTTAAGACTATGCCTCAGTTGTTTCTGGCTCATTTTTTCTGTCCCAATACCTTCAGCAGGGTGTTTTTTAGTAAATCAGGTATAAATGGCTGTTGGTGTGTCCCTTTCCCTGTCCAGGGGAGCTGAAGCAGTGCCACTTTGTACCACTTTGTCCTTTCCTGATCCCCCACTGCTGGGGTTCTGCTCTGTCATGGGGCAAACCTGCAGGTCTGGAGGTGAAGCTGGAAAGGAAGGAGGCAAGCTGTGCTTCAGGATTTCATTTCACTCAACACTTTCTGTTCCCTTCCCCTCAGTGCCTCCCAAATGTTTTCAAAGCTGTCTTCAGAGCTGTTTATTCTCTGCTGTTGCTTCCCTGCTTGTGCTTTCCCAAAGTGTTGTGTTGGAACTGAAGGGAGTCTGCATTGCACAAGGAACTGCAGATAATGCATGGCTGGGGGGAGATGGGGATCTGGAGTGATAATCCATGAAGACATTGGATGACTTGAATAATGTCAGTCTGGTGGTTGCATCACGTGTTAGCCAGAGGAAACATCAGCAAGGAAATAGGGAGTATGTTATGCTGTCAAGATGAACCAGGAAAGTTTAGATTAGACATCTGGAAAGAATTCTTCACTGGAAGAGTGATTGGGCACTGGAATGGTCTGCCCAGGGAGTCACCATCCCTGGATGTGTTTAAAAACAGACTGGATGTGCACTCAGTGCTGTGGTTTAGTCAATGAGTTGTTCGGTCATAGGTTGGCCTTGATGATGTCAAAGGTCTTTCCCAACTAAGCTGATTCTGTGATTCTTTTGTAGGGAAGGGTTTTTGCAGGGATATGCCTAATCTGGGTTTTGTCTATCAAAGCATGCTTGGACTGTACTCTGGTAAGAAAGTGCTGGTATGGTAGCTGTAGTGATATATTTTTCAGGGCATTAACTATCCTTTAGTGAAACTCATGTAGGAAGGCACTGCAGAAGCCAGGAAGTAAGGAGCAGCACGGATTTACTGGGTTTAGAAGGCTGCCCTCATGTGAGGTAAGGAAATACATAGGTAGATAATGCATGCTAAAAACTTCACAGAAATAAGGTAGAACATAGCTCCATTTTCTTTCCTATTTCTCTGTTACTTCAGAAGAAAGATGAAACTGCACCATCTTATTTTTTTGATTCCTGTTGACCTTGTTTATCCTACATAATGTACTTTTTATACTTTTTTTTTTTTTTTTCATGGTGTGAAGTCCTACTTCTACAAGCTTGCCCTGAAGATGCTGGTTGTTAAAACTCTGTTTTGCTTTGTCCATCCTTTTCCAATATATTTCTCTTTTTTTTTCTATGAGAACCTATGCTTTTAAATTGCATTGAATTTGTTTAATGTAGCAGTGCATACTTCTTGAACTTTAATGTTAGTAGTACCAGCCCTTCTATCAGTGTTCCCTCTCAGGCCACATACAATTCTATGGAGTTTTTATTCAGAGTGCTTCCACAATAATGGAAATTAGGATTGTTGTTAAAAGCACTGAAATATGAAAAATATAATTATGAGGATGTAATGCACAATATCAGTTTCTTTACACTAAAGTCCCGATTTGCAAATATGAGTGAAAGATTGACTCTACATTTCCAGAGATGATTAGCTGCCAGCTCTAATCAAATTGAGAAGTAATTAGCAAATCAAAACTTGATTAGCTCTTTGCTTGATTTACTAAAATTACAGTTTATGCAGCTTAAATGATGGGGGAGGGGAATTGTCTCTTCCCTGCATGCATCCCACAGCTCTGTGTTAGGGGAGCAGGAGAGGGGGAATCACTGCTTCTGGTGCTCAGCTGTCAGTTCCCCAGCACCAATACCTGGGTGGAAGTGATGCTGGAGAACCAAAGACTTCATCCCTTTCCATCTGTGAAATAAACATGTTGTGAGCAGCTGTTGAAAGTTGCTTATGAAACAGGTGACCCAGATAACCTGAATTTGCATTGCCAGTACTCTTCTTCCTTCAAGAAGTGCTGCAGTGTTCTTACACAGTTATTAAAATGTGGAACCCATGCATGTGATTCTGCAATGAGATAAGCTATCTAATTGATGCATGTGCTCAACAATACAGGCAAGGTTGAGAATGACAACAACTCATTTGACAGTGCAAAATTTCAGTTTTCATCTCTGTCATCCACTGTCTGTGGACATTTGCCTTTGCTTGCTTTCTGTTTTTCCTCTCTGTGGAGCAGGTATTATACATTTTGTTCTTTCACCTTGTTGAACTTTGAGTTTCTGATGGAAAAATAAATAATCAAAATGTAATCGAAAATGCTCTAATAGGCACCCATCTAGCTACATAAATCAAATTAAAAATATTATATTTTCATCTTCATGAGACCAAAACTATATCTGTTTTTTCAAGTATGCAGTTGTTAGTCTTCCTTGTCTGTTTTGTCCTTGAGATTACATGGCTGTAATGCTCTATGCATTTACATTGGGACCAAGACACGTTTTAATGCATCTTTTATACTTGAGTCTTATTTGTTACTGAAGTAACTGCAGTGGAGAGCTTCTCAGAATTAATTTAATGGCAGAATTAGCAGGCAAGCTGTAATCCCATTGAAGTACCTAAAAGCTGCACTTTTTGGAGGTAGCTTTATTGAAAAGCAAGAGGTTTAAAACTAATTCAGAATGGAGTGGAAGATGTTGGGGGTTTTGTGTTTTGTTTGTTTGTTGGTTTTGGTGTTTTTTGGGTTTTTTTGTTTGTTTGTTTTGTTTTGTTTTTGTTTATTTGGTTGGTTTTTTTGGTTTTGGTTTTTTGTTTGTTTGTTTGGTTGTTATTGTTTTGTTGTTGTGTGGGTTTTTTTTCTTTTTTTTCCTGGAACTGCCGTGCCAATATCTTAAAAATAAAAAGTACAATTTAATTAAACAGAAGACTAGAAAGATAAGCCTAGTGATATTACAGTATAGAGTATTGCAGAACTGCTGATAGAGAGCCCAATTCTGCTCTTAAATGCTAGGTATGAAACACTAATTAAAGCAAATTGAATCTTCATTGTGTTTGTATATCTGAAAACAAAATGGATTTCTCATATGGTCTACATTTCAGAGTATACACCAGCAAAGCTGAAGAAAAAAATGGATGCTCTTTTCAATTTTTTTTTTTTTCCTTTAGTTTTTAGGGCACTTTATTTTCAGACATGGGTTGTTTATATAGCAATTTAATATATTGAGTATTTTTGCCTCAGGCTGCAAGGTTGTGGCATGGCAGCTGATCTATTTCTCTTTTGGATTAAGTATTTAATCCATAAAATTTTCCTTACTCTAGGGGACTTCAGTGGCTTTAAACATTACTCTTGGGCTTTCCAACTTGTATAGACTATTAAATGAACTGTTGTGGAATTTTTATCAAAAGCTTTATTTACTTTTTCTTGAGCTCTCAGGAACTGCACTGCACTTACTTTCCCTGGCTCCTTTCCTCCTGTGGACTCAACCTGCTGTTAGGTACATTTTGTCTTTTCCTGCATCTGCTGATAAGGAAACCTTTTTCCCATTGGGCTGAAGAGTGGCCCCAACATCAGCTGGCAGGGATTGCCACAGGATGTCACCTCCAGTGCAGCCATGGCACACAGTGAAGGACAATTTCTCTACCTTCAGCTGAAATGTG
Source organism: Aegithalos caudatus (assembly GCA_013389925.1). Classification (NCBI taxonomy): domain Eukaryota; kingdom Metazoa; phylum Chordata; class Aves; order Passeriformes; family Aegithalidae; genus Aegithalos; species Aegithalos caudatus. Next base: position 11,882 of record WEIU01002281.1, read on the forward strand.
CTGAAATCAAGAAGGAGAAGGAGTGGCAGGAATCCTTGCCAAGCAGAGCTGATGGTTGATAGCTCTGTGAATGGGATTTGTACGATGTGTTTTGAGATAAGGGAGGGATTAAGCTGATCTCTCTGATGTCCCATCCAATGCTCAATTCAGGTGTCTGATAGCTGGACCTTCAAGCTGGGAGAATTTGTACACTTAGAAGGAGAAAATTTCACTTAATAATTTTCAGGCTAAGTTCTTAAAGGAATAAGCAGGGGAAAAAAAACCCAAAAGCAAAAAACCACACCTTTTTATGTAAAGGCAATGAATCTGTTTCAACTGTGTTGCTGTCAAGGCTGATTTTAGTTACAGAAAACTGAGTTTTCATTTTAATGGGTGTGGAGTTGTTTGTTTTTTTTTGCTTGGAAGTGTTGTGATGAGAGACAGGAACATTGGATAAAAATATGTATTTGTCAAAGAATAGAAGATATTGTTTTGACAATGAGAATCAGGAATATGTAACTGAAACTAATTTTCAAAACTGTTTGGTATTGTTTCCTCTCAGCTAGAGGTTTTTATTTGCTTACATTTCCAACTGCTTACAGCTTTTGCTCTGAATTACATTGTTTGCACTCATTGTGATGCTGATAGAATTGTTCTTTTTAATAAAAAGAATAATTTAGCTAATTTCTCTTTTTTTTTTTTCTTTTTTTTTTTTTCCTAAGAAAAGATTGTAAGAAAAGCTTAGGAAGGAATCTTAAGTTTTCTTCCAGGCAGTGGGTTTATTGGCTGTGATAGAGATCTAAAAGACATTAAGAGATCTAAGGAATACCTTTGTCTCATGGGTGGCTTGGTTCAGGATGTGTCACAGAAAATTGCAATCTTTCAGACTGATTTTTGGCATTGTTTTCATATATGGGTGGGGTTTTTGAGTGAAATGACTGTCTTTTCCATTGAATTTGAACTGGAACTAGTAGCTTTCTTCAGAGCAGCCCACATGGTGCTGTGCTTTGCATTTGTGGCTAAAGCAGAGTTGGTAACACAGCGATGTTTTGGGGTTGCTGAACAGTGCCAAACCTTGGTTTTATCCAGCCCCACAGAGACTGGGAGGCTGGGAATGGGCAAGAGGTTGGGAGGAAACTCAGGACAGCAGGGCCTGGCTTACCAAGGGGCTGTGCCATCCCATCATGTGGTGTGCTCAGACATAAAAGCTCAGGACAGGAGGAAGAAGGGACATTCAGGGTTCAGGTGTTTTGTTTTCCTAAGCAGCCATTAATGTGCTCTGAGTCTCTGCTTGCCTGGGAGGTGATGAACATCTGCCTCCCAATGGGGAGCAGGGGATTTTGCTGGACTTGCACAAACAGCTTTGCTTTTCCCTATTAACCTGCCATTGTCTCATCCCACAAGTCTCCTGGCCTTCCTTCTGTTTTCTCCCTACCCCACAGAAGGATGGAGTGAGCAGGAGGCAAGGGTGAGCATTTGGCTGCTGGTCAGGGTCAGGATCCTGCAGAAATTATGGAGTGAAAGAAGCTGCTCTCATTGTTTGGCTTAAAGGAGGTACCCACAGGCCTCAAGGGGAAATCCCTGGGATGTTCTGGGTCCTTTCCTGAGTTTCCAACTTTTTGATTCTAGTATGTTATCAATATGTACTTGATAGTGTAAACCTGAGTTCCCTGCCAGAAAAACAAGCATAGTCAGCAACAGCTGTAGCTGCAGCCATGAAGTTGTATTTGCAGAAAAAGTCTGATCTGTTCTTGCTGGCCCTCAGGCAGCTGCTGCTACAGCAGTGCTGTGGCAATCCTCTGGTATCTTTTCCCTGGCTGTTCTATGGTTCCAGTGGGAATTCTCTGTGAAATAAGATGACTCTTTGGTAAACAATCCAGGGTTAGGGAAATGCCAAACTCCCATTTATAAGTCTTGGATTAAAAGACTAATTGTAACAGCATCCCAAATTTTCAATGTGAGCAGTAGTTGAGTAGGTAGATAAAAGTCTGAGAGGTTTTAACCTTACAAACATAGTGTCTCCACAGATGTGGTGCTGCCTCATGTTGTGTGTTACCGTAATTAAGAAGCATTCAGAGGCTGTTTCTCTTTCAGAGATTTCAGACATGTTCTTGTGATTCAAATTTTAGTGAAGATCATAACCTGTACTCCAATAGCACAATTAAGGTAATTGACAAAGGCAAAACTAGTTTGCAAAGTTAATTAGATTTTTCCATCTCCTCACTTTCAATTAAGCTTGTTGGTCTGATGCATTTCTTCCTGTTTAATTGCCATTTTTTTTACACAGTATACAGGTTGTAGTACTCAGGTAAATAGTGGGTATTGAAATAATCATGAAGCTCAACTTTTTTTTTCCAAGTTGAAATTGTCCTCCTCTGTTTGAGCCAGCAGTTTCATAATTAATATTTACTTCATTTTTGTAGCAGTTTTGATTTATGCTTTGAAGTACATTAGGGTTTTTTTGTTGTGTGGAGATTTTGTTTTATTTTTTTTCCTGACAACAAGAACCCTTATGTATTGCAGAAACAGATAGAGCGCATTATAACAACTATAATTACAGCAGATGAAATATTAAGAGACTACAAATCCTTTAAACTGTTCATGGATTAGGTTAGAAATTATAGCAGTGCTGAATGTTAAACCTGACAGTGTCAGAAAAATATTTATGGCTTGGGTAGCACAGCAGTATTAAAAGTTGGATTGCTGCCCTGCAGATCATACAGTTCTGTCAAACACTTTTCATGGGCAACTATGTTAGGATTCAGCTGAATAATTCACTCCTTTCAGAATATATAGTGGTTTGCAACACCATCGATAAATTTATTCTTTTGATTGTCATGTAGGTGAAAGGAGGACAAATACAGCTAAAGCAAGATTAGATGCCGATCATAGCTAGTGTTCATAAAGCGTGTATAAATACATATTTTAAAACCCAAATGTTTGTTCAACGTGTGCATACAAGCATCTGTCCAGTCCCTGCAATGATGAGATACCAGAATCCCTTGGTTCAGTTAAGTACCTTGCAGAGAGCGAAAAGTAAAAATTCCTGGTTCTCTTGACAATGACGGCATTTGTGCATTTTAGTGGAAATTTGTGGTTTGACAAGTTTGAGAACAGAAACAGCAACTCAAGTGGCAATCTTCTGCACTGTTCTCTTCCCTCCTGTACCTTATATCTCATGAGCCTGGACTGAGCTTCCCTGCATGCTGCCATCCGTTCATTTGCCCCATCTGGAAGGGATATTTACCCTCCCACAGCTGACTTGCACAGACACAACTCCATCCAAGGGGTCACTCAGCAGTTTGCTGTGGCTGTAGCTGTCCTGGCTGTGCCACAGGCCAAGTGAACAGATTCTCAGGCTGTTGCTGCATGATACACTCCTGTCATGTCAGGTGTATTCCACAAGAGTCTGTGGGCTGTGATCCTTGGCATCCCACGGGACATGAGGTGGCTCTCTGCTGACAGTCTGGAGTTCTCCCAAGGGGTGTGAACTTCAGCTGGGCAGATAAATTCTTGCCATACCATTGTGTTGTGTAAGATCCTAATGGAAAGCACAGCTGTATGTTCATGGTTTATCACTATTTTATTTTAATTTATTTAAATGAACCTGGCTTTCTGTTGTTTCAATTGTAAACCCTCCCAGTCCAGCACCCTAAAAACTTACATATTACTATTGTGCACTAATGTGTGTCAGAACGTGTGGAATTTAATAATCTTGTGAAAGTCCCTTGATTTTTGAGAAATATGCTCGTTCCATTGTCTGAATCTGAATAGTTTCTGAGTATAATCTTAGCTAATAGAAAATTATTTGCTTCTTTGAGACCAGTCTTCTACTCCAGATGATGTAAGAACATGTAAAGGGAGATGATTTTGCTCTTTTATAGGCATTTGCAGTGAAACATAGATGCTTAAAATAATTGAGCGTTGTCTAGGCAGCTAGATTTGTATTTCAGCTGTTGTTCAGTAAAATCTAAGGGTCTGGATTGTTCCTTTATTCAGTAGAGAATTCAAGGGACTGTACAAGACCATAGGAAGGCTGATGGTTTTTAAATCTGTGTTTCCCTAGATAAGATGGATGACAACAAAGCTTGGTATTTTCCATAGTGATGTATGCAGAGATTTTTCTCAGTGTCAATGTTAATGTTCATGGTGATCCATTAGGCAATTGTCTTGCCTAATTATATGTTTCAAATATGTCTTGACATGTCAAAAATATTTAACTTTCATCTTACATTTATTCAGCTTTCTGAAGGACTGTGATCTTGTCAAATTAAAAGGACCAAGGATGGTGGGTTTGGAAAACAATTGGGAAGTGTACAGTCTGCAAGGCTTTTTGTTTATAGAGTTACTGGTTTCCAACAAATGTGCTTGGCTTTCCGTGCCAGAAGGCTAATAGAGAATCCTCAGAGAATTAAATGTACAAAGTAGGAGAAGCTGGGGAACTCTGGAATTTTTTTCAGGCTTTCAAACTCCTCTTGGACAGCGATGATAGCTCAGAAGTGAGTTGATCTGTGGCACGTAGGAGGGAATGTGTTTCTTCAATTGAACATTTTGTGTATTGAGAACCTAATCTGTTTGATTTGGGGGTATGTGAAGGTGAGAGGTCATATCTCCTGCCCATATACAACTCAGTGTGCATTCTTTTGTGCAAATGTTATCAGCTGTGTCTATTCCAGTTTGGTTTTTTTTTAATTTGAATTAGTCTTGCCATATATCTCTGCTGTTCAGATGGCTGGTTTTGTTTTCTTTTTAACATTGATTAGATGATAAGTTGAAACTCCATAAAGATCAGCAAAATGAAAACCATTATTTCTCTTGCAATCCCTACAAACATGCAAATGCAGGGATTCTGAATGCTCAAGCTGTAATGCAGGTAACACTGGTAGAGCAGGCTCTTTCCTTTGAGGACACAATAAATGGACTGTGCTTTTGGGTCCTGCAGAAGAGACCATTCAAAAGATTCCAAACAGAATGTTTTCTTCCTGTTATCGAGATATCAATCTGTTTACCACACTTAAAAGGGCTTATCAGTGTGTGATCCATTGACTACTTTTCCTCAGAGTTTACCTGGCAGACACTGCTGCTTTTTTATGGGTTGAGGGAAGGAACACCAGCTTCTGCACATTCCTCTGGTGGTTTAGTTTATTAGGGAAATGATGCATTTAACACCCCTACAAACAAATCGGCTGTGTCATGGGATATTAACTTTCTCTTGCCTGAATTAATGAAATCTGTTTGAAGATTTTTTTTTTT
>WEIU01002281.1:23966-41951 GCA_013389925.1 Aegithalos caudatus
TTTTTTTTTTTTTCCAATTTATTTTTCCATTTGCAAATTAAATTTCATTTGTGGGCATAAAAATTACAACATCATCTAATGCTGTCTTGAGGCAAGTCATCATTTGCTGATGATGTCCAGTCGTTCAGCACTGGAGCTGGAAATGTCATTTTTTCTTTCCATCAGTGCAAACCCTATTTTTTATTAATGAGTGTGGTGTGATTAAGACACAACATCAGTTTAAATGCCTTTTCCAGTTTTGTTCACTTAACACAGGGAGTGGAATCTCTCAGAGCAGTGCAGAATGCCAGTACTGTCCTTTTGGTGGGGAATGGAGACCTGATTTGCTCTCTCACTGCACTCATAGCGAGAGGCTGAGTGTTTGCCCAATTCTTCTGCCCCTCATTATGTGTTTCCTCTGTCAGTGGAAGAAAATGGAGCTGCTCTGTTGTTGTTGGGCACAAAATAAAAATGTTTGACTCTAGTTTAAAAGTCAGAAGAATATCAGAAGGCTTTATTTACAATTCATCCAGCCTTTTTATAACATGCTGCGCTAAAAAGGCACCTTATTGGTTCATGGAATTGACACTTCTCTTCACTGGTTAAGTAAAAGAAACAACACCTGGAAGAGGAATTGTTATGAGAAAATTATTATTTACTTAGAAGTGTTATGAGTTATTTACAGAAATTGTTTTTGAAAGAAAATTCTCCCAAGAAATCTTCCCGTGGGAAGAAATTCAGCCACTGACAGGCTGAAAACCTTTCAGACTCAGAAATATCAGGCCCACCCTGCTCCAAGAAAATTATTTTCCCCAACTTAGAGGAGGAAAACAAAGAGCTGTGGTTCATTCCTCCAGGGGTTCGTTAAAATGCATTTTATATGACTGTAGTGGTTAAATATTCTTGTTTCAGTAAGTGAAACTTCATACTGGCTTTGGAAACTTTCAGGTAATAAAAATCTCTACTCTGAAAAAAATCCTTCTTTAGTTCTGAGTATGAAGTTCAAAGTCTTTTATTGCAAGCATAGTGGTCCTGAAGGGAATTTGTTAGCTCTCAGAACCAGGCTGCTGCAGAATGCAAAACTCCTTTTTTTTGGTGGGCAATCAACAGGTGGGGATCGAGTGTGTCCCCTCAGCCCAAGCCTGGTCAGGACCCCATATCCAGGCTGCCAAAAAACAAGCAGAAATAAATTAAAAAAAAAAAAAAATTCTACTTGTGATTTTCAGCTTGCTATGAAGAGTTAGTTTGCAGGAGAAAACCTAAAATTAATACCCACAGTAGGTTTTATAGCTTCCCTCTAGCTTCTGAAGTGTTTGCATGTAGATGAGAGTGGGATATACATTTTCAGCAGTCGGCTTCCTGTCACTCATAAATATTTTTTTTTTCCCCCCTCAGGGTATCCTCAATCAGGGTATCTTATTATTGAAAAGTTTGCCTTGGATGTCTGAGCAGGAATGTCAGGCTTAGTCAGAAAAATCTGATGCCTGTTGATTTTGATCTCAGAAGGAAAAAGCAAACTTATCTGTAGATGCTCTTACCAAGTCCATCTGATAGTTTTGGAGTCAGAGTTCTTGATCTGGATTAATTTTATTTTGTGAAATATAATTGGGTTTCCTGGTGTCAGCCATAGATGATAGTGCCATTGCAAATTAGAGTTTCCATTTCTTTAACTATGATTGTGAGAATATATTTGTTAGGGTTTTTATTTTTTTTTCTCACAAGTATTTTTTTAAACACTTAACAGTTTTTGGTTTTTTTTAATGTTAATTGCAAACTGATTTAGGTCATGATGGTAAGAGTATTCGCTGGAATTTCTTACAGAATGAACTATCAAGTGACTAGAACTTTTATATTAGTACTCAATTTACTGAGGAAAAAAAATCAGATAATTCACAGTATACCATAATATTGCAGTCTTTGTTAAATCTGTGCAATTAGTTGTCAAATCCTGTGCCAATAGTTGTCAAGGTTTTTGTCTTATTAAAATCTGCTTTGAATCTAAGTGCCTTTCAGGGAAAAAAATAATCAATTTTATACTTTATGTAAGTATCCCTTGCTAGAAGCCATTTAATATCACCTTTTGACTAACTCTGAGCTTTGTATGTTTTTTATACTCAGTGAAATTCTGCTGGCTTGCTGTTGGTAGTGTTCCAGAAGTACAAGTGAAGAAAAATCTCTTTTTTTTGTCAGACCTGCAAGAAAAAGAATCAGTAGCAACAAAAATTTTTTGGTGACCAGGTGCTTGTTGCTGGAAAAGATATCATGTAGCTTATTTCTAGGTCTCATAAAGGTTTGGTTTAATGGAATAATTAAAGGTCTGTGTACAAGGTGGTGCCAAGGGGCAGGAGTACTGGTGTAGGCACAAATGGATAGCACTGAAGAGAAGGCAGAGACTGGAATCTCTTAGGCAGGAGATACTGGGAAGAGTTGAGTAAGGAGCTGAAATCAGAAGAATAACTCTGTGACATCTTGAATAACGAAATAAGCGGCCTAACTATGAGATTAAGATGAGAATTTATTATGATTACTCTTGATTTCATACCCTGGAAGGAGGCTTTGCCCTCAAGGGAGAGAGGTTTCTGTATTAAAATGTGGTGCAAGCAGAGTGTAGATATAGCCATTAGAATAAGGCCATTCTTTCTGCTTTCCTCATGTCAGTGAAAGGCAAAGCAAAGAGTAGAATTAATATTCTGAGACCAGCAGCCTTTATGGAGCAGATTGGTGTCACATCTCTTTGCACTGATCAGATGGCTTTTCACTTTGCACAGTGCATCATTGTTGAAAAATTAAACAGTGATTTTGGACTCTTTTCTTGTCAGTCTCTGGCTTCACGTGAAACATATTCAGACTTGAAATGTGAAGAGAAGTATTACACAATTATGGCATCACCATCTCGTATTACTTACTAGCATGGGATTTATACAATAGTGACTAACTTCTGAAGTGGTAAACTACTGCTACCTTATATTTCTATTATATTCTCATCTTCCTCCTCTTTACATTGTATGAGTAAGAGATAAATCAGTAGGTAATTTGATTTATTACATTAAATTTGTACATCCATATATTTTTTCCTCATTCCCAGTAGTGAATATGTTTGGGTCTTGTCCTAATTTTACTGGACTATACCAATACACACTGTGCCTTCCCCATTCAGAAATTTTTGAGGTGAAACTATGAGAAATTACTTATTATTTGTTCTACAAAAGAGAAATCCTCCATAGCCTGTTCCTTTGTTAAATTTTGCCCAATGAAATCTGTTTTCAAGCCATTAATTTGCTTGCTGTCCTTTTATTATTAGAGAAGTTTCTCTGGGGCCTAGCTGTTAAGGCTCTGATATTTTACCAGTTGTAGTAATTTTTAGCTCCAATACCTTTTTTCTTGACAAAAGATTTATAGTTTGGCTGTAGATAGATCCTTGCACCAGCTCTGCCTGGCGTGGAGTTAATTTTCTTCATAGCAGTCTGTGCAATGCTGTGCCTTGGATTTGTGACTGGAACAATTTTTTGGCTCGTACTGAGCAGTGCCTGGTCTGCAATTTCTCACTTTTCTCCGATTCATTTGGAGTTTGGTTTGGTCATTTATTTTTCTTTACTAAAATTTCTTTATCTCAACTCACTTTTTATTTTTTCTTGCTTTTGACAGTTCTTTTCTCTCCCTGATCCTGCTGGGGTAAAGTGAGCTGAAGGTGGAGGCTTAGGTGATGTTTGGGGTCAACCCATCTCACCATTCTTCAGACACTAGGTATAAGAGGTGATTATGGTGTCTGAATCTGGAAAATCCGTCCATTTGTCTTTTCCTTGGAGAACAGTTTATCCTGCAATCATATTTAAGAACAAAGCATATCTTTGGTTATTTGGTGGTGTCCTTCATCTTACTCGTTAAGGTGGCTAATACATTTGCCTTGTATTATGGTCATTTGTTTGAATAAATGTCATCATTATACTGATTAATGTCCTGCCTTTTATAAAACCCATAAAATTTCCTGTCTAAAATCTCAGTGTCCTATCTTCAGTGATGCAGAGCTACTATTTTTCATATTTAACACAGCTCGGGAGAAGGACTAAAGGAATGGAACAAACTTTTTAAAAGTTGTTTTATTCTTTCTTTGGAGATATTAAAATAAGTCCAAAAGGTCATGCAAGAATCTAGGCAGCTGCTTAAATCTGGGCAACAGAGCTTTTCATGGTGGAATCATGATGGAACACCCACAAACTCCCTGGAGGTGGAAGCACCTGGTGTAGCTGAGCACAGATATCAGCAGACCTGAGCTGAGCTAAGCTGCAGATTTGGGCACAGTGATTGATTCCAAATGGGCATGTAGTTGTTCATGCCCCATTTTGCTGTCTGTGATATTATTTCCACAGAGCATATCTGACAAGAGATGTAAAGTCTAATGTGTCATTTCAATCCAGCTCTCTGGCCCTTCTGCTCTAAAGGCAGCTCTGGGGTTTTGTGTCAGTAGGACCAAGAGTACCATAATCAAACAAGAGAGGAGTGTAAAACAACTGCAAACCTGCCTTTGAAATGCTTGTAACAAAGGGGCTAAACTGTTTACATCTCTTGATACCACCATGTACTTTCAGATCATCTGGATGACATGATAAGTTATGACAGTTTCAGCAAACAAAATTTTCCTTGATCAGTTTGTTGTTTTCTGCAGAGGATAAGATTTTAATGTTTTCTGTCTCTTCTCAAGGACTTCTGCTAAGGACTGAGCCCTGAGTCCTTTATATCTCATGCCCTATTTTTTAGTGTCCAAATATATAAATGGAGTGTTTTAGATGACATCTGAACTGTTTTAAATTTGGCAGAACCTTACTGGTCTAAAGTTCTCTATGATTCTTTGTTCTTAAGCAATCCTTTGAGCTTTTGTTTGCTTTTGTAGCACAGTGGGACAACTGGGTCTCCTGACTTACAGATGGCAGCAGCAAATGGTTTTCCTGCTTCAGGGAATGGCTGCTGACCATTTCTCCTGGGTCAGCTGCTAAGTCCAATACCTCGGACACAGGCTTCTCTCTCATCAGCTTCTCCTCTTTGGGCTGAGCTCCAGTGGTGCTGAACTCCTCCTGCCAGTGCTTTGTGAGCACAGAAATTGCTCTGCAGAGGTGTCAGTCAGATCCTGCATGGCAGCTCTTGCTGCTCCTCCCTCCTGGCTCAGTGCATGGGCCCAGGTGCTGTCAGCACTGTTTAAAGCACTGCTGGTTGAGCTCCTGCCTGAAGCAGTGAGAGCTCCTGTGTCTGTCAGAAGGGCAGGGACACCCCTTCACACCCCTCTGGAACACTTCCATGCTGTTACCTTTGAAAGCTGCTCCTCAACCTCCACCTGGCTCTGGGCTTCCACCTCTAATGTTAATTAACCCTTTCTCTATGCTTTGCTCATGTTCCCACTGCTGTTTTAAGGCTGATGGTTCTTGCACTATTTCTTTATTAATGTTTTATTTCTTTCTTCATAGCTTCTCCATAATGTGTCTCTCTTAAATTTTGTGCCTACATTTTTCTGATGAAATTGGAACTCTGGTCTTTCAGACAGGGATATATAACAAATTGATAGAATTGGGTACTTATTGTGATTATAGCTACTAAATTAATTATTTTGCTTTTTTCTTTCATGAAAAGCCCTCCAGTACAGAATATGGTTTCATAAATATGCTGACTGTAGTTGTTCTGAGGATAATAAATTTTCCACTTATTTATTGAAAAAGAAGGATATCCTTGTTTGCTCCCTTAAGAATGGTGAAGATTTATTCTAGATCATATGGTTCTAAGGATAACTTAAGAATAAGAATAACTTGAAATTTCAGAACTTCAGTCTGCAAATTAGTAGCCCTGTGATGGATTTCTTTTCCTGAGCAGATAACCTGTTAGTGTCTTTGATAGTGGCCCTTAATTTGTGCCACTTATTTATACCTGTTAATTGTTTTGTAAATGTCTGTCAGTGAGCATGTGTATGGATATGCACTATCTTCCTCAGATTCACCAGCTTTGAATATGCTGTTTTTGCTAGCTAATATCTTTGTTATTGTAGTTTGCAATCAGTTAAGTGTACTTGACAAATTCAGGACACCATTTCTGGCATCTTGCGTTGAGTTTTGTCTCATAAAAATTAGTTGGCTAAGTGCAGATATTAAATAATTCCTCAAAATATCATAAATAATTACTGCTGCATATGGGGATCATTTAGGCACATTCATACATGAAATAGTGATTTTCATAAAAGTATATCATAAATAAATAATTGCACTAATAGCAAGTCCATATGAAGAAATATCAATCACAGTCAGAGTTATTACAGTGTGTTGTGTTCATGCAAGTGGAGAAGTGGCATTATAAATGCTGATTAAGCTGGGAAATAAACTAATAGGAAAGCACAAAGCTGAATGTCACTGCAAGCATATTTCTGTGAGTTTTGATTCAGTCTTGCCTACTAAGTGCTGCAGGTGAATTGAGAGGAGCTTCCACCTGTAAAGTTATAGTGACACTTAATGAATACATTGGTGTTTTAGTCACTGGAAGTCCATTGAACTTCAGGTTGTTAATCTTTATAAAGCAGAGCTTCCAAGTGTCTCATTGTTGTAGGCCTTGCAGTGCAGTCATTGAAAGGTTCTTTAAAGAAATGCAAAATACTCAAGGGTGGTTTAAAATACATTTTTAATTTTATAGACTCTTTTTTTCTATACATAAAATTTATTTTCCTTCTTGTGGATAGTTAAAATATCAGATTTGGCAAATTATGTTTTTCTAAATGCAACAGCTTATTTTATCCACTTTAGAGTCTGAGAGATCCATCATACAACCAACACATGTTCCACTATGCTACAAATAATATTTGTAAATAAAAAGCATTCTTCAGCTTGCTGCCACTGTAAGTGGTATAGCTTCAGCTTCCAGGGAATCTGATTTTTGTCAGGCAGGAGTAAAGGAACAGCCCTTTGTCTCCTGTTCTAACCATTTATTCCCTGTGCATATCTGATGGACATATGCAGACAGGCTGACAACAGATTTGTTATCTGCAGGCCAGCAGAAAAATTAAATAATATGAGTAGGAGTCTAAAGAGGAGTGAGTGCACAATAAAAAACTGACAAGCCCTTGAGAAAGAGCTGAAGGAAAAGCAGAGCTCTTTGGCTCTCCTGGCCTTTGTTGGCCTACATTTTTTTAATGATAGAACAAATATTTAAATTAAAAATATGTATAAAATTATTTATATTTCTAGAAAAAGTACACTTGTTTTCTTTTCTCCCTCTTATGTGCATTTTGGAAAAATCTTAAGTTTTATTAATACATTTATATATTTTTAACCTCTGGGCTTGCTGTGCAGTAAAAGAAGTATGACCCATAAAATGGGGATGTGCTTATATTCAATTGTTGTTAATCCTGGGACTAGTGACTTTTATCTGGTCTGAGGGTCCATCTGTGTAGATCTTTGCAAGGAGGTGTTTGCCTCCTAACTTGACAGGAGGCTAATCTATCCTTAGATTGTTGCACTTGTGGTGATTATTGCACACTTTTATTGTATTATTTCTTAGCTAATATAATATTTTTTTTCCAAATAATAGCTGGTCTTAGCTAATATAATATTTTTTCCAAATAATAGCTGGTTAAAGCAGTCTCACAGAAAACAATTTGTTATAGAAGACAAAACACTCTGAGAGGTGAAACATTCACTTGTTTCCTGAGTTTTTCCCAGGTTCTACTCAACGTTCCTTTTGCAGGCATAGGGACAAAAAAGGAAATAAGATAGTTCACGAAGAGATGGCAAAGGATTTCAATAAAGAAAGGGCAGATGAGTTTCAAAGATGAACTTTTGTCTGTTGCTTTTGATAATTTTGTAGTAGCAGCTTAACTAAGCAAAGCATGCTGACTGTGGGTTTTAGATTTAACATATGGGTTGGGTGAAAACTGACTTAGAAAATATGGAATCACCATCACTTAGACTTGTATTTATTGTTTTTGTGCAATTTCTCAGTTTCATGAATGTCATGACCCCTTTTCAGCAAGTTAATTTGTACAATGTGTCCAAATCACTGCAATAACACACAGAAGAAGTCATATTTGAACATATGATTGGTGCTTTCAAGCTTTGATACTGCCCTGGCTTCCTCTGGTAAGAGTTGAAGATATTGTCAGGAAGCTAAGTAAAATGCAAAAACTGCAGAAAATTCTTTCACATTGTTCAGATCTCTGTTTTCTACCTTTCTCACCCTTGTTCCTCCCAAGAAGAATAAAGAGAAAACATTGAGAGTGACTCAGGAGAGGCTTAGATTTCTCAGAAATATGGTTGGGAGGTGAGTTTCTGGAGCCTGAAGGGATCTTTCAGACATGGTTCAGTCTGTTTTTCCACTAATTAAAACATCTTTGATTTTGCTTTTTGGGGTTTTGTTTGTTTGTTTCATTTTCTTTTGTGTTTTAAAAGTCAGGCATCTCAGGGAGGTGATTGATTTTGAGTGGCACAAACACACAATGCTCCCCTTTCCACATCCTGCTCACCCAAAGGGTTCCAAGCCTGGCCCCTCATTCAGAGCAGCCAGAGTTACATTGGATGAGTAAGAAGGAGGACAAGGATGAAGCACAACCTGAAAGACACATGGGTTGTGCTCAGTGCTGGAATCCTGTCTTTACACCCAACAGTGCAATTCCCCAATCTGCAAAGAAAATGAGCAGATTTGTCTTGCATCGATTTCTACAGTAAGGAGACTTTTCTGTCAGGTTCCAGCATATTCCCAGTGCTTAATCAATATCAGTCTTAAACTGCCACCCATAGCCATTTCCAGGGGTATTTTTCTTTGCTTTTCTGACTTACTCTCGTAATGCCATATGTGTCTTTAGTGGATTAAATATTGGAAGAATACATGTGTAGATGTTTTTGATGAATAGTATCTTTAATAGAAATTTAATAACCTCAAACGGGAAATATTGATCTTGTTCTTGCTCTTATAAATTCCTCTCAAACTAAGTTTTTTGCCTTTTTTTTTTGTTTGTTTGTTTGTTTTGTTTTGTTTTTTTTAAGTTGCAATTACATAGGAAGACAAGCACAGTTTGCTACCTGTAATCTAACATGAGTCTTGATGCAATACACATTTTGCAGCCCTGAAGGTCAGGAACTTGAATGTTATTTATTAAGGAGAGAGAATGTGCCAGGAGGGTGTATTTTTAGAGAGAAATGGAACAACGGGGAGAGAATTCATGACATTTCTAATACCACAGAACTTGTTAAGTGGCTATGGAAATTAAGCACATTGATGAATTTTAGCAAAAGCATTGACAGAAACATTAAGAAATACTTGAGTAGTCTGCATCACATACGCTATGCAGGCATTTGATGATGAGCATAAGCTATAAAATTGCTAATAAAAGGCACTGTTAAGCAGTGCTGTGTTCTGGGCTGCTGCTGGTCCTGATGTGGCATGAGAAGGGTCTCTGGGTGTATCCAAGGTGGTCTGGCTGGGTCAAGTCAGCCTTTGAAACAGTGGAGAGCACATTCTGTTGTGACAGTATAACAGACTTTTTGCCATCACAGCAGGGGGAGTAGGCAAACTTTGCTGGAGTTTGCTCTGGTTGTTATTGACTACACCATGGAATTCAAATGTTTCAGGCCTAGAGCTTTCCTGGCTAAGTCTTACCATCTTTCTAGCAGAATTCTCCATTACCAGTGCCCAAAATGGCTTGTTAGCACCCTTATCTACTTGGCTACTTTGAGGAACCATTTGATGGTAAAGGCAAGGCTCTTCAGTCCCTTGGGTCTTCAGATTGCCCAACTCTTGTGTTTGACATGTCTCAGTGTTTACTTAGTACCATAAATCACCCTTAACATAAACTAGTTCACAATTTTGTGTACAACGAATAACTGATTTAAAAGTTCTAACCATGGAGAACATAGTTACTGTTTAATGGAGCAAATATTGTTCTTGTCTCTTTCTAATCTACTGAAATTGTGTATCATCTCCCTAATAATCTGTTTATAATTCAAGAGAAAAGGCTCTTCTTAAAAAAAATTTACCACCAGAGGGAGAAAAATTCCTTTTATATGCAGTGCCACTTGAGGTTCTGTGCCTATTCAAATCTTAATTCCATCAAGAATAGTATCTCTAAATCCTAATATAATTCAGGCATGGCTTTATTTTTTTTTTTTTCCTAAGTGCTCACAAATCATGAAAATTAGTAAATGTTAGAAGAACTCTAATTGTATAGAGATAAACTATTCTTTTTTCTAAAGTGATCAAAAGTCCTATTAGTGTTTCAATGTACCTGATATGTAATTTTTTTATAAAATACCCAAGGTGAAGTTGAGGTTGGAGAACTGAAGGTGAGTTGATTGCATGTAAAATGGAATGTCTCCAAGAAACTGAGATTCTCGAGTTCCTCTTGCACCCTGCCCCAGTGTTCAGCTGCCCTCTTGAAGAAAGTTTTCCATCTGCTGCAAGAGCAGCCCATGATAATAACATTTTCTGAGGTGAGGATTGCCTGGAGTACCCAGCTCCTCTCTCAACCAAGGATTCCATGATAGCACATGTGTAAAATTTATTGAAGAAAACCAGCTAGCAGTGATGGTTCCAATGGTCTCAGCCAGGGAGCAACTTCCCTGCCCTGGGTGTGAAGCTGACACGTCTGCACTCACACTTAGTGCAAGAGAGAAATAGTGCTTAGATTCTTAAAATGGGTTATAAAGCCTATGTGAAGATTAATGGATGACAGTGTTTTCTGATGAGCCACTACCACACTCTGCTGACTGCACACTGATTATTTTTTTATAGCCCTCACAGCCTTAGGAACAGCAAGAGTGAAAATTCTGAGCTAGTTCCACTTTACTGATCTACTTTTATTTCTTGGTACTTTTTTTTTTCATTGATGGTAAATTCATGTTACTTTTTTCCATGTCTTTGTAGAAATGAATAATGATTTAACAAAAGATTTTTCCTCTACTTACAAATTGGAGGAAGTTCCTCTTGTACTGTAACAGGAATTTCATCAGAGTCACAGAACAGTTTAAGTTGGGATAGACCTCAGGGGTCATTTGGTCTAATTCCTGGTCAAAAAATTTTCAGTTATGCAGCTGTTGTCAGAGATACATGGAATTAAATGTTAAAAATAAATGTATGTATTTTTTTTCCTACATCTGACATAAAATTAATTTATAATCCCTAGAATAAAATTAAATAATCAGCTGCTGCAACAGATAATGTTTTGACCAAGCTCCTGATTTTCAGTCTGGTGAGTGGTGTGAACAAAGCTCTGAATCTGGATATCTGCTGAGCACTGTCTTTTATATAGATCTGTTAATAATTCTGAAGGTCAGTCCTAACACCAAATAGATAAGATAACTATTAGTGTGTTAGAACTAAACCTATCATTAGTGCTTTCAGCAATAAGAGGGAGGTGGAATTTTTAGATTTTTTTCTGTTATAGTAGATAACTGCTTTTAATTCTCAAGTAAAAAATAAAAGGAACTGTTTCAGAAAAGCTCTTGGCTTAGTTTTCCAATTTTGTCATGTTTCTGTAGTTGAGTTGAAAATTTCATACAGAATTGTGTTTCTGTATAGAGTTGAAAATTGCTCAGGAAGAAGGTGAGTTCATGTGGCTTTCTTATGTTTTGGTTTTATTTGATGGGGGGTGTTTGGTTGGGTTTGTGGGTTTTTTTTGGTTGGTTGTTTTTTTTTTTTTTTTTTTTTTTTTTTTTTTTTTTTTTTTTTTTTTTTTTTTTTTTTTATTTTTATTTCNTACAGAAACTGCAGAGTAACTCAGGCACATTGTGTTGGTGTGGCTGCCTTGGGGACATGGGAGAATATTGAATCTAACTTGAAATGCATTGACTCAGGCCCTTGTTACAGAGGTTCTCCAAACTGTTTGTAGTCCATGGCACTGCTGTCACTTGTTTGTGAGAGCAGACAGTGCCAGGGGTTGAGAAAGCACATGGCCTTGCTCTCAGAGGGAGCAGCTCTCTCCTGCCTGCTCTGTGCAGTAATTGGGAAGAAAGCTGCAATGTGCCCCTTCTGAGCAGCCTCACTGACACAGTCCAGTGGCACCTCAGGAGTCAGGGATTTTCAGCTTTGCCTCCTCAGTGATGAATGTCTTACCAGTGGTGATGTGGGGAGAATCGATAACTCAGCCACCTGGATTTCAGCTGTGGGTCAGCTGCCAGTGGGTTGCAGTTCTTTGCAGGCTGTCCTTGGAATAATTGAGTTGCAAAGGACAAAAAATTCTCATCATGAAGTATGAGACTTCAGCTACTTTATTTGCTTTGTGCTGTTTCACTCACCATTTCCTTTAGGAGTGGTGTTTGCCATTTTTTGGGAATGTGTACTTCTAGGGCTTAGTGGTTTCAAGCAATATTGTAAAACTGCTTTTCCTGTTTAATTTTAGTGTGTATATTCATAGGTGATCAGGATTTGATGTTACTTTTATTTTTGGATGAAACTGAAGTTATCCACTTGTTTATAACTAAGTACAAGATGCTAATAACTTGGTGGGTTTTTCTTGTCTTTGTAAGAGACTTACTGTGAAGTATTGTGAGTTGTGTTGTCTTGACTCATTATTTTCTTCTACTACATATGTGGACAATGAAAGGACAGTCAAATTTTGTACAATTTTATGACTTTCCACTTGTGTGTCATTCCTTCCACTTTACGTCCTTTTTATTGTTTTTTGCTGGATAAATGGCTCTCACACTTTCTGAACTTTTTGTTTATTGAATTTTTTTTAGCTCAGAGGAAGATGTAGAAATAGTACAGCAGGAAATAATGCATACATCTTACGCTGCCAGTGCCCACATGTATTTTCAAAAATGGAAACACAGCCACTTCCATATTGAATTAACCCATGGATTTCTCTTGGCAGTGGCTAACAGGTTAAAAGGTGGCCAAGAAGCACAGCTAACCTGAGAGCTTATATTTATGGGTTGAAGAAAATGCTGTTAGTAATAGTTCATGCTGGACTTGGGGCAAAGGGATTCTATTTTGTACCCTGAAGCATGAGATTTAATTACTCTTGCAATCATTATCTTTGCTTAAAAAGCTGCCACTGTTGTTTATCATCAGAAAATTATCCAACCCTTTTAAAAAACAGCTTTAGTATTTGTCTCAATGAACTTTCACAGCAGTAACTCCATAAATTAATTAAACACTGCCTTGGAAATTGGCTCCTTTTTGCAGTTGAAAGTTTAGCATGATTTCACAGAAGCAGATTTTTTACACTCAGGGTATAAAGTTCAAAAGAAATTGAATAGTTTTACTGTGCCCTTCATTATTTTATTATACTTTTTTCACAGTTGATAAATTAATTGACCAATTACATGCATGGGCTTCATCCTCCTATATCCCCCCAGCCCCTCACCTTCTTTTGGTCCAGTTCAGTCCAAATATGCAAAAAAAGTCTATATAGTAATCTTGTGATCTGTCTTGAGTTGCTGTATTACTGATACCATATTTATGTATTACTGATACCATATCATCTTTGTGATCTGTCAAGAGTATGTTCTTCTAAAGCTAAAACTTAAAAGTTAACCTTCAATCAAATTCAGCAAATTCACTGAGTTAATTAACATAATCATCTCCTGTTTGAGGATGCTGCAAGTTTCAAGTTCTGTGCTATTTTTGTGGTGGGTTTTTGTTTTTTTTTTCATGTTGCTGTCAATTTCTATTTATGAGTCAAGGTGTAGATTACATCTGAGAGCTATTTAGTATTTCTGATACTTACTACAATGCATTTTATCAAGTATTCTTAAATTAAAGATGTGGGGAGAGGTTATGTGCTTTTGTGAGAGTGAATTACATCACAGTTATAGTGAAGTAGAATGAAGGAATTTAGGTGCTGATTAAATTCAAAAAGAGAATGGAAGCCACAACAGAAATGCAAAGAAATGGGGTTCAGCTTTGTTAGTTCCTTCATTAAATTCTCCTCGTAGTTTCAAATGTACTGGCATAAAAGGGGAGGGGGAGTCACAAGTGCTTGGGGGTTGGACAGAGGAAAGGAACATTCACCCAGATTTATGGTCACTTAATTCAAAATGGTCCCAGTGTAAAAAGGCTTAATGTTAAAAAAAAGTGTGATGTCAAGATGATTATCTTCTGGTATTTAATGCTCCTTATAACTATTATTCCTTTATGTCTTTAATGTCTTCTCCAGTGCTTTGAGTTTCATGTTTTTAAATTACCTAGGATTATTGTTAATATAGATTTTCATGGAATTTTGATGACTGTGCACTCAGTGTGGCACTAAGCTTGAAGAGCATCTTCATCTGTCTTTCTTACCTGTAATTAAATATGTATACAAGACCCTGTGTTCCTCTAAGGCAGGTGCTTTAACCCTTCCCAAAATCTAGCATAACAAAAGAGTTTTCTGCGCTTGAATGAACTACACAGCTTTTAGAAACTTAATTCCCTGCTAAAACTGTGTGCCACTTCTCAATAAATGCATCCTTTGGTTTTAGGGTGAAAGTATGAAATGATATGTGGCAGTTTTGAGTGGAATCATGGCATTGGCAACCAGTGATCACCTTCCTGGGAGGTTCCCTCTTAGCTGAACTGATTTCCAGCAGAACTGGTGTGAGCAACATCTCAACCACATGTGGTACCTGCCAAGGAGACAGACAAATCTCATGGCTGCTTGCTCTGTTTCTTAGAGATTCCATACAATTGTGTTTAATTATTCAATTATTCAATATTTTTTTCTTCTGTCAGCCTTGTGAGGTGGCTGTTTGCTGTGACAGTGTTGGCTGCGTTGATTCCTGGATCTTTTTTGTGTGAGTCACCACTTTGTCTGGGTAGCAAGTCTTTGAAGAAATTGGGTTTATTTGTCGTGAATATTCTCTCTGATAACATTTCTCGGTTAATTTATTTTATCAGTAGTCTATAATGTGCACTAATCATCCATCTTGGCCGCTAAGTATATAATAATATGTGCATGTGACTACTGATAATTGCAGCATTACAGGATGCTGAAAAATGCAATTTCACCTAGCCAAGGTTGATATGAGATTATTCGGGTTATTCTAGGGCTATTTCCTTTTTTCCATTTATTTTTCCTAAATCACTGTTATTTTTCTTTCAGTAATCTAATGGTATAATTATTGCTTGATTCATAGCTTACTAAAGTCAGTAGAAATTTCCCTGTCATATTCAGTGGGTATTAGACTTTTTTAGCCTGAATTTGCTTCTTACATTGCATACTTTTTATTTTTTGTTAAGATACATTTTCATTCATTCATTCATGCTGCACAGGCCATTTTTTTCCCTTCTTACCCTTTCTCTTTGAATGGCAGATTACAGTTCTGATTGAAAACCATATAAAAACAATTGAAGCCCTGGTTGTTTTCTTTTGCTTAGAAGTCAAAACAAAAAGTAATAGAAAACTTACAGGATTAAAGGAAACAAAATGCTGGAATTGTAGAAGGAAAACATATGTTGACTAAAATCGCTAGTTTTTAACAAATAAACGTATATATTCGTATGATTCCTTGTAGGGGGATTTGTTCATTGCCTCCAACAAATTTTCTGATCAACTGTCATTGAGATGTACTTTATCCATATGTTACATATTTCAGCTTCTGTAGAGGAATACTTGGTAGTGAGAATATCTCTGGAATTGTTTGCCATATGATGAAATATGGAAGGTCATGCAATGTTACCTCTGTGCAAATGATATTTCTGCTCCTAGTCACAGTATTAGAAATTCAGAATTAAAAAAAAAAATACTGAGTCTGATATGGTTTTAGCACTTGTATGTTTGCCATAAGTTGTTTTAGAGCCCAAATATTTATACTTGTGTTACTCTCTGGTTGACAGCTTCTCACAGAACTGATACCAGCATTTTACCTTGAGTGACACTTTTTTGTCAGCATTCTTTTTGTTTCTTTGAAGGGAATCTAATTTGAAATTGCAGTTTTAAACAATATTCAGCTTAGACTACTTGATTCTCAGTGTTGCTTGGTAGACAATGTGATTACTATAGGAGCTGTTTGTTTTTCTTCTTGAAAGTATTGTTATGAACTGAAACTTGTCAAAACAATGGTTAAGCAAAAAATATACCGTGGTAATCTCTCTTTTTTGTGTGTGTGCTTCAGTTGTGGGTTAAAGCACAAAAGGAAGCTGGAATAAAATCATTTTCAGCTAATGTTTGTGTAGGTTTCAGAAATCATACTTTGAAGCATCATCTTTTCCATGTTATTCTTTTTATCCTAGAGATACTTTTTTTCCTTACTGGGAATCAGTACTAAAATACATGGCAATGCATTTTACTGTTAGTGTGCCATCTGACAGTTTAACCAAGTATTTATGTGGTCTTCACCGTGATATGAGGGGAGAAATTAGAAATATTTATCTTTAATACAGTTACAGGCAAGGTGTCAAGTTGCTGTGTCTGTCTTGATCAATTCTCTGACTTCAGAACAATATCCTCAAACTTGGTTTAGGTATTTAGTTTTTTGTCAGTCTGTTCTTAGGCAGAGCTGATGCACATATTTAGAACGTCAGTGTTTGGTATTCGCCTAATTATTATTTGCCTGTTTTCAGAACATCCCTTACCAGTTGTACTAAGGTGATCATCAAAAACTAAACAGAATGGACAAAAGAATATTTCTAAAAGTATATTTTTAGCTGTAAAGATTCCTGGTTAATTAGAAAGATGTAAGGCTGGAGTTTGCCTGAACAACGCCATCTTATTCTCCTCCTTTAAAAAGCAAACAAAACAGTTTTTTTAAACTTTAAACTGTTAATTTCTGGTGTATGCAAAACAAGTTATGGCACTACAGTATTTGCTTTGCCTGTTTTACTTTTATATGTAAAATTTCATCATGAGTCTCAAAGTTCAGTTTTATAACTCTTAAGAAATTATTCAGTCATTCTGGCTAAACTTGCAGTCAACCACCCTTTTTGCTTTGCTAATGGTATTGGCTGTAATAATTTGATAATCTGATTGTGCACCTTCCATCCTTTCCCAATTTTAATCATATACTTATATTATAAAATAAAATTTTAAAAAGAGAATTTTCTGAAGGAAATCTTGATGAACATGAATAGAAATAACAGAAGGTAGCACCTTTTCTGGTGCTAAAGCATTTTTTTTTTCATTCAAATGATATATTGGTCTTGTGATAAGACAGCATTTGTTTTATTTTAAAAGTGATGAAGGAATTGGAAGGTTAGCTTCTGGCATGGTAAAAGCATAACAAAACATCTCTGAAACACAACTGGACAAAATGTTGTAAAAGTTCATTTCTTGACACTCTTGGAGCTCATCAATACAAAATATTGTTTTCCTTTATTTAAATAATTCTAACATACAGGTTCTTTGCCTCTGTTTAGCCGTAAATCTAATAATATGATTGAAATTGCTCAATAATCTTCTGTCTGGAGCATTTCTTCATTTCTGATTCATTGTATCTATTATTAAACCCAGCTGTTGATGCTTTTGAACAAACTGATTTCTGAATTAACTCTGCATTGTGTTCTATAATAACGCCACTTCTGAATTATCATGGGCTGCTCCCAATTTACTTTTAGATAATTAAAGGCTGTCTTTATTTCTATCCAAGTTGCCTGTTTTATTTCCCAGAACACAAGGATGTGAGTTCATTCACGCTGCTCTAGGGGGTCTGAAGTTGATAATCATTTTTCTACATCTGCCCCCATCACTGTCATCTTCCAATATCTGATGCTCCAGCATTTTTCCTTGGCTTTACTCATTAGCATTCACAGATTTGGTGCTGTGTTGTGCCAGTCTGCCACAAGCCATTCCCTGTTGTTTTCCTGAGAAGTCTGTAGAGGACCTGTGGAATAGTTTCATTCCTAGAGCACATTCCTCTTCTTTTTATTACCTTTTGTTCATGTAAACTCTTCCTTTCAAAATCATGCATTACTAGGGTATTTAAATAAATTTTGTATAAATTAATATGAGCAGCACTGGGCTCTTTATAGTGGGTCTCATGTATGGTGTGTATACTAATTACTAAATTAAAATATTAGGACCTCAATATAATATATTTTGGATAACTGTTTCGTGTGCTTCTTAGATCT
>WEIU01002282.1:2667-95645 GCA_013389925.1 Aegithalos caudatus
TTTTTTTTTTTTTCTGCAATATAAAAATAAGAGAAGCTTGGTGCCTCTGGCTTCCTCTCCTGGAGGAAGATGCCTGGAGCAGGGCGGGCTCAGCCAGTCCTGCCCCATGGCACCAGCTGAGCCCAGGATTTGCTGGGGTTTCCAGAATTGTGCTGAGTGAGCTCTAACCTAGGCCAGCCCCTCTGCAAAGGAAAATTCACTTTTCTTTGGAAGCAGATGGAATGAAGGCAAGACAATTTCACCAGCCCCATTACAGCAAGAGGCTGGAATAGCTGGGGATGTGTCACCTGAGCATGACAGAGCCCTGAGCTGCTGCATGCAGGAAAAGCCCAGCACAGAAAGGGCAATGAAAGGAATCCCTCCAAGCCCCTCTGCCACAGCTACAAGCACAGAGAGGGGGGGACAGCAGAGAACACCCAAGAGCCAGCAGCCAGTGCTGCTTTAGGAACTGCACTTACACCCAGGGTCATCTCTGTGGAATTTTATTGTAATTTTTTCATCAGTTCTACAGTACAAAAGCATGCAAAAAATAGCCTCTCTCTTCATGGTACATATTTACAGTGCAACAGCCACATGCTGTCACAGTACTGAGTGCATTTACATCATGCTTGAATCATAGCAGAGCACATACAGGGGCAGAGGTTCAACTTCAAGTGCAACAAGGGACTGAAATACCAACAGAACAGGCCTGGAAATCAGAAAGAGCAGCAAAATTACAGCACAGAGGATCTGCATTGTACCCTCAATTGCAATTCATGTTTTCTTGAATTTACATCATTTTTTAGAGCACTTTGATTGATGGCTTGTGGATACTGACGGAGGGTCTGGGCTCTGCCAGCAGCAGCTCTGAGCATACATGGCTTTTCTTCAGGAAGGGAAGGAGCAAGGCAGTGACTGATGAGCTGCTTTCCTTCCCTCATCCCATGGAAGGCTGCATTCAGAGCAACAAGGTCATGGCATAATCCAAGTTAATTCAGCCTTGGAGGGATTCGAGCAGAGCATGGACTTGTGTAGGAGGATCTGGGCCAGAAAGAAATGCCTTGCACTGCTTTGCTCAGCAAACTTCACTACAAATGTGCCCTGCTAAAGCAGAGAAGTTTGGCACCTCATCCATGTTCTATTTCCACACAAACCCTCCACTCTCTGCTTTCCAGTCTCCCTGCTGCACGCCAGAGGTGCTCGGGCTCTCAGTGGCACCCCCAGCACAGCCCTTCTGGCTCGGGAAATGACTGAGATCCCTGTCCCTGGGAGAGCCTGGGCTTCTTAGGGGCTGGGACAAAGGCCCTGGGCTGGTGGGACAAAACTCCTGGGGGTTTTGGGCAAGATGGGAGGGAAAGCACTAAGCTGGGGAGAGCAAACAAGCTCCTGGCCACACACCACTTCAGGACAGAGCTGTGCTAAAGGAACACAAAATTTCTCCCAGCAGCTCCTCCTTGCAAGTCTGGCAATGAAAAAAAGGAATGAAGTTGCACCCTGGAAGTTATTTTATTGAGCCACTGTTTGTTTTGCATGGAGCAGCTACACTGTCCCTTGTCAGGCTCCCTCTGGTTGTAGCCCTACACAAAGTCAGCTTTCCCACCAGCAGCCTTGATGCTGAAAACCTCATCTGTCTGTGTGACATTCCCAGCAGCACATTCCTGCCCAGAGGGTTAAAGACATGGACTATGCATTCCTCAGTGCAGGACAGAAGAGACTTCACCAGGATTTTTGCTTAGCACTACCCCCAAAACCAAAGACCTAGAGCCATTAATTGAGCAAGACAAAGACATCCACCTCCTGGAGATCAAAGAGATGTACTGTATCCCCAAATGAGAAATTTCTTTCAAGAAAATCATCCTCAGCCTGGAAGAGTCTGGAAAACTTGATGAGATGCAATGGTGTTGGGGGAAGGAAGAGCCCTTCTGGTGACTCTGAGCCCAGCTAACACAGGCCAGAGCATCCCAGTGCTCCAGGAACAGCAGAGGTGAGGATTTGGAGGGGAAAAACACAGAGCACACCCCAAAGCACGAGTGTGCCACACCTGCTCTGCTCACTGCCCTGCAGAGCCCACACTGAACCCCCTCCCCTCCATCACAGAGAGGAGCAGACAAATATTTACCGATCCAGATAAAGAGAATGGTTTTACTCAAGAGCTAAAAGTGCTGCCTTGCCTGGGATGTTTATTCTCTCTTCAGTCTCTTCCTTTCTTCAGAGCACAACCAGTGTTGCTCTGAGCTGCTCTAACATGCACATAAACAAGCAAGGGTTTCATTGCAGATGAGTGAGTAGAGCCTATTTTTGCCCATCTGAGCGTTTCTCCTGCTGCCAGGGCACATTTTTCATCTCATTTCATGCAACTTTTCAGGCTGCTGTTTGTGACACGATAGGGGTGATTTCTGGGGTATGAAGGAAAGCCTGTTGGCAGGTTTGCTGAAGAAGCAAGGTGTGACACGAGCTCAGAGCTCAGCTGTACAACTCGAGGGGTTGGTTCTGTGGGAACAGCTCCAGAATGATTTCTTTTAGCTGAAAGGGCAAGTATTTCAAAGTAGATTTTGAGATCATGACAAAAAACATTCATTCCTCTCAAAAACTGAAGTGATGATTTAGGTACCACTAAAGGAACATGATAAGGAGCTCATTTGTAACTTAGCAGTTGTTTGGTTGCATTAATTGAGGCTGAGAACAGCCTTCCTGCAGCCTTGCCCCACCAGCTTCCACCCCTTGGGCATCACTAAAATAACCCCAGCTACCTGGGTTAGCAAATTATTCTTGCCACAGATGAAAAATACAATAACTAACCCCATGTTTGCATTCTTAGAGCTTTTTGAGCACAACCTAGGTATTGCTTAAACTTCAGAAGTCCCACAGGGATGAGGATTACCAGAACTCTCTTTTCTGCCTGGGCTAGGGCATGTTCCTGAGATGTGTCCTTGTTCCAAGGTCACTCCCTGCCCTGTCCTGAGGACACCAGTTGGGGAATGTTTTTTCCACAGACTGGAGGACAGTTTGCCCAGCTTGGCCCCTGGTGTGCAGCAGGAGCTGGTGGCACCATAGCACAGATCAGTTTGTATCCAGAGATATTTGTCCCTTTCACAGGCAGCAATTCCACCTGGACAATCTCTCCCATTTGCAGAATCCCCTGTGCTCTCAGACTTTCCACTCCCTGCCTCTGGGTACTTAAATCTTCATTACAAGGCAGCAGAATCCAAGCAGAAGGTCCCATGTCCCAGGCTGGGGGAAGGATCAGGGCATCCTCCTGGTGCAGGACCAGGCTCCTCAGAGGATGCTGAGTTCACAGCTGGTGCAGACACAGGCAGCATTTAGCACCTGGAAGCAGCAGTGCAGAGCTCAGGCCTTTACAGGATCCAACACCATTGCCAGCTTTCAACATTAAAGGTCTCCATTAAATAGAGAAACTGCAATGTCATTTCCCATTTTGCCAATATTTACAGGTGAGATGCAAGGAAGAACCCAGGCTGGTGACTGCTGGGCATCCCACTGAGGTGGCTGAGGATGAATGAGGGCAGGTGACAGGCTGGGGACAGACAAAAGGCACCAGCAGCAAAGCCCAGCTATAAAAATATTGGGAACCATCAAATTAGATTGCAGCAAACAGAACAGGAACACCAGGATATACCAGTCACTATCAACAACCCTTGTACATGTGTCCCCCTGCACAAAAAATGAGGGAACAAAGTCCCAAGTCCTCAGGATTAAGCTAAAAACAGACACTAAGATGATTATGTAGGAACCAAATTTAATCACGTCCTTTCTTTAAGTACTATAAAATAAGACTGCCATCCCAGTGGCTTCCCAGGGGTATGTTCAGACCCCATAAGGCTCAAGGGAAAATAATTACATATATTTTGACAGATGGATGTCATTGGTTTTTATTTTCTGAATGGAAGAGTGAAATTCCTGATTATCCACACAATCTGTACAGTCAACAGCCACAGAAATGGCTGTATTTGCCTTTTTGTATTTGCCTTTTTAAGTGCAATCTCTTACCAGTTGTCAAACTGTTGAGATGAAGCTTCTAACCCCAAGTTTAGAAGCAATCTATGAATAAAATAGCAGCATCAGCACATGCATAAAAATCAGTC
Source organism: Aegithalos caudatus (assembly GCA_013389925.1). NCBI lineage: Eukaryota > Metazoa > Chordata > Aves > Passeriformes > Aegithalidae > Aegithalos > Aegithalos caudatus. Next base: position 6,750 of record WEIU01002282.1, read on the forward strand.
TTAAAACAAAATTAAAATTTAAAGCCTTTTAAAAAAATCAAAAGATCAAGTTGTGAACTTGTGCTCTGTAGCTTTCTAAAAACCCTCCACCAACATTTTCCATCCTAGGAACCTCTCCCAGTTTGGGTCACTTTCAGGAAATTAAAGTTTAAAAGCATCAGGTAACACAAGAGATGAGTGAAGAGAAGGAAATGAAATAAAATAAAGCCCAAACCTGCCACTCTTTTCAGCTGGAGAACATGGTCCATGGGTGCAGGGCTGGGTGCAGCTGATGGGGTCTTTGGGAATTCCCATTTATTCCCAGCTCTTTGGGAAGAGCAGCCCTGGCAGATGTCCCTGGAGCACTGAGCTGTTGTGTGCAGCAGCATATCCCCATGCTCCAGAGCTCTGTGACATTCCAAGGCTCATTGCACATACAGGGACCATGTGTAACTCTGCTTTACAGCAGTGCCCTGCCTAAAGCCATGGCTGGGGGCAGGACTGTGCAAAACTGAGGGGTGAGAGGAAAAGGGAAGGAAGAGAAAGAAAGGCATAGGAAGGGACAGAGTTCACTCCAACAGCAAGATCTCATCCTCATTTAACTGATTCCAAAAACATTTTACCATCAACTCCACACCAGGAGCAGGACTCCTGATGCACACAAGTGCTTTACTTGTGCATTAAAGCTGCCCTCTGATAGAAAACCAATCTCTAATACCATTTTTTTTTCCCGATGCTTGAAGTAGAGAATGCAAAAACGCAAGGAAAGACTCTCTGGGGGAGAAGGACCCTTGAGACAAACAACCAACCCCCCATTCCTCAGCTGAGAGCCCTGAGGGAGCCCCGAGGTGCAGCACGAGTGGAGAGCAAGGCACACACGGAGGAGCCACGGCCCGAGGAACCGCCCCGAGGCCGGCTCTGCTCCTCGGCGCTGCTCTGGTCTCTGATCCTCCCGCCTGCCTTCCTGGCTTGCTCCGTTTCTGCTGGGTTTAGTCTGGGTCTGTTTTTGCTGTGCAGGCCCCGGGCTGGGTGATGAGGGCAGGAGTGACACCACGAAGGGCACGGCCAGCAGCAGCGGCCTCAGGACGCGGCCTCGTCCTCGCACACGTCGGGCAGCTCCGGGTCCCTGGCTGCTTCTCTGCTCCCTTGTGTTCTGCACGGGTGGCAAGGAAACAAAGAGATTGTAGGCATGGGGTGCATCTTCTAATCCAGGTCAGCAATATCAACAGGGAATAGCAATGAACCAGCCTGGTGTGCTGGTACCATGTAAACACCTCAGCAATATCCCAGCACGATGCCCTGCTTGTGCTGGACACCTGCTTGGCCTCTGCTCCCCAAAACTGAGCTCTCCACTTCCCTGAATGCCCTTCTCCAGCAGGAGGTATCTGGTTCTAAGGGAAGGTCTTGCAGAGCAGCAGCGTGGTTTCCAAATTATCTAGTTTGCATTTGGAGAGGTCTGGCTTGGTGTCCTGATTTTTTAATAAAGATCAGAGTGATGGGTAATCCCACAACTGCTTTTCCAAATGTAAAACTAAATGTTTCTACCAGAACCCAGTTTGCCCTACACAAAAACTGTGTGATTTCAGTTTCTGTGAGTTTGCCTGGTCCCCAAAACAGCAGTCCCCAAAACCTGAGAGCAGCAGCCCTAGAAATCTCAGCCAAGGTCACTTACCTGCATTGCACATACACCACAATAACTTCAGCCTTCTCCTCCTACTCCTAATATTTGATGTTTTCTCATGTAGAAGGCTTGAGCTGACTGCACTCCAGGGCATCCTCGAGGAGTCACATCCTCACCCAGCCCAGCCCCCCCCAGACAGCATGTGATTGTCACTGTGACTGGAGGGAGAAAAGGGGACACCTCCAGGTGCCACCCACAGCAGAAGCCGATTGCAGGCAGATGACTTCACCTAAAACACCCATTTCTCCATCATAAAGATATCCACAACACAGAGGTGATCATCTCCAAGGAATTGTGTCTCCCAGGAGTCCAGCCTCACTCACACCAGTCTGGCTGTATCACAGAATCATGGAATGGTTTGGGTTGGAAGGAGACCTTGAAGATCACCTTGCTCCATCCCCTGCCATGGGCAGGGACACCTTTGACTGTCCCAGGTTGCTCCAAGTCCTGTCCAACCTGGCCTTGGACACTTCCAGGGCTGGAGCAGCCACAGCTGCTCTGGGCACCCTGTGCATTCTGCAGCACCTGCATGGACAAGCCGGCTTGGCAGTGGAGTGTCAGGGCTGGTGCATGTGCCTGGAGCACACAGTGTTTGGGGGGAGTGGCCTGGGGGCTCCAGGGGTATTTCCTGCCCAGGAACAACACAAAGTATACACAGGGCTAACCCGATTTTTGAAGAAACCAGAAATGATCAAAAATCATGTTTCCTTCTCCCTCTACTTCAGCAAAGCCCTGCAATAAACCTGACCTTGAACCTATGAAACATTTCCCTGCAGGGAAGGCTGAGGAACAGCCCTGTCTTCAGTGCCTGTCATCCCCCTCTTCAAATGATTGATCACCTCATTTAGCAGCACAGGCTCTGTTCTGTGGCAGCTCAGCACAGCCCAGCTCCCTGTCTGGTGCATCCTGCTCCTGCCAGGGCTGTCTTCAATGCTGTCCCACCACTCTGAGCAGCCTCTGCTTCTCAAACCCCTCAGTGTCAGGGTGAGGGGACCCTCATGGTGGCAAACACCAGCCAAAAAGCAGGGGCTGCCCGTGAAGCAGCAGAGATGCAGTACCAGAGCTCCATGTGTGCACAGGAGCCTGAGGCTGGATGGGAATCTCCAGTAAATAACTCCTGGTAACAAGTAAGACTTTATTTCTCCTACTTTTTTAAACCACAGGGGAGCCAAGCCTGGTTTGTGCAATTACCCAGGAGAGTACATGGCTGTCACCCACAGCCACTGGGGATTCACCTTTCACGAGTTTCACGTCCAGCAAGGAATGAGCCTCCCCACACTGCCCTCCCAAACACAGGGACAGGGATAGTGTGGGACAACCTACACAGCACAAACACACCCCTGGCAAGTGTTCAGTTCCTCCAGAGTCCCCCTGCAGTGCAATAACCTGCCCTCATGCAGCTGCTGAAGGCCCTTCCTCCTGATGGAAAAGGCAGAGCAGGAGGCAGTGGCACCAGCCATCCCCATCCCCCTGCCTGCCTGCTCCTGGCTATTTTTGGAGAATCCCTGCAAGTCCTTCCTCACTCAGACCAGGCAACATCCTGGCTCTGGCTCATCCATTTGTCTCAGAGCAATAAACCAGGCCAGGCAGAGCCTCCAAAGTGCTGGAGCTGCTCCCAAAGGTATTCAGAGCAGTGTGGTTGTTTTCCAGTCCCTCAGCCCAGCTCTTCCCAGCCTGGCTGGAGGCTGTGTCCTGCCTGACCACTGGATCCTAGGCCTTCCCAATGAGGTGTCTGTAAGCAGCTCATGATGGTTTGCATTAATGTTATTTTGTTATTTAACAGAATTAACTGGACCAACACTTCCTAGAAGGGTCAGTGCAAGTGGTTGGAGAAGTGACCATGTTTTGATGAAGTTCTGGCTGGGGTGGTCACTTCGAGCAACCAATTTTGGTCTGCCCAGAGCTCTCCCAGTGCTGCACCAGAGGCAGAAGCACAAGAGAGTGGTGGAGAATCTGGAGCAGAGATGGCTCCAGCCCTTTCTTTTGCATAACTACTAAATATTAAACTCGAATTACAAAGCTCAGCCTTTCCCAAATTCCATAGTTATTCCCTCTGCAAATGTGGGGCTGAGCACCAGTTCCTGCTAAAAACCAACTGGCTTTTTTTTTTCACCTCTCCCTCCCTAAAAGCAGCTGAAACGCCAAAGAATCACAAATAGAAATAATAAATAATAAAAAGCATACATAAACATTAGTGTGACACACAGAGAATGACTGCAGTAAAACTGCTCCTACAGGAAGGAAGGATGGAGCCAAATGCTCTCACTACCACACAAATCACACAGGCTGAGGAAGGGACACAGGTTTCTACAGCACCCAGGGAAACACAGACATGGAATTACCTTAAAGATGGATGCAAATATACAGATGTGTTTAAGAGGAATCTGTCCCTGAGAACAAAACAATGAGACAAAGGAAGAAAGTGATCATGGAGACAATGGCAGCAGGTGAAGGAGCTCGTATTTGTGTGCCTGTCCAGCCTAGAGTGCAGAGTGGGATGGGGATGGAACATCAGCCACATTTACCTGAAGGACAGATGAGGACAGGCACTGGTAGCACTTGTACAAACCCACTCCAGCCCCTACCACTGCTGAAAGCTCCAGATGGCTTCCATCACTGTGCTGATGTCCAGCTGTGCTTCCCTGGGCCATGTCCTTTGGCACCTCTGGGCTTTAGTGTCCTGCCAGCACCTTGTGCAGTGGGGCAGAGTCCCAGGAGTACTGGGGCCCTCCCTGGAGGGACCTGCTGGTGGTGGATCATTCCAGAGGAAAATCCTGAGCCACAGCCCTGTGAGGATACCTACCTGCATGTGGGGCATGGCTCTTCCCACAAAACATGCAGTTCTCTCTTTGGGAGAAGCTGTTTCTGCTTGGAGACCTGGGCCAGCCACTTTTTGTTACCTCTTTTCCTCCCTTGGCTTCTTTGTGCCTAACCTACATGGATAATATGGCCCTAAGGGCAGAGACAGCCCTTCTGGTCTCTTTTTGGGAAGGCTGGGAACAGGGCAGGCTTTTTAAATATCAACTTATCCCCCATAGAGGAGCTGACAACCACATTTCATCAATAGTATTAGCAGCCATAATGGCAAAGTAAATTGTGTCTGTCAAAACACAGCAATTAATTTGATAGGTTGTAGTTGCAATAAATGAGAGCAATAAAATGTGGTGAAGCCAGGGCTGACTCAATTAGGAGAAATGTGGAGCAGGCAGAAGAAATGCAGCAAACACTGCTACCAGAAATCCAGAACTTAGCTGTGAATGCTGAACTGGGCTTAAAAAATAGTCTGGAGCTGGAAAATTAGAAAAGCTCAGTTGCTTCTGCAGCCACCATTAATGATGGGCTTGAAGCTGGCCAAGGATCTGTAGGACTCCCTGAATCACTGAATCCTGGATGAAAGGCAGGATCCAGTGACACCTGGCACTGCCCAGCTGGCAGGGAGAGGTGACAGCTGGCAGCACTCACACCATTCTAGGTGTGCAAAAACAGGCACTGCTAAATGGGGCATCTTCATTTTAGTTCCCCTCTGCCTGCTGAGTGTGTCTGCACTGAACATCTGCCTTCTAAACTGCTCAGTGCTGATAAACAGAGCAATAAATAACAGCCAGGAGAGGATTTGCTTCTTCCAGGTCTAAAGAGTCCTAAAAAAACTTTCTGTCTTCCCAGTATTAATTTAAGAACTGTTTCATATCAGTGGTGTCTTAGTGATGTCCTCTAAAGGCATCAAGGCTACAACAGGAGAGCCCTGCAGCTACCACAGACATTTCCAGGAACAGAGCCCAGCATGCTGTGTAGGTAATGCAGGGAGAAATTAAAAAAAGATTCAGCCACATGATTTAGTTTTCTCCTCTCCAAATCCCAAAGAGTGAGCTTGAAGGACAGCTCCATTTTAAGAGTCATCAATTAGGCATCAAACACCAGAATGCTCTGGTACCAGAGCTCAGCTCAGCTGCCAGAGGATTTCCTACAGGGTCTATCCTCAGAAATGGCACAGATGTAAAATGCTTGAAGCAGCACTGAGTGGGGCTCTGGCAATTTCACATGCAGCCTAATTAAATAAATTGAATGTGAAACTGGAGTATTCTAATTGCTTTCCTTTTTTTTCTTCTGTAGAAACACAACAATTTCCTACCTACAACTAGAAGGAGATGTAACATTACAAAAGCTGACTTTTGTCCCTCTAAAGACACTGCCACTGGGGAGAAGGGGCTCTGTGGAGGAGAGCTTGGGAATGAGTGGCTCCTTTTTCTCTCAGCCCCTCCTGAGGGAGCAGCCACGTGCCCAGAGCACAGTGATGGCTGCAGGCACTGCTTTCCTGGCATGTCCCAATTTTGGGATCCCCTGTCCAGCTACAAGGGGGATGGACATGCAGAAACTCTGCAGAGCCTCACTACAGCGAGGTTATCTGCTCCTGCAAGATCCTAACACTTTACAGAAATCCAGACTCACCTGAAACTTCTTTTAACACAGCTCTATTCATAACATTGGCACTTTATATGTGTAAAGGGTGGTTTTTCTAGGGAACAACCAATCTGAATTAAGAAGTGGATGAGCTTGGTGTCTACTCTGTTTGCCCCTGAGGAAATAACACTGTCATCAAGAGATAACTCACTGAACAATGAATATTTCCCATTTAGCCATGGCTCACTTGAAATTAACGTCATTAGACCCAATGCATCTATTTAAATTTGAATTTATTTTCATTAGATTCAGTCAGTAAAGCATTTTCCCAAGTTTGAAATAATAATAATCCATATGCCTTAAAAGGAGCATCCCTGCTGTAGTGTTTAATATACAACACCATTTTTTGGAGAGACTTGGCAAGTATCTTTCTTTTAAACAACAGTTTCGAGATGGGTTCTCAAAGCTCCAGTTGTGCATGAAATAATTTAGGATTAAGTCAATTGTTACTGCCAAAAATTGGCACTGTTGGCATGAGACTGAGAAATTAAGCACAGGGATTAGTGCAGTGGAGAATTGGCACATTCACACTGATTCTGGGTATTTTTAAGTGCTCACACAGCTGGGCAGAGGCCAGCCAAGCACTCAGCTGCAGCTCCCTGGCCTGGCTTGGTTTTGTAAACTAAGGCACCAGACACAGCAGCACAACAGTGGAAATTACACACTGCTTTAAAAAATAAACCTTTTAGTCTGTACAAGGAGCCTGAAAACACACAGGACCAGAATGAGACAGCTGAGACAGGGAAAGATGCTTGGTTTCAATGAACTGAGAAAAATCTGACTAGCAGCTTTAAAAAGGAGACAGAAGTGGAGGCTTACAGCTCATCTTGAAGGCCTAAGGATATTTTATAAAGGACAAGACATTGACAATGTGGCTGATCAGAAATTTCACAACTATCTGAGATCAAATGAACTTTGTTTTTTCTGAGCAGATACTAAAGCACTCAGCTCCAGGCAGGAACCAACATAAAGGGTCAAGGAGTTTTCCCACTACCTGGGTGAGTTTTCAAGCATCTCAAACAAAGGTAGAAGGGAACAGGTCCCTTTTGGAAACAGGCTCAGGGTGACCCCCCTGAAATATCAGTTCAGGCAGGGTTTGAGAAGAAATTCTGCCTTGCTCCAAGTTACCTGTCTGGGACAGTGGGAAGAACAAAATACATTTTTCTTCAAATTTAGTAAATGTTTCCCCATTTCAGAGCAGTGCAATGCAGTGACCAGGAGTGGTAGGGAAGATCTGGGTAGGGATGTGTGTCCAATTAGCAGTAATTAATTTGGAAGGCATTGAGCAAAGAGAAACAAATCAGGGCAAATCCCTTGTGCTAAGAAGGCAAAGGAAGCTGTGAGTGCCATGCTCCAGATGTGTCCCACAGCAGCACTCATGTTTAAATGTTTAAATGCCAAATTGATGTCTGGATATGGACACCAAGACAGTCTTCACTGAAGTCTCCAGTGCACAGCTGGGGATCTAGAACATCATCATCCTTAATTGAGCTGAGCCCTTAAATCCCCCACACCCCTGTGAGAGACAGAGAGAGACTCCCCTAACTGTGTTGTCAGTGGTGCAGTGAGACCCAGCACACCCTCCTGGGAGTCTGCTAGGAATGGTTCTGGGATTCTGGGTGGAAAAGAATCATTTTGGGACAGCACAGCTTTGTGCTCAGCCACAGCCTTACAGATCCTGTGGGGTGAGAACTTTCTTTATATAAAAATAATTATCCCAGATCAGGCTACTGGTCCAGCTGTTATTTACTGGTCTGATGGCCCAGAATCCTGGCTCTGAAAGGAATCAGTGACAAAAATGAGGGAGAAAGAGTAAGAACCAAGTAAAGGACAGAAGACTTCTCTTCCCATCCCTGTACACACCATCATGGTTAAAAACTGTTGATGAATCTATTAGTCATCAAGATCTCTATTCCCTTTATAATCCCAATATAATAGTTTATACCCAACCTCCAAAGTATCTCCTTACAATGTGTTCCACTATTTCATTAACTGGCAAAAAAACTGTGTGAAAAAATACTGTATATATTCTCAAGTGAACAAGCAATTTCAAAGTGTTCTCTTTTGTCTGACCACAATGTCTCTGCCCAGACTTAGGCCCCAGACCACAGGTGAAATCCCATCCTCTCATTTTGAGTTAAAAAACCTACATAAACTGTTTATTTGGTACCATTTCTGATGTCCATAGAAAGAAGAATTAAATCCTCCAATATATATCCAAACTAGACCCTAATTAAGTTTATTTTACTTCACCAATCTCTAACTGATCTTTGATCACAGCATTATAAACTAACAGGCGAAAAAACAGACTCAAGTTTAGCACCTTACATGTGTTAGGGCCAAACCCATCTTGCAGAGAGAACTGCATCTATAAAAGAGTTTTTAGGCTGCAGTATTTCAATCTGAGAAGACTTGAGGTAGATTTTATCTCCAGTGTTTGATGCAGAAGGGAGTTTTGTCATTAAATGCTACAGAAAAGATTTGGAAACTGCTTCCCCCAGCCTCCCTCCCCACACACCCTGGCCCTGGCATGGCTGTAGGTACCTACATCAGCAGGTTCCCTGGAGCAGACATGGACCTCTCCTCCCGCCTCGTCTGGACCTCAAAGGGATTCCCAAAGGAGCGCTTCCTTAGCATGGCCTTCACCAGGATCTTTGAGGAAGAGAACAGACCAGTGAGAACAGCAGGACTGACTCCTGGAAGCTGCTTCAAAGGAGAAACAACAGCTTCTTTAATAATTCAGCTGACATTTTGCAGCACCACAGCAAAGAGCACGAAGCAAAGGGACGAAGAGCTGCCTGAGAGAGCGAGGCTGCTGCAGTGCTCGGACACAAACAGTTCACACTGGGTCAAAAGGCCAAGATTTCACACCAGGAACACACGTGTCCCCTCTCCAAACCTCCTCCAGCAGCTGAAGGCTCCAGCACAGCCCCTGCTGAGAGGCTGAGGTGCATTTCACACGTACCACAGCTGGCAGGCTGGGGATGGTCTTCACAGAGTTCTTGACCTCCTCCTCGGTGACCTCCACCACGGAGCAGTGCTCCTCCTCCAGCGGCAGCGGCTCCGCGCCGCCCCTGCTCAGCCACGGGTGCACCTGCATGGGACACACAGCTCTGGGCTGGGCACAAACAGGGCACAGGGCTCCCTGCAGGGCCAGCTCTCACCACTGCTCCCACTGCCAGGGATGGGTTTGAACCAGCTTCCTTGGAAATGGCTGCAGCCTGGCTCGGTGCTGTCACACCTGCTGCCACCAACCTGCACCACAGCACCCTCGGAATCAAGTCTGAAACACTTTGAATACCTCAGTTATCTGGAGTATTTTCATTTTTTTTGTCTTGCATGCAGCAGAGCAAAGCCCCCTTTTCTTGCTGCCTCTCATGGGGTGGTTTGTTGGCTGTGAACAGGAAGAAAGCCCTGTCCAAGGGGATGGGCTGAGCACAGAACCCAGCCTGACACATTCTCTGTCAGCATCCAAGCAAAGTCCCCAAGCACAGCAGCATCTTCTGTGCACAGCCAGGGACAAGGACCAGCACTCAGCTCTGCTCTTCTACCCACAGGGTCTTCTAGACCACAGGGTCTTCTTGTGCTTGCAAGAGCTGTCAAGTGAAATCCCATAAATACAGCTCCAAACCTGGCTTTGGCCTCCTGGGCATGGAGGGAAGGGATGTTATATTTTTTTCCTGAAGCTCAGCCTTTCTGCTGTCAGCTTTGGTGGTAATACTGCTGTTGGCCTGGGTCAAAGCAAAGCAGAGCTTGCCCTGCAGAGCATGCTGATGGATCTCTGGAAATTTTGAGCTCCTCCAGCAGGTCTGAAGCTTTGGTGAGGGGTTACAGGAGGACAGCAAGCCCACATAAACCCAGAATGAAACCACAGTGCTGTGAAGCATTGTGCTCTGCCTAGGCCTATTCATTCTTTCTATTATTAAACATCTCCCAAATAATGGTGATTGAAACAAATGTGCTGCCTTGAGGCCACTGGCCACAGAAGGACCAGAGGAGGAACACAAATCCAGTCCCTGGAAGCACATCCAACACTGCCAGCCCAGGCTCTGCAGCTAGCAGCTCCCCTGACAACGTTGATTCTCCCAGGGATTCACTGAGATCAGCCAGCTTTTGAGTAATTTTCATTTAAATAAGTAAACAAGAAAGCTTGTGTCAATATTCCCCAAGCAAGGAAGCAGTGATGCAGCTGTGACTGCAAAATGAGTGCTCTCCCTTTCCAAGGGAGGGTGCTAGAGACAGCTCCCAAAACAAACACTGGGAACAACTCTGCCTCATTAGAAGGTACCAAAGGACATAAAATCAGCTGAGAGTAAAAACTCTAATACCAAGGTGCAGCTTACCTTTATTTCAGGGACTGTTATCCTTGTTTCTGGGTTTTTATCCAGCATGCGCAGTATCAACTCCTTGAGCTCGTCACTTATCTGTGCTCTGAGAGAAGAAAACAGCAGCACACAGTTAACAAGGGAATTGTGAGTGCAGCAGTGCAGTTCCTACTGCAGTTACCTGGCAGAGAATCTGCTCTGCTCAGGAGATATTTTCTCTGCAAACCTGGCTTGTAAAAAAGGAAGGCACCACAGTCACTGCTACTTGGTGATCCTGTTCTGGCCCCTAACACAAGAGCACACTCTGAAAGTCCAGGATGAGGGATCAGGTGAACAGGTCTGAGGACATCCTTGAAGACAGCACCACACAGGGGAATTCCTGAAGGGAGATTTGGAACAACAGAGTGTTCCTGAGGGCAGAACTGGAGTTGAACTCTGTGAATCAAGAGAGGCACAGCTTGATTTGCTGAACCTGCATCATGAGCAACTGTATGCTGGAAAAAACAGCCTCATCTGACATTCAGGTTCTCAGCTAAGCTTCCAGGTTGTGTTATTTAAATTGCTTCCAGAACACTGATTGCAGGCAGCCTGTAACTCAGTATTCCCTACCTGCAAAGCTCAGTCATGGGATAACAAAAGGAGGGAGTGAACAAATGCAACTAAGAGAAATATTCTAAATCTTTAACACTATTTCCAAGATCTAAATGTGAGAGCACCTGAACCCAGAAGCCACTCTATTGAGATGGAGCCCTTGGTCCTGCAGCCCAAAGGCTGCAATGAATACTGTGGTTAATGATGCAGGAGATGCCTTTAAAATGCACTAGATCTGAATGATCAAAGTGCTACTGCAGTAAAATGCCAGCATGTGACTGAATTGTATTAGGAAGTTGAAAGTCTGTGCCACAAATGACTCTTGAAGAACTGTGTTTCTTCATGAAGATGGAACTTAGCAGCATAAAATGTCACTCCCCAGGAAGGCTGGATTTGAGACAGAAAACAATAGTGAGCACCAGGTGCTGTGCCCACCTCCTCTGCACACCCCTCCTCAAGCAGAGAAGGGAATAAACTACCACAAACCAAAATGGAAACCACCTCACAGCAAGGGATATTTCAGTCTGATGAAAACGGAGCTGCTGTTTAATAATTCATTAATATTTTATTTGGACTTTGGCTATGAGATCTTTACAAACAACCACAAGGAAATGCTGCTCGTTCAGAGGCAAAAGGGGGGTTCAATTTGAAGTCTAAACTGATTTATTTAAAGCTGTATCAAGGGTCTGCTGTACACTGGCAATAGGATCCAGACAAGGGGAACAACTGGATGAGTCCTCAGAGACTTGGGTGAGAATTTCAGCTGGAATGGAGGGAATGGTGCTGCTCTTGAGATGAGCTCCAGAGGGAACAGCCACGGGCAGGGACAGTGCATTCAGCAGGTCAGAACAAACAGATTCCTCCCAGACACCACACTGATGCAGGTGAGACAGCATTTTAAAAATGCTTAAAATCAGTTCTGTGCCAAAGTGCCAACAGCTTTACTTAAAATACAATAAATAGAATATAAAATCACTTAACATTTCTGGGCACCAGATTGATTTCTGTGCAACACAGGATTAAAGCCCCATAAACAGCATCACCAAGTGTCAGGTGGGTCATGGCCAGGTCAGATCCCATCACCTGTCTCTGGTTTCCCATCTCTGCAGTCTGCAGCACAGTGTGAACACTGTGCCTGATGGCATCTTTCCTTTGAAAAGTCTGCACTGTCTGGGATTTCTCACAGCCATAGTCCTGTAAGAGCTCTCAGGAAAATGCCAAGCACAGAGCTCAGCATGCATTTGGGAGGGCTGCCAGCACCACAGATCATTTACAGGGTGCCCCCAGGTCAGGGGACATTGTCCTGGACTTCACCAGGAGGGACTGGGCAGAGCTTCTGGTTCTCCTGACACATTTCAAGAGAAACTTCAGCTTGCTTTTTAGTCATGCCAGGATCCTCAGGCTGTGAGCTAAGCCCATTTGCCTCGTGTCATGCCAAGGACTCAGTGCCATAAATATTTATCCTGGTGTCTCTAAGGGAAGGGACAGGATGGTGACACCAGTACAGTCAGATCCATCTGTCCTAAAGGTTGTCAGGAGACAGGCAATGATTTTCCATGGGCTGTCTGCAAACAGGAATGTCTCTTTTGTAGCCATGGTGAAATAAATTGAAACAAAAATACTCCTGACTATAGAGAGGTGCTAATTCTGTGGGAGGTCAGGGTGGATCCACTCCAGTGAATTCCATGTCTCTCTTGCTGCCTCTAACAAAGAGATGTGGTTTGGACAGCTGTCAACACCTAGTAACCCTCAGCTCCTCCAACAACCTAATCAGGGGTGCAGCTTTTTTTAGACTGGGAGAACAGGTCACTGAGGAATCCACATAAATCATGCAGCCCAATTATTGCTGAAGGAAATGCCTGAATGAAGGAAGGGATCTCAGCACAACCCAGTTAGCCCATTAAATGTTAATAACTTACTGCAGAGGCAGATGGGAACAGTCACTTGTGAGCTGACTGCTAACCCAAATACATGGTGGCTGAGGGAGGGGTGGGAGTTTTGCCAGCCCTGAGCAAGGGAGAAAACTGCCAGGAGAACATAAACAGGTTTGGGGTTTTTTGGCTGCAGTGCTGTCAAGACAAAAGTCCTGTTCCAGCTGCAGGTGGGGACACAGCAGTGGAGCCTGGCCAGCCTTTGTGCTCCTAAAGCCTCAAGCCCAGGTATCTACTCCTGCCAGAATTTCTGCCTACCCACACTGGGTTTGTGTGGCCTGAGCTGCAGGGACTGTGTGTGCTCCAGCTGAGCTGGCTGCAGTGCCTGTGCCTCCTCCTCAGGGCATGGAACCAGGGCTCAGTCAGCCCAGATGTCTAAAAGAGAGCACCCTGAGTATCCATGGCTTTCTGTGGAATCAGAAGAAGTCTGGGACTGCCAAGGTAGAGGCACAGCCCTTCACTGTAATGTGAAAATTCAGCAAGCATCTCACAAAAAACTCTTGCCTTGCCATAGATGTTGGATAAATGCACACACCACAGGGTACCCCTCATCCCTCCCTTCCTCTCTTGTGGGAATGGAGTACTCTCTAACACCACATGTGCCTCTCATTATTAGAGTTTTAATTTGTGCTTGCTCCAAATCAAGTCAGTTTATCTACACATTTTTATTAGAATGAGCAATTAGGTCAAGAATTCTGTATGGATTTGGGAAGGAAAACAAAGAGTCCAGCTCTGGCTACTTCATCTGTCAGGAACCAGGGGAAACAAATTCTTCACCAGCAGAAGACCACCAAAGGCCTGAAGCTGGAGGAAATGCCAACATTGAGGAGTGGCCAACACCTGAAGCTGCAGGAATGGTGACCATGGAGCCAGCACAGCTGAGCACACAGGGAGTGTCACCACCTCCTGCCAACACCACAAACATTCATCACCCCAGCACTGAACTTCCACTGCTCAAATGCCACCTGAGGGCCCTTGGCTTGTCCCCTGCACTGTGAGCACACCTGGCCTTCCCACCCTGACCATCCACTGCCCCTGTGCCCCACAGGGGTTTCCCTCACTGACCCAGGCAGGCTGGGAGCAGTAGCACACAGATAAATTAATTCCTGGTTTTTTTCCATAACTTTTTTTCATAAACTTTTTGTTTCATAATTTTTCCCTCTCTGCCAGTGCAAAATTCAAACCCATGTTTTCCTGGGGGGTGCTGGAGGAGTGGGATTTGCTGAGCTGTGGTTGCACATCTCAGGACAAGCATCCTTCCATCAGACAATTCCCCTGGCTCCAAGGGAAGTCCACAGGAGAGGGATGTGTTTACTTAGACCAAGACTGAGGTTTATCACCACATTGCTTTTGAAAATGAATATGTTAAATCATTCTGCATGGGGAGAAAGAAAACCCAAACCAAACCATGCATGAGGCATCTCTAGAGTCAAGCATGTGGGGCAGAACTTCCTAGATCCTGGAATCCCTTCACTTCCAGAGCCATTTCCTTTAGTCCCTGTCTGCACAATAAGGACAGAGGAAGAGCAGAAGCACTTTTAACACTCAAAACATCACCAGTACAAAACCCACATGAAGGACCCAGCAGAACAATTCCAAAAGAAGGAGAAGAAACACCACAGAGCACCTCACCCTCTCATGCCCATCCCTCTGTGGTGACCCACTGTGCCACACACAGAGTAATGCTCAAAATGAGCTTTATTTTACAGTAGCAGAGTAAAATTTACTCACTCTTCTGGGAACTCCACAGGCTTGGTCTTGATCCTGTTATGAAGACCCATAATATATTCATCTATAAAAGGGCACTGTAAAACAAACAAGAGATTTTCCAGTTGTCCAGGATCCTGGCATCACTCAGGCATTTGTCATTCATGTAACACCAAGTACAAACTCTGCACTCCCTAGATTTTACACAGAGATGGAAATAAATTAAATATCCACCCACACAATAAATCAATTCATTCCTTATTCAAAAATAAATGCAGAAGAACGAAAGAGGCATCCAGGGAATACATAACTGGACTGGAATCCCCTCCTTCATCCAGCCTGCCAGGTGACCATGAACTGCCTCTGTCACCTTCCCTGGCCACTGCAGAGCCCAGAGCTGGATTCCTGGTGCCTGTGTGGTGGGATCTGCAGAGTTTGTGCTTGGACAGAGGCTCAGGGAACATTCCTGCCCACAGAGACTGCACAAACCCTGCTGTGCTGTGGGACAGCACAGCTGGGACAGGGGGGCTCTGGCCCAGGTGAGGGAAAAGCCAGGACAGGACATGGAGTGTGCAGAAGGCAGCACTGAGGAGCTGCCTCTGCCAAGCTGGACCCCCTCAGTCCTAACTCAGCTTTGGCAGACAGAGCTTTCTGTAATCCGGTTCCAAAAGTGCTGCAGCAGTTTGGGATCAATCCTACACCTCTACCCAGGCTCTGGCTCATTTCTAAATGCAGGCAATGTGGATAAACCCCCCCACAAACTGCTGGTGCTGCTGCTGATGCTTCTCTGGGTTTGCAGCACAAACAGGGGCTCCACATTCAGGGCCCAGTGCTGGAAAGGATCCTTTGCACAGAGCACAGCATCAGCCCCTCTGATCTGCAGGGGGATTTTGAGCTTACAGAAGGTAGGTCTTTGTCTCTAATATTTGCCTTTATTTGGAAAGGAATGAGTCCAAAGCCAGGCAGACAGTGCAGTGCAGGGCTCCAGCAGCTGAAAGGCAGCTTACCTTCCCATAAACAAAGCAGTACAGGGTGATTCCCATGGCCCACACATCCAGGGCCTGAAAGAGAGCATGAACAGAGAGTAAAGGAGAGGCAACACAGATGTTCTCAGTAAGCTGGAATCATCCATCAATTCAGAATACACTGTATTTCTATGGATTTAACATTTTCTATGTCACTTTGAGGTTGGGCTCCTAAGGGCAGCCCTTGCACACCTGAGGAGTGAGGGCTGTGCTGGGGCAGGCACTGCTCCCTGGCCCTGCTGTGACCAACAAGCAGCTCCTTCTTACAGGAAATTACACCATTCAGGGCTGAACCTCCAAAGTTTTCCAGACAGAAGAATCCCTATTAGAATCCCTATCCCCATGTCTGCATCACCACCCTTGGCAACGTGTCTCACTTCCAGGGAACCAAGACATGACCTTGGTGCTCAGCAGCCCCCTGTGCCTCTTGTTTTGGAAGGGAATCAAAGGCTTCCTCCTTTCTCCTTGGGCAGGGAAAGGGGCTCTAGCATTGCTGCTGCCTAGGCAGGGACCCACAGCAAAGAGTCTGCCCAGAACAACCAATGTGAGTTGTGCCTGGGCTGGAGAGAATTAGAGCTTCATTTTCACTAAAAGACAGCCCTAAGCTGTACCACAGCCAGGATGCAGGAGTGGCACTGCCCTTTGTGCCACCCCTGGGGACACCAGCTCTGAGCAAACACCCACCTTGCCACTGAAACTTTTGCCAGCCGGTGAGATGGCCTCTGGTGCCATGAAGGCTGGTGTCCCTGCTGTGCTGGAAAGCTGGGCATCATTCCCTTCAAACTGATTGCTGACACCAAAATCAGCGATTTTGACGTGGCCATCATCCCCTAAGAGCAGGTTGGAAGGTTTGATGTCCCGGTGGATGATCTTCTGGTAGTGCACTGGAAAACACCAAAAAAAGGGAGCATGGTCAGCCACAGCAGCCAACAGCCCCAGGGAAACCTTTCCAGGAGGGTGGAAATAAAGGTGCAAGCTCAGGCACCACAGTGCCAGCTGCTGCTGGGGATGGAATGCAGTGGAGCAGAAGGGCCATTTCCTACAGCCATTCCTTTTTGGTACCTCTCTGGGACACAATTCTCAGAAACACATCTAAGAATTATGCAGAGAAAAGACACAAACTCAGGGAAAGCTCAACCAGTGTGAACAACCAGCCCTGCTGGAGAAGGAAAATATTAAATCCTGAAGATCTGCTTGGCCTCATCAAACCAGCTGATGGGCTGGGCCACCTGCTCTATTAAAGGTTTATGGAACCCAAATAAAGAGGTTCACTTTTAGTTTATTTGTTTTGAAACTGCAGTGCTGTGAAGCTCATCAAAAGGGGCAGGACCACAGGTGGAATTAAACAGGTGACAAGCAGCTGAGTGCCAAGTTCAGCCAACAGCTTGGAAATCAGGGGGCATTTCCAGCTCCAAAGATGGAATAATGGAGCTCCAAGCTTGGAGCAAGCACCAGCTGGCTGGTGCCAGCCCCCAAAGAGGCAGCCTTTATTTAGCCAAGCTTCTCAATGGAGCCCACAAATAGAGAAACAACCTCAAGCTTGCTTTGCATCATCCCTAACCCCCACCTGTTGGAATCCCCTTTCAGGGAGCCCCCTGATTAGAGGATTTCCCCCAACAAAGTCCAGTACCAGAGTTTGAAAGGATGAATGGAGTTTGCAGCTTTGATCTTTGAAGTTGTTTATTTTCTCTTATCTCATGGCTGGGGAGCTGCCTAAGACCAGGTCCAGCTTGCTGGAAGACAGAGCTTGCAAAGACCATGAGACACCCAGCTCAAGGTCCTTTATTGACTTTTTGCCCAAATAATTCACAGAACGTGCTATATTTACAATTCTGCACCAACAATTACCACCTATTCTAAACACTCAATTTCTACATCAAATCTACCTCCACCAATGCCACTGTCACAGCAGAAAATGGAGAAGAAGAAGAAGGAGGGTATAAGACATCACCCCAAAAACTCCTTGCTTTCATCTATCTCCATACTAGAATCCCCAAATTATAAATTTTCACCTTGTGACAAACTAAACCACTACTTCTTTCTGATCTTTGTTGCTCTTAATTCATCCTTTCAGCATGGGGAGTCTTTCCCATGGTCTGAAGTCAAAGGCAAAGCTTTCCTGGGATCCCAGCTGGGGTCTCAGACCCCCCAGGGCAGTTCCAGGGATTTTCCCTGTGCCCTGGACTCCAACACCCACCCTGGGAGCACAAAGCTCCCAGCCCTTCCCACCACTCCTGCACCCAGAGCTGTGCCCAAACCTGGCCCTTTTCATTCCATGAGCAAAAACTCCAGCTCTGTCTCAGCTCCATGAGGCCAGCCCTGGGCACCAGCTGAAGCCTTTGTACACTGAACACAAAACAAACCCTTGCAAAGAGCTTGGAGGCTGAGATGCTCTGAAAACAACAACAGAAACCACCTCTCTTGTGCAATATTGAAGTTTGAAAGACATTTCCAGGCCACTGAGGGGAGCAGGGAGTTGTAGGGAAGTGGCTGATTTCTCAGGAACTCTGAGAACTTGAAAAATAAAAAACCACCAACTTTCAGAACATGAAATGACCCCAAAAGCAGAACTGTACAAAACCCAGGAGACTTTACTGAAGGAGGAGGAGGAGGAAATCCTCTAATCCTGCCCTCCCCAGAGGACCAGGACCCTCTGGCCTCCATCCTCCCCTGGCTCCAACCACTGTTTTCACATTTCCTTCTTGCAAACAGAGCATGTTTGTTTTTATACCTCCCCAAGAGCACTTTTCATATCTCCTAGGAAATACACATTGGGTGGAGGAAAATGCTGGTCTAACCCTTTCCTGCTTTACAAAGCTGACCAACACACTGCCACAAAGGCAGCCCTGCCCTATGGAGCATCCCAGTTTGCACTTTAGGACCAAGAATGAACAAATTTATTTAACTTTCTGCTCTTTTCAAGCCAACTTTCCAGCAGGCCATGCTTGGGGCAGTCACACTTGCAGATACTTTTTTTCTGCAAGGCCTTCTCCTCTATTTAAAGCACTGTTGGGGGATGCTGTCCTTGGAACATTAAAGAGCTGTTCTGGAGATCCAGCAGACAAAACTCACATCTTCTTCCAGATGTGCACCAACTGCATGGCCAGGCTGTGATGGGAGGCACTCAATGTTGTAACAGCCTGCCCAGGCAGTCAGGATAAACACCAAACCCCTGCAACAACAGTAATTAGGAGGAGACATCTGCTCAGCAGCAGAGCTGACATTTCATTATGGTAATATAGGGAGAGCAAATAAGAGTGAGGGGAGAGTGGGGTTTTCCTTCAAGAGGTGATGAGCTGCCTTTCAGGCAGGTGTCTGCTGTCATCCCTCATACCACAGGGCTAAGGTTCCCAAAGCCCCTAAAAAACCCCAAAACAAACATGAGCACATCCCTGGAGCTTGGTCTGTGAAAATTAAGGCAAGCACGTACTCCAGGCTTTTTATTATTTCTTCCTTGTAAGAAAGTTAAAAAAAAACCCCACAAAAACACAAACAAAATAAAACCACAAACCATTTTCTCTATCATGTAACTGTGTATTTTGTAAAATAAATGCCCTGCACCATCTAATGAAAGTTGAGGAGCACTGTGGGCACTTTTCCAGCTGTCATGTGTTCCCTCAGTGCCCAGGTCTGGACACTGCTGACTGCTGGGCACAGAAACAAAGAACAAAGAAATTAGAAACACATCCTTTGCAAAAATCAAAGCCATCAAACAATGGCTCATTTGGCCAATGAATATTTGAGTTTCCAGATGAGAACATCCCTGTGTGCTGGGGACAGTGACAGCCTGACTTTGTGTGCTCAGAGGAGATTCAGCACAAGTGCCTGCAGGGCTGAGGATCCCAGGAGTGAGCCTGGCCTCTGGAATGCCACATCCCAGGTGCTTTTGAGCATTTAAAACAAGGACAGAGTGGGATGGGAAGGGAACAGGTGCAGAGGGGAGGTGACTGGGCCAGAGCAGCAGTGCTGGGACAGTGTCCCACCCCCACACTGTGCTGCTGTGAGTGACAGCAGCCAAAGGCTCCTGGCAGCTGGCTGAAAGCATTTCTGCTCTCTGCAAATCCCTTCCCTGTCCTGCCTTGTGCACAGGCAATAGCCACAAAGGGAGAGGGACAGGGGACTGGGCACCAGCTGGTGGAAATGAACATCACAGCCACAAAAGCTGAAAGTGCTCACATCTTTCAAGATTTGGTGTGGAGCTGCTAACCTGGTGAAGAAAACCTGAAATCCCTGTTCTGCTCTGAAGAAACATAACTCCAAGTCCCAGCCTGCCAGGCTGTGGGCATCCTCCCCTGCACAACTTCCTAAAATTGGCTTCTGGCTTCAAAATGCACTGGCTTATCCTCTCCTGTGCTGTGCCTTGCCACTGGTACAGGTCAGCACAATGCAGAGTAAAATATTCCCCCAAAATGTAGGCAGAAAGCAAAAGCTGCTTTGTTTGGGAGCTGCAGGAAGGAAGCAGCACTGCTCACCTGCAGGACACCAACACAACCTAGCTTGGAAAAACTTCCCAGCCCACCAACTTCTGCTGCCAGTCCACATCTCTTGCAGATACACATTGCAGGAAGAAAGGCAGGGACCAATTAATTCAGCAGGACTGGCCAAAGGATGTGCCTGCAGTGACACACATCCCTGCCACGTGCTGCCAAAGGAGACACAGAGCTGTCCTGGGGGAAAGGAGCTGGTTAAAGCAGCAGGATCTGCATTTCCAGCACAGCACACAGAGGAAACGGTGGTGTTATCCCTGCAGAACTCCAGAGGGAGAGCTAAGCATCTCTGAAATAAAAGCCTACACTAATGACACCCTCCAGGCTGTTAATGAGTGTACAGAAGGGACAAGGAGCACAGGAGCCACCCCAAGGGGAGCAAGGGACAGCCACAGTCAGGCTGACAATCACCAGCATAAATTATCCCTCTCATTTCACCATCCTGAAACATTTGGGAGCAACCTTTATCCTCTGTAGATTTAAGAGCAGCAGGTAGGAAAGGCACTCACGTTAGGAGTAGTTCACTAAAAGCCAGGACCAGAGGTCCCAGAAACAAAACACTTGTCCTGTCCTTGGAATTAAGGACACCTTGTGACACAAAGAGGAGCAGGGCTCCTCAGCAGAGAAGGAAAAGCATTTTCAACATGTAAATAAAACCCCTAAATGTGCTCTAAATAAACATAACTAAATAATTATCTGTATTGCTGCACTTAAACATGCTCCATGAGGCTCTGGGGATTATTCTTCTTTTAGACCAACTCATGACCTCCCCTTCATGGGCAGCTGGGACCCCTAAGCTGAATCCATGCCTTTGTGAGAACTTCTGTGTCCTGCTCAAAGAGCAAGGCTCTGGGTTCTGCTTGCTGCAGCACAGAGAGAGTCACAAAGCAGGCAGAGACTGTCCCAGCCCCAGGGATGTGACTGCTGGGTGCAGGCAGCCTTGGGAAGGAGCCTCCCACTGGTGCTGCCCTTTGGGTCATGCCCAAGGCCACACCAACAGCTGAAAACCACTAATTCCCATGCAAATGCACTTGCCTGCACCCCTCCCCAGGTTAAAATCGATGCTGAGCTGCCCAAGCAGAGCACTTGGCTGGAGCTGCTTTGCCAAACTGACAGAATGGCTCCACACCTTGCTTTGACCTGGAGAGGGGTTTGCTCTTAAAGCAGGGGTCAGCAGCTCACCAGAATGACTTCCCTGGGCCCCAAAACACCCTGCACTCCCTGTGCTGACACACCTGATGCAGGGCATGGATGGGTATTTCTTCATAATGAAAATGAAACCACCTAAGATATCACAGAGCCCTTAGGACAAAGTCTGATTATGCAGCTCTCTGTTCAATTTGGTTTTATTAGACCCATTCTTCATTTCAGTGGAAAGGTTACACTAATTCAGGCCTATTTGCATCTGGATAACAATCCCATGGATTCCTAGAGCATCATCCAGGAAAAGATCTCAAATGTGTCACAAATATTGATTTGTTAATCCTCACAGCCACCCCATGAACAAAGCAGGCAGGGCAGGTGGGTGCCTGTGCACATTTCATCACAACTCGTGTTAGAAAGCCTGACCAGGGATATCTGAAGTTGGATTTAGTCAAGGCCTGGTGCTCCAGGGTGCTCAGAAACAATGGAATGATGCCAAAAAGTCTGGTCTGTCTCCTGAATTTGGGCATGGAGCACTATTGCCTAAGAACAGCCTGCTGAAGGCTGATGCTGTGGAGACACAACCTCCAAGGAGGATTCAGAGCTCTCAGGGTGTGAGCAATCCTTGGGAAAGGACCATCCTTCCTCTGTTCCTCTTCATTCCAGACAGAAATGCATGCTGCACCCACTGCAGCTGGCAAAAACTTGCACTTGGGTGTTCAAATTCAAGCCCATATGAAAAAAAAAAGCCTAAAATAAAAGGTCTTCCTGAAAATCTGGCTTTTCAGGGCTTATTTTGTTTGTTTGTTTCTTCACTACAATTTGAACTGAGCTGGCAACAGCAGCCAGCTGTGGTCCAGTGGATGGGGCTGAAGAAAAGGGTGGATTTTGGGGAAGTTCTGTGCTGCTGGGCCAGCTGCTTCCTACCTGTCCACTCCTATCTGGGTCTCCACAGTTCTGCCATTGCCTCCCTGCTCCTTGGCAAGGCCCTGCTGAGCACATCTCTCCTTTCTGCTCAGACCCTGAGCTGCCCTCAGTGGCACAAAACAGCCATTCCCCAAACACCCCTCATTCTAGATCCCACAGGCTTTCCCTTTCACTCAGAGCAAATGTCTGGGAACTGTCTGCCAACAAATCCATTAACAGGGAGTGAAGACCCAGAGGGAGCACTGAGAGAAGTGGTAGAGAGAGATCTTGTTCCTTAGTGCTTTTAGAAAAGGTGCCTTTCACTGCATTCCCCTCTGGCAATCTTGGAGATCCAGCAGGTTAACACAAACTCACTAAAAGCTCATTTAAAAATTATACACATAAAACTTTGCAATGCACTGACACTTCCTGCTATTTACTGAGGCCAGTGCTGAATCCTGCCTGATTAAAACCAGAATCCCATTCCCATTCAAGGGCAAAAGCAATCCATATGGTGCTACTGCAGAGTCTGCTTAGTATTACTCTCACATTGCCCCTGTAGCAAAGAAGTGATTTAACACCCTCTCAGGGAAACTGCTGCACCACCACCCAGATCTCAGAACAGATGGATACTCATCCCCAGAGCTCTGCTGAGGAAGGGCTGCAGGACAGGGGTGTCCAAGGGGAACAGCCCCATGCCATGCTCAGCTCCCTGCAGGAGCAGGGGGAGCATCCCAGCTCTCTCCACTCTCTTGCTGCCCCCATTAAGCCTCTGCCACTTGGATAAGTTGTTTAAACACAAGTTTTGCACCCTCAGCATCAACTTTGGAAGAGCTCAGCTCCTCTCTGTGCTCCACCTGCAGCTGAGCACCGTGCTCCTGGCAGAAGCTGTGGTGTGGATGCTGCCAGCAGGAATCAACAGGGAAGAGAGGCAGGTAACCTGGCCAAAGGCTGTCCTGCTGCACCTGTGCTGCAGCCACATGAGCACAGCCCCAGCAGCAGCCCCAGGGGATGTGCAGAGCTCCTGCCAGGGCTCCACACACACGCCAGGGCTCCGAGGGAGCACGGGAATGAGGGGAGCAGGGACTGACACAACAGCCTGCACAGGCTGTGCCAGGGGCTGCTTCTAACCCCCAGCAGGCACAGAACTGCATCAAACAACAACAACAAAAATCAAACTGCCTGATCTAAAGAGGCTCCAGCACATCTCTCTGATCTTCTCCACCAGCTAATTACTCTCACTTGTACAGGGTCCTTATTGATCAGTATCAGCAACACTTGCAGCTCATGAAAGGGTTCTTTGTTTGGTTTTTATCAGCTAAGGAGAGCTTGTCTGCACGTGGTAAAACACAAGCCAGCCTCTCTTCTCCTGGTGGTGTCATTTAAAACACCCAGAACCTTGCAGGTGTAGCTCTCACCTCAACATGCTCTGTTTGAGGAGCTCCAAACTTGCACAGGTAAGAGGCAAGAGCAGAGGAGATGTAGGTCCCCATTTCCCACATGGGAGCAGGCAGTTTTCTGGGAATCACAGAGCATGCAGCAGCTCCACCACAGACTCACATCCCAGCTCTGCTGCCCCACACCAACCTGAGGAACTCACCAGAGCCAAACCAGATCAAACCATCCACACCACTGATGCTCCAGTGCACCCACCCTGGACTTACCCTGCACCAGATATTCTTCAGAAGACACAAGCCTGTGTTGGCTCATTTGCTTAAATTTCCTTTTAAGATAATGGAAATTATACTCATGTATTGATAACCAAGTAGATTAAGCCTTATCTCAGAAAAGCCAGCTTTGAGAAGCCAGGCCCTTTGTTCAGGCTCCAGGCTCAGCGTGCAGGGCCCTGGGTCACTGCAGTTCTCACTGCAGAGCTGCTGCTGCTGCTGGAAAGGCAATTTCCCAATTTCCCAATGGCTTTGGCTGCATGTCATTACCCTCCCTTCAACCCCACAGCTCAGAGGAGACAAGCCTTCCTCTGCAGAGGGGAGACCAAAACTGCCCCTCCTCTGAGACACAGTCACAGCAGAACTGCAGGCTTTTACAGAGAACCCAGGAAAAATAAGGGTTTTCTTCTTCAGCAAGGCTGACAGAAACTGTTTCAGCTTCTTGTGACTCGAATACTGAGCCTGCAGCTCCAGAGCAGCAGGGCCAGTCCCTGTGCCTCCTCTGCAGTGTGCAAGTCAGCAGGGTTTTCCCCTGGGTCACCCCTGAGTGTGTGCTCTGCTCCTGGCCAGTGTCACTGCCAGGCTCCTGCTTAGGCAGCCCTTTTGTCTGCTTATTCTCATTCCTTACTCAGGCTCTTACTAAATGAAGATTGTCATGCCCCAATCCTAAAATCAAGCTGGGACACCTGCCTGGCATATCCCTCATGTCTTTTGGTGAAACATGATGACTATTTCCTATCCAGCAGAAACATTTCTGCTGAGTATCTCTACAAAAGCAAAGTTTGCTTTACTGGAAGGGAGACTGAAGTTTAAATAACCCCAGCCAAGCACCACTAGAGGGGAGTTACAAGTGGAAAGGGTGGCAATTACACATATCCCTAATTCACAGAGATGCTTAAGCACATGCTTTGGTTAATGACAAAAATAATCCAGCAAACTCTCCCATCCAAAGCACTTGAGCACTCTGGAATTACCACTCTGGTGGTACTCACACAGAGGCCAGGCTGCCTCCCCAGCTCCTGAGAGCCTGTACAGGGCCAGCAGCACTGGGGAAGTCTTCAAAATGGGAGCAAAATCACTTTCCTTAGAAGGGCCCATTTCACCAGGAACCCAATTAGAGTTTGCAGGTGCTTCAACAACTCCTGACAGCCCAGAGCAGGGGCATGAAACAGAACACATGGATCAGTGATATCACCACACCTAAACTCAAAATACACACCCAGCACTTCAGGGGCCAGAGGAAGGGAGACTGGACCACAGGCAGAACTCCCTGACCCTCAGACCCTGAGCAGTTTTTTCAGTGCTTAGTGAACAAGGCTGGGACTGTGCTTGTACCAAAGTGCACACCAGGCATTAGACACTCTAAACCAAAAGCAGGTGACAGCAATGTGCCACTGCCTGGATCAGGGAGCTCCTGGCTCTCTCCAGGGCCCTGTCCCTGCCTCCCACCATGCCTAAGCCAGGCTTCCCACCCAGCTCACTGCCTCCCTCCAGACTTCACCCACAGCCTGCCCTCTTGCAGGAGGCCTCCACCCCAGGAGAACTCCATGAAAAACCAGTGAGTCCAGTCCCCAGAGACACACAGTGGCCACAGACCACCACCAGTGATTTAAAAAGTCATCCCACATCTCCCACCCCCTTGGCTCCTGCAGCTCCTTCCTGCTCACCATGAACACCTTTCAGGCTCCAGCAGGAATCCAGCTTGCAACTTCCACCCTAATAAAATCCAGCCAACAATGATGCATTTGCTGCTGGGATGACTCTGAGCTTCAAGCAGCTGCATGGTTATTGAGCCTCCTAAATTACACAACAATTATGGATGCTTACTTTAAAATTACCTTGCAATCTCTAGATTGCCTGGCAACACTTTTCCTTCAGCATGCACAAACGGTGCACTTTTCCTCTTAATTATATAATAATTGCTATGCATTTACCCAGCAGTTCAGAGAGAACACCATTTTTAACTTTCATTTGCTAATAAAATAAGTGGTTACTCAATGGTCCAAAATAAAGCATCCTATTGTTCCTGTTGCTGGGAGTGCCTGGGTATCCTATAATTTATTGTTGAATTTCACTCCCTCTGCTTAAGACTACCCCCACTTTTCTGGGTTTCTTTTTTTCCTACCTGCTAAACTCAAACTTTCCTCTGAGCAGGAACAGTTCCTGCAGCAGCATCTAGCCCAGCAGAGCTTGGATCTCCCAGCTGAGGCACACAGGCTGTGCTGCAATCTGAATGCTAATGGGAATATAAAAAGCTGCATCCACATCCTTCAAGCTCTACTCAAAGACATTGCTGAGATTCCCATTCATATATTAATTTCTACCAACTTTCTGGGGTGACCTGACTGATTCTGGCAGCACCTGGAAGCTTCTGAACTGTCAGATTTGCAAACACTGATTTTATTCCCTGCTGGTTTTAGACAAAAAAATGAGGTGGTGCTGCATTTCAATGTGGAGAGGGACTGAGACCCTACAAGCCATGCTCCTCTGCCTCAGCAAGGCCCATCATGCTCAGAGATTGTTCTGTCTTGGTGGTTGAAGCCAAGTGAGTAATTCCTTCTGATTTAAACTGGCTACCTGATTATTTTGTTTGCTATCCATTAGTTATTGTGTTTTTAGAGACAGAAAAGATTCATTTCCTGTCCAGCACTTCCCTGACACTTAGGAATTTACAAGCCTCTGCCCCAGCACCCCTTCCCAGGATAATTTTCAAGTCTTAAGAGCTTTGGTCATAGCTCTGTACATAAGATATTCCAGAACCACCCTGATCATCCTTCTTGGGCCTCAGTTCTAGGGAGCTGTTTCTAACACAGGCTGAGCCAAGTTGCACATAATATTCAGGATACTCCTTGTCTGCACCTAAGGGCTCTTAGAGATCCAAATAACTGCATAATAACATTTTCTACTTTCTTCTTTCTTTTATTCCAAATAATTCCCCAAATCTTGTTAGCCTTGTTGAATGTCTCTACGTAATGGGCTGGCAATTTCAAGAGAACTATCCAGAATAAAGCCTGAGTGAGAAGAGATAATTCAGAGTCCATCACATTGAATGTGTTTTCAGTGTTGTTTCTCCCCCTCATGCAGTCAGAAACATGAATTTTTACCTGTCATTTTATCATGCCATCACTTGCTATCATGGCATTTTCCTGCCAGTCTTCCCAGTCAATTCTAACAACTATCCTGAATAACTCTGTGCCATCATCAAATCTCTCTTATTGTCCTCTACCCTTTTTCTGGTCATTCAGGAATAAATACAATGAACAACCCAGCCTACATTCTGTTTAACTGTTCTGGTGACTTTTCTCAGTTGGAAAGCTGTAATCCAGCTTTCCTGATTGTCTAGTTATCAATCCACAGGAGCCCAGCCAACCTAAGAGATTTAGGAGCTGCTTTATGAGCTAC
The DNA here is from genome assembly GCA_013389925.1 of Aegithalos caudatus. NCBI lineage: Eukaryota > Metazoa > Chordata > Aves > Passeriformes > Aegithalidae > Aegithalos > Aegithalos caudatus. The sequence continues at coordinate 34,052 of WEIU01002282.1, forward strand.
TGTTAATGGATCTAATCAAAAGCTGTTAGGCAATTGAAACACAAGGTAATAACAGGATCACCTTATCTACATATTTGCTGTCTCCCCTGGAAAACAATCAGACCTGCAAGGTGGGAATGTCCTCTGCAGGAGCTGTATTCCTCTTCCTCCCCAAATTCACCATGGGCAGTTCTTTAGTGTGTGCAGGGGAAGCAGTGGTGAGAGCACTGAACTCACAGAGGCTGCTTGCAAGGAGGACACCAGGATCTCACAGGCACAGAGCCAAGCTCAGCTCCCCAGCAGCTGAGGGACAGAAGCAGTAACTGCCCCAGGATGCCAGCACACAGAGCATTCCACCTTGTCCTTAATTCAGGGACCCCTCTTTGCTCACCCCTGCCAGGTTTGTGCCAGCAGGGACAAGCCCATGACAATGGGGCCAGAGAAATCCCTGCTGTCATTCACACACCCACTGTGGCCTCCCTGCTCTGCAGAACAGGCACTCAGCAGTGAATCTGGCCTCAGCCACATGGGGACAAGATGTCACCAAGAAAAGTGACAATAGTCAAACAGGCTGCAAAGAGGAACCCTGCTCTGGAGTCTGGGCAGAACCTGGGAACACATTTGATCCACTACTTCCCTGGGAGGGCACAGCAGTGCCCTGAGTGACAGGGAGTGGCTCAGATGGATTCTGCAAAGGGGTGGACAAGGACAGACCCCAGCTCTGCCACAGCCAGCTAAGCTCTGCCCTGCTAAGCTAGACACAGGGATTTCTTCCAGCTGAAGCTGGCTGAGTCCATGACACTGCAAACACCCATTTTCTGGCTCTGTTGCTGCCTTCAAAGAGCCTCCAAAAAGAAATGGCAGAAAGAAGAGAGGCACTATTTGCCTGCTGTCCTTTCTAAGGGTTCTGTGACACTTCCTGGGTAAAGCCACGCTGAGCAGAGCCACCTCCAGCAGCAACCCCACCACAGGCAACCCCAGGAGCCCTGTGTGGCTCACCCAACAGCCCCCCCAGTGTGCAGATCCCCTCCCCAGCTGAGCAGGGGCCCAGGCACAGCCTGTGCAGGCACTGCTGCTGCTGGGGTACTCACAGTACTCGATGCCCAGGACGATGTCTCGGAAGTAGAGGCGAGCCTGCTCCTCGCTGAAGGGCTGCTCACTGGGCACCTCCATCACTGGCCTGTGAGGAACAGGGACAGCAGCTCAGAGCTCTGCTCAGGGCAGAGGATGTTCTCCATCACCACGTGCCAGCACCAGGCTCCCAACAGCCTCTGGGTGCTGTGACACAGGATGGAGCTGTGTCCACTCTTGCTGGGTGTGGTGATGCTTTGGTTAATGATGGGTGGCTCTGCACAGTCCCTGAGCCAGCAGGAGCCACAGAGCCCTCATCATCACCAGGATTATCTGCTGCTGTCTGCACAGAATAACACAAACACTACTCACTGATGGGAGAAGAACAAAGCTGGACCTGGCCTTCCTGCTATTTCCTTTCTTCCATGGCTGTGGGCACCAGCATTCCCATGAGATCCCAGTCAGCAGTGGGGACAGTGCCTGTTGCTGTGCACTGCATGTCCTGCCTGCTGGGGCTCAGTCCTGATGGAATGCTGCTGTGCAGCTGGTCTACACTGAGGCACAATCTAGACATGAACCACTGGCTCAAAGGTTAAATGGGAATATTTTCAGTGCATTGTGCTAAATTGCTTAAAAACCTTATTTAGCTGCTCAGGCTCAGCCACCACCAGAACTCAGCCTTTCAGCTCTGAACAGCCAAGGTCACCTGGTCAGCTTCTCCTCTCCTTTCCTCTGAATGCTGCCACTGCTGAGGGATGCAGTCTCCTCTAAAAGCCCCTCTCTTGCCTGTGCCTGCTGAAAGCTGAGGGCAAAGAGGCTGTAAGAGCTAGTCAGAATCTCCTGCTCCCCCAGGGATGAGTGGCTGGAGCTTTCACTGCACAGAGGGCTGGTCCTGCCTGTGCTCAGCAGCTTGGCTCTGCATTTGGACATACATCCACTGACTGGAGCTGCATTTCAGTGAGTGCTTCTGGGACACCATCCTGGCAAGCCAAACCCTGGCAGAGAAAGCCCATTGCCAAAACCAGGCTCTGTGGCTCTTCCCCTCAGCACCCAGCAGCAAATCCTTCCTGCAGCATTTCCCTCTCCTCCCTTGCTGCCCATTTGATTGATGATCTTCATCTCCCATTTGCATTTTCCTGCCACTGCCTTCCCTCCCTCTTTAATGCACATTTTTCTGTTGCTGAAACCAGGGAGAAATAATGTGAGAGCAGGGATGGCAGAGCCACTAATGGAGTCTAATTGCCTCCTGCCAGAGGCAGCCAGGCTGCACTTGGATGAGCCACAGGTTCCCCAGCCTCAGCTGTTTACAGGAGCTCCCTCTCCTACAGGACAGGCATCAGCCTCATCACCAGGGAGACTGGGGAGCCTCTGGCCAGAAAATCCACTGGAGCTGGCAGCTTCTTCAAGGGGCCAGAGAGAAAAATAACCCCTCTGGGAACCTCCTCCATGCTGAGCACAGAGATCATGACCTCCCTGGGACTGCAGAGCTGCAGAATCAGTGCAGGTGTAGCAAAGAGCAGTGAGGAACCTCTTTCCACCTTATCCCTTCTTCCAAAAGAAATGTGCCCAGGAGAGGTTAGTGCTGAGGGCAAAATAAGGCAGCAGGTGGCAGGTAAATCTCAATGCAACCACACACCCCTTGTGTCAGAGGAAACCACAATGTGGCTGGAAACCAGCAGGATATTCCTATCCAAACCTTTTCTTCCAGACACCTGATGAGGAATTGCCATAGAATTTGTTCTGCAGATCAGAGTCTGGCACCAGGACATGTCCTCCCAGCCCATTTCTACTCACTACATCATTCCATCATTGCACTGCAGCAGTGCAAGGGCAACTACAGCTGGGTTTTGCCTCCCAGCTGGGTTTGCCCCACTGGACATACCAAACCTCCACTTCACATGGGAACCTGATGATGAACACCAAAATTCTCAACAGAAGGGATCCCAAGAGGGCTACTTACCCTTTCCTCATGAGGTCAAACACTGCAAGAAAAGGAAATAAACCATGAATGAATGAGAAGAGCAGCCTGGGCTTATTTGTTATTCATCACCTACAAAAAACACATCCATTCCCATACCTGCAAAATCAATTTATCTCCACTCATTTCTCTTCCCTCACCCATGACAAGGACACCAGAGGAGGCAAAATGAAAATATTCATTTCCTCAGCACAGACAGATATCCCCCCTCCTGCCAGCTCTGTTCAGGGAGACAGCAGGTGCTAATTTATCAACCACGGTGCTGCTGCTCGGGATGGCAGCCCTGGTTGATTTGAGCCCTGTTGTACCTCCAAGGGAGGGTGTTTGCTGTGATATTTTTACTAAATTGCTGATAGTGAAGGAGATGCTGTAGGAACATGCTGCTCCATTTCTGCTGTGTCAATCAGCAGCACAGCTCCAGCTTAGTCAGAGCCAACACTCCCAGGGCAGGAGCCACTGAAGAGGATTTGCCGCTGTGAGCTGAGGTTTGCAGAGCACATGGGTTTGTGTGTCTCATTAGGAGGTTGGGGAAAAGTGGTTTTTTGATCCTGTGCTGCAAACAGGAGAAGGATCTGCTTTTACCTAGAGTAGGAGAGCTCTTTCCCCATGAGTTATATGGGGATTTCTTGCACCTCTCAAGAAATTTGAGTGGACCCCCTCCCCAAAGCACTGAGGTGTACATCCTCTGAGGGTACAAACACAGCAGGGCAGCCTGAATTGGCTGATCTTGCCCTCCAGGCTGAAAAAGCTGCAGTTTGTGGAAGGATTTCATTAATCAGCCATGCTCTACCTTTGCAGGTTGCTCAGTGCCTGCTGACCCCATCCCAGCCACACACTGCCCAGTGCTCACAGCAGTGCCTGACCCCAGCTGCCACAGGCAAGGAGCAAACACCACCTCCTCTAGATCTGCTTTGCAGTGGAGGGAGTTTTTGGAAGGAGAAAGGTGCAGTTCTCATCAGCTGGGGCAGCAGCAGGAGGGAGCAAAGCCTCTTGCAGGAGGTTCAGCCCTGAGCAGTGCTATTCCTTCTGCCAAGGGAACTGCAGAGGCAGGAGCTTGGTGTGCCTGGACTCCAGGGGCTCCCAGGCAGAGGAAAGGGGTGAGGGAACATGGACAACAGGGACATGGCCCCTGCTCATCACTCAGGGACCAGCACAACCTCCAACAGCACCAGGAGACTCCCCACCTGTCCTGCTGCTGTTGTTGCTGTTTCTGGGATGGTTTTCTTGCTCCACAGGTAGAGCTTGCTTTAGGTTTGGGTTTTTCCCCCCCACCTCTGCTGCTTTCTACCTCATCTCTCCCTTTTCCTCCATCCCCAGGAGTTCAGGCCTTCAGAAAACAGCCTTAATCACCCTCCCCACCATGAGTGCCATCACTTTGAGATGCTGCCAGATGCCACTGGGGCTTCAGCCCAAAGGGAAAAGTGGCCTTTCAAAGGCAAATTGCTTCATTTGGTAGGCAGAGTCCTCCTTCACAGCAGCTTCAAAAGTGTCCCATAATTATTTCATGAGGAGCAGTCTTTGAACCTGCTTTATCAGGAAAGATTTAGGGGAAGCAGGGATGTAAAAGGGTCAGTCATCCCCTCCTCCAGCCCATCTCAGAGGGCACCTCAGGGCCTCCCAGGCCTGCCCTCACTGCTTTACCCAAATGAGGCTTAGGCTGTGGCTGGCACTTTCAGGGTTTGGAGGAGAGGAAGACAAAATGTGTGGAATTCCCTCATGGCATGGCATGGCTTCCCCACCAAAGGCAGGAGTGGTGCTCCCTTGGGAGCTCCTGAGGCTCACCAGGGTGGTCAGAGTCTCTGCAGGGCTCACAGGGAACACCCCCAGACAAGACTGGAGTGACTCTGGAGTCACCACCACTCTCCACAGCCCGCAGAGGTTTCATAGCAGGAGGACAAGGGGACCAATCCTGCACCCTTCTCTTCCCTGCTGGCTCCAGGACTGGAATCAGCTCTGCAGAGGGGAGGGCAGAGCAGCTCTCAGGGCTTTTCAGTGTCCCCATGGCAAAGAGATGTGCACAGCTGTACTGACACAAGGTTGCCTTACCCTACTGCACGGGGCCTTTCCATCCCAGCTGCATTTACAGGCGTTTTAAGTTTGCAGAAATAAATAAGTCTGCTGAAGTTGGCACAAGTTTCCTCCCGAATTGACCCCGAGTCCTGGCACGTGTCACTTGCATCACCAGGCCTAAGCCCAGAGGGTTCTGTTAGCTTAAGAGACTCACATACCCATGTACAAGTTGTCCTCTGCAGGATCATCAAGGACCTGAGAGATCACAGAGGAAAAAGGGGAAAAAAAAAAAAGTGAAAAACAGCAGGAAAAAATGATTTTTAGGCAAGTAACAATCCCAGTGCACTGTGCTGAGCTGCAGAACACTGAGAACAATTTAGGCTAATATTTAGAGAGTCCTGCAGAGAGGGGTTTTGGAGGAGAGATTTTCCTGTCTCCAGAAAAAAATCTGGGCTTCTGCCTGTATTTGGAGAAACAGCCTACCAATAAAGGCACTGCTTGTCCTAGACTGACCTCAGTCAATAATGAAAATGGCACTGAAGCTTTGCACATGTGCACCTTCCCAGGCTTGTCTACACACAAGTTTCAGTGATCAAAGCTCACTGCTATTTCTACCATCACAGGAGCTGCCTTCTCCTGGGCACCAGCCCAGAGGGCAAGGTGAGTGTGCAGTTTGTCCTGCACAGTCAGTAAGGCTTTGCCTGGAATCACCAGCCTAAAGTTCTAAACATTTCTTTTAAACCAATTCTGGTTGAATTAGGAGCAGCTGAAGAAAAATCCTCTTGTTGCAGTAAAACCCAGACTTGTTTCAGCATAACTTAGGGTGGAGAAGCAGCTCACCTCTATCAGCTTAACGATATTGATGTGGTCCAGCTTCTTTAGGATGGCTATTTCCTGATAGACTCTGTCCAAGGGTGCCATGGCTTTAGGCTGCTCTCCAGAGGAAGCTTTGGACCCTCTGGGAGGAGGCCGACCTGCAAGTGTGACAGCACAGCAAAGAATTCCTCATTTGGCAGCAGCACCTGCAGGATGAGCAGCCCCTGGCCCCTCTCATACACCTCCAGCTGTTCTGGGAGATCTCATCACACCTTGTTCTCATCCCAAAGCTTTGCAATCTTCCACGTGGAACTGAGATCTCCAAGCCCCATTCAGAGCAGCTGCTCCCAGCTTCCAGAGGGGTCTGGGGCATCCCATGGCCCAGCCTGCACAGAGGTGCTATCCCAGGGCTAGAGGATGCTCTGAAAGGATGGGGAACACCCTGCCTAAATTCCAGTCCTTAATTAGGCTCCATAAATGGTAAACATGGAAGAGTCACCACTTCAAAGAGACTCACAAAAATCAGGGGATGTCATTAGTGGGTGTGTTGAATTTCTCTGTGGCTGTACCTGCCCCCTCACCCCCCACAGCATTTTAACCAGCTCCCAACTACATGGGCAGCTCTCACAGGAGGCCACGCTCTGCAGTCCTGGCAGACAATGTTTCTACAGAGATCTGGCTGAGGACAACAGGCAGACCTCTAAATGTGAGATACCCACGTGGAAATCCATACTGCTTCAAGAGCTTCTTTTTGGAGAGGACTTTCATAGCCTGGAGGAAGAAGAAAAAGCAGTGTTAAAGCTGAACAAAAGCCAAAGAGCTGATTGCTGTGACCTGGGAATGTGCTGGGCATCTGGGACTGGCTCAGGGCTGCTCCTCAACCTAGAGATGGGTCCTGGTTAGTGGTGGCCACAACAGACAGACACTGACCCAGGCTTTCCTGAAAGCACTGCTAACAATTGCTTCCAGTCATTTTTCCCCATGAAAAACTCTGATATATTTTCAAATGGACAAAGAAAAAATGAGCACAATTTCTGCACTTGGGGCAGAAGCTTGAGGGAAGAGGTGTGTTCCCCTGGCTGCCCCACTGTTCTGCATGATGTTAGTGCCATGCTCCAGGTCACAGCCACTTCAAGGCTGCTTCATATTATGTTTTGTGTTGTCAGGGGTATAAGAAGAAAACTGAACCCAGGCAGCTGAGGCCTGGGAAATGGTCAGGGTAATTCTTCCTGCCATCCAGCTGGCATTAGCATAGTGGCAAAAGGCAATCTGAATTTAATAAACAGTCTTTGTGCCTCCATCTGCTCTGTGCATTAATGACCTTTTGGAGGGCCACTCAAACACCCCAAGTGGCCCAGCAGATGAATATTTAATGAGAAACCAGCTCATGGTACAATTTCCTTAGGAAAACAGTCTGTGCTTCCAGGAGCTGGGATGGTCACTCACTCCTTCCCCTAGCCTAAGCAGTTACTCCTGTTAGTAAAGCATCCAATATGTAATTCACACTGGAGTGATCCCTACAAAATCTAACAGACCAAGGAGTCCTGCAGGACACAGTCAAATGCCCAGGAATTTTGCATTAGTACCACAGAGGCAGGGTCTGTGCCCATTACCTGTTTTTAACACCTATACCAGGCACAAGTCACCAAACCCATTCCTTCCCAAGCTGTTGTTCCTGGCACCACATGCCCAAGCATTCCCACCTCCCATCAGTGCTCCCAGTGCAGCCAGGTTCATGGCTTGCTGAAAGGATTGTTATTTTTGGTACTGATCCAGTGGAATCCTCTGGATTTGCACCCATGTAATTGAGAAGAGACACTGTGCAGTGTTTCAGCCCTGCCTGACAGCTCCAAACCAACTGTCAGAAACGTGGTGTTGAGAGACAGACTCAGAAGTGCTTATCTTTGACTTAGCACAGCTCTGTGTCCAATACAAGCAGCCAAATGACTCATGGTCTGCTGAAAGAGGATCCAAGATGTGCACAACCACCTCCAAATACGGCCAGGACCAAGCCTGGAGGACTTCCTACGCTTCCCACTTTTATCTCTCCATAATGAAAATTTATGAGAAAAATCAAAGGAATTGGTACATCCATTTCTCTTTCAACCATTGCCAAGCCAGGAGGAGAATGCTCCTCTTGCTCCAATCCCATCTTGAGTCCTTGGTGCCTTCTGGCAAGGAGCTTTAGAAAAAGGACAAAATAGAAGATGCAATTTGCTGCTGAAAGTTCCCAAGTTTGGGAGTTTGGGGGCCTCAGGAACTGAACCATCACCACCAGCCATGACTATATCAGGATAATCCTTTCCAGGAGAAGCAGGAGGGAGCAGGAAGGTACAGAGAGGAGCAATAGCTAAGACAAGACTTTCTCTCAGGAACAGAAATGGAGGGAACAGGAGCTACTGCTGTCACCCAAACTCCTTGAAGGACCCTTGAGGGGCAATGGGGAGTTGTGCATCACAGGTGAGCTGATTGCAAACCATCTCTGCTGCTGGGAAAGAAGCACCAGGGTATGCTCATACCAGTTCTGAAGCAGCAATATCTGCTACTGCACAAGCAGGGCTGGGTCAGAAGAGAGGACCTGTCCCACCGTGCTGACAAACTCAAACAGGGACAAAAAGCAAAGTTCATCCTGCAACAGACCAGAACCACTTAATTATCACAAGAGCAGAGAGGGGGGCACGTGGCTGGGAAGCCTCACTTTAATTACTGGCAGGACCAGGCTTCCTCCTGAATTGGGGCTGCTGTAAGGGGAGCATCTCAGGGATGCTTCAGCAAACCTCTCCTTCCAGGCTCACAGAGCCAAAGACATTTGTACTCACAGGCAGAGCTAATTACCCAGATAATGCCTTTCTGATAAAGAACCAGCTCAGAGCCAAGCTGAGGGATTTTCCCTTTGCACAGGCAAGTGCTGCTTCAGTCTCCTCAGGAAAAGAGGGAGCCTGGAGATTTTCTCCACACATCCTCCTCCCAACTATTCACACACGGACACGGGCCTTGACATTTCCCTTTGAGAAACAGCAGGAACCATGTGCTTTTCTCTGATCTATGTTTATTATCTAAGTTTACTGCTCTCTTCCTATCAACCTTACAGCTGGAAACCACAGGGAAGCTGCCTGAGGGAAAGGAGATCCCAGGCTTATGGAGAGGAGGAATGCCTGTGACACAGCAGCTTTCACAACACGAGCCCACAAACTGTGGGTAATGACAATGGCAAAATGGCCATTAGTTATGGGTGACAAAATGATTGAGCCAAATGAACTTATCACCTGTCCTTGGTGATGCTCTCCCAGTGCTTAGAATATCATTTTATTTGCTAAGGGAGAGACTTGTACTGCAAGAAGCCTGTGCACAGTCCCTACCTGCAGCTCCCAGGGGAGTGGGGTGCTGCTCAAAGGTCCCTACTAACCACCTAAATCCTCTGCCAGTGCACAAGGGCACATTGTGGGAATGCTGAACAGACCAGAGAGAGATTCCAGCCCTTCTTCACCTCTCCTGCCTAACAACAACATCCCTCAGAAAAAGCAGCTGAGAGGGAAGCTCTGCTGTGGGAAAGAGGAGTGTTATGAACTGAAAGAAAACCCTAAACCAGACAGGCTTAGCTTCCATGGCCTTGAAATCCTCCTCCTGTGTTTGTCACCATTTTTTCCCATCAGCAGAATTCCATCATCAGGCTGTGCCCCATCCTCAGCATGCCACCACAGCAGAGATGCAGTCCTGGAGCTCTCCTGTCTCCAGCTGCCTCCCGAGGATCCTGCTGCTCCCTTGGGTGACCCAGCCCCTCAGAGCCCTCAGCTGAACAGCACCAGGCCTTAGAGAAAGCCAGAGATCACTTCCCTGCTCGCCCGTGCTCTGGAGTGCAGCTGGCAGTGCTCCAGCAGCTGTAATGTGAGCAAGAGGATGAGAAGCACAGGAGCTGTGCCTTCCTTTTCCGCCTGGATGGCAACCAAAGTGGATTCTCCAGGGGCTGCAAAGTTCAAGGCTTGCTGCTGGCCACCTTCTCAGCAGCAGCCCTTTGTTTCAGCCACTCCTTTCATAAACTTGGAAGGGATTTCTCCCCATCACTGGGACTTGGTAGGAAACAGCCCTCCGTGCAAGGATTGTTAGGTACAAACAGAGGCAGAGAGCACAATCACACAAATCTTGTTTCTTAGGAAACAAGATTAAGAAAGAAGGATGAAAAAAAGAAAAATACACTGACAACCTAAATGCTATTGCCTTATTCCAGCAGTAGCATAACAAATGCCCATCATAACCACTTTTCTTTGCAAGCTGATTTAGAGATTGAAAACAGGAGGAAGACATGACCTGAGGCATCAAAGAATCAAATTCCATCAGCACAATGATTCCAATCTAGATCTCTGCTTGGACACATTTGCCTCTGCTTTTTATTTGCTGCTTTTTCACAGAACTTGGCCTTTGATTTTTCCCCAAGTCATCGTCAAAGCATCTCCTTCAGACTGAGCCACTGAAACCTTTCCAGTGTAAAGGGTTCCTTGGCAGAGCCCCACAGAAAAAAAAACTGCTGTAACAGCTTCATGTGCCCCAGGAGCAGCAGGGACCTCTGCTCTGGCAGCCAGCTCTGCTTTCCAGTGGGGTCTCCTCCTTGGAGGGAGCACTGGATCACACACCTGCTGCAGAAATCCCAGTTTCCATGGTCTAACACATTCCCTGCATCCACTGCTGGGAGCCAGGACACTTTACAGCCCTCCCAGGCACTGTGGGTGCTCACAGCAACCACGGGCAAAGCTCTTGAAAGCATTCACTCCCTCATCTTTAATGGAAGGTAAAAAACCCACAAAGTAAACACAACCCATCTACATTTTTCCCAAATGTGGTGATTGAATTTTTTTCTTGAGAGTTTTTCCTAATTCTAGGCCAGATCTGAAATGCATTAAAGCAGCAGCAATCTTTCCTTTTGCTTTGACAGGAGCTGTGTTCAGTCCTTGCTCCCTATAAACTCTGCCTTTTTGAAGGGAGATAGCAAAGGGTCCCACACCTCAGCACTTACCAGGAGCCAAACTCTGAATTATACCCCCAAATATTTTTTCCTACTTTTTTACAATTTTGGTCCTTATTATTGCAGAACAGTAGCTTAAAGACAATAAAGAAGGCAGCAACACCCTGACCTCATGCTGAACCACTACAAGTCAGTTATTGAAACAGAATATCACAGAATGGTCTGGGTTAGAAGGGACCTTAAAGATCATCAGTTCCAACTCCCTGCCATGGGCAAGGACACCTTCCACTGGACCAGAGTGCTCCAAGCCCCATCCAACCTGGCCTTGCTCACTGAACACCAACCAAGGGCTGATTTCCTCCAATTACTCCTTACTGCTTTTCACCACTGAAACAAAAAACACCATCCAGAGTGAAATCTGGGGGAAAACACACACAGCAAAGGCCTTCCCAACTATCAGAGTCAGAGCTGCTGCTGTTAACTGCTGGTAAGAGTCACCAGGTGCCCCTGGGGGTCAGGGTGCACTGCTGAGGAACAGGGATGGGAGGGATAGGAAGGGCAGGATGGAAGCTGGAGAGCTCTGGGAGAGCTGGAGGGTCAGGCACACCAGGCAGGTGGAGAGCTTAGCCAGGGCAGTCAGCACTGTTTCTCTGAAGCTTTGAAAAGTCTGCCAGCTCCTGAGCTGGTTTAATGTCTTGGAAAAGCAGAGGTGTCTCCAGCATGGCTTGCCCTCCCAGAAAACACCAGCCCAGCTGGCTGGGAGGATGAGGATGTGACTGCAGCTGAGGAAGGGGCAGCTCCCCCTGCCCCAGCCAAGAGGGGAGCAAGGCCAGGGGACACAGAGCTCAGAGATCACTGCCTTTCACAGCAGCCTGTCCCCTCCAGTCCTGCACAGACACCCAGCACAGCCACACACAGCTCCACACCCCTCCCAGGATCACCTCCACAGCTCCAGCATCCCAGCTGGGATCCAGCTCAACCCCAAAAGGAGGATGGGGGGAAGCAAAGAGCACATCCCTGGAGTGCTGGCACTGAGGGGTCTTTGTGCCCTGCCTGCCTTCAGGTGAGGCTCAAACAGCCCCCAAGCACTGTGCCCCTCCCAGGCTGCAGCACCTTTAAAGTGTTTGCTTAGATTAGAAACCAAGATTAAGTGGGGATTAACTAACACAGGAGGCTAACCTGCAAACAGGCTTTCACTTCTGGTTTTGATTTGACCACCTAAATCTACATCCATGGGGTTAATCTGCATCCAGGACAGGGACAGGAATGCAGCAGGCAATGCTATCCTAAACCCAGCTCTCCCCTGCCCAGCTGTAACACCACTGGGCAGCTCAATGGGATCTCCTCATCAAAAGGGCAGTGCCAAAATGCAAAGATTACAGTTTCCAAAGGAAAAAAAATATTTTCAGCTGGAAATAGACATGATTTATGGATGTGATGTGTTCCCACTCAGTGCTAGTGGTGCTGGCATGGCAGTGCTGGTGGGACAGATGGATCAGGGAAGCCAGGGCTGGCACCATCACTCTCTGCAGAGCAAACCATCCTGCTGCAGGGCATGGCAGGGAGGATTTGGAGGGCAGCAGAGAAAAGGAGCCATTGGAAAAAGCTCTGGTGCAGCTGTGAATCAGCTTGGAAAAGAGGGGAGATGGAAAGAATTGTGGCTCCTTTCCTTGGCCAGTTCCAGGGCACCTTGTCCAGATTTTTGTCTCATCTCTTCCATCCTTCATTTCAAGACATTCCTGCTGCAGTTTCATGCCTGCTGGAAGCACAGAAAGGTTCAGGAATACCCACAGGCACACAGTTCCCACCTGAACCCTTCAAACTGGTGTGACACTTGTAATAAAGAGTCAGGGAGGAAACACTATCTGGGGAGCAGTGGGGAATGAGCATGCTTTATGTTCCACAACACATTCCCATTCCCCTTTGTCCCAAGGCCAGCAGGGACAAGCAGCAGCACAGGGGACTGCCTGGGTGCTCTGATGGGCTCATTTTCACCCACACGCAGGAGCAAAAGCAGGACACTCTCACCAAATGCAGTGTGGAGCAGCAGCTGTGTTGGGTTGAGGTTCAATCACTGCAACCACACAGCCCTGCTCAGCAGATTCCTGCCCTGGGATCCATCAGAAACTGCTGGAAGCTCTTTCCAGAAGCCTCCAGGCACAGCCACGTATAGCAAGGAGGTTTTCCTTCCTTCCAGCTCCTGCTCTCAGCCTGAACAAAACAAGCCACAGGGCAAGCCCAGGGACACAAGCACATCTGCAGGCAAATTTCACAGGAATTCCAGCTGGGATGGTTGGGATTCAGCTGCCTCTGAAAGGGGAGGCACAGAGCAGGAGCCTTCAGCACAAGCAGCCTTTTGCCATGTGAAACTCTCCAACTCTGGCTTCCTTACACCCCAAGATTTGCCTTCTGCCTTTCACCTTACACCTCATGCCAGGCTCATTCAGTGTCCCCCAGGCATCCCCCAAGGGGGAAAGCTGCAGGGAGCCTGGCACTGCCCAGCCACCCCACACTGTGTGTATTTTTCAGCATTTTTCTGAGCAGAAACGGGGGCGAGACGTCCCCCACTCCCTTACAAAACACGCCTGCTCATCCCAGACCAGCCTTCCAAGGCACAGCAGGTGCTGAATACCACCACCCACATGCCTCTAATTTCAGGTGACCTGCTTCATAGCTCGAAAATGCCAAGGCAAATCAGCAGGATGCTCCTGCAGCCTGCCTGTTACATAAAGCACCCGCTCCCCTCCCCTCCTGCACGCAGCAGCTCCGTGCCCAGCGGGGGCTGCAGCTCCTTGCAAGCCACCCCAAAATCACAAGGGCAGGTGCTGAAAGCAGCCAGGTAGAGAGGACACAGCTCTCAAGGCAGGGAAGAGCAGCAAAGAGGAGCAGAGGAGGGACACACTTACGTAATACTTGTCATCGTTCTCGTTGTAGGCCAGTTTCACCACGCCGTAGGAACCCTGAAAAAGGAGCAGGAATTGTAGAGTCAGTTCAGCAGCTTCACCTCATCTTCCTGCTGGGAAAAAAAGCAACTCCCAAAGCCCCAGATCGTGCTGACCCCTGAGCAGTCTGCAGGTGATGTGACCCTACAGCAAGGCTGGGTGTTTTGGCAGCTCTGTTGGAGCCACTGGAGGATTGTTGATGTCTGGAGGAGTTGAGTACCAGCCCATCACCTCCTGCCCTGAGCCAAAGCCACCTGAACTCAGACAGGGGTGGGGAGCAGAGACAAAAAACTTTCCAGCAGATTTCTTTTTGGTGGAAATTTGGAAATTCTGCATGAACACTTCTCCTTTCCACTAACCACATGCTGCCCAGGTGGATGCAGACCTGGACTGCTGCTGTATCCACAGCTCCAGGGACAGCCTGAAGCCAAGCTCCATCCAAACTGCTGTTTCTTCAAAGTTCCCAGTAAACACTCATTTTATGCAAGTGAGACACGACCAGGTATCATCCCTGACAGATGCCTGTTGAATAAATGAGTGGGGTGAACACCAGAGCCTTCAAAAATATTTCTCTTGACTTTACTGAGAGCTGAAATAAGGTTTTGCTCTCAGAGGAGACTAACAAACCATCTGGCTGATTCAGAAGCACAGCAGACCCTCTACCAACCTCACAGTGCCCTTGCTGTGGACCCACAGGGAAGGAGGCAGGGACAAATGCACCTGAGAGAAGGTTTCACACTCTCCTGAAATCATACAAAAGTCCTAAGTGGGTTTGAAGCTGTGTGTGAGTTTGGGATGGCACCTCCAGCCTTGCTCCCTGCCTGCCAGCAGCCAAATGCACAGCCCACAGCACAGATGGTGTGGGTGCCATCCCACAGCCTGGGGCCCCTTGTTTTGGAGGCATTTGGGCTAATTAAACTTCTGGGGAGGTCTCTGAGCTCAGGGTGCAGCCTCCTCTGACTGCAGTGCTCCAGCTGCAGAGGCAGGCACAGATTCCAGACAGCACCACTGCTTGTGGACCCATCTGCAACGGTGGCACGTGGCCAAATGTGCAGGAGTCTGAGCTGCTCACCAGCCCACACCTCAAATAACTTCAGAGGAATCTCTTTTGAGTCACTCTGCAGCTTTTAAACACACACTGGAATTAAATGAGCGTTTCACATGACATAAAAACTTTAACTAGTCCTGATGGGGACCAAACATCTGCCCTGATCATCTTTAGGTTGTTTTTTTTTTCCTTGTTGTGTTGTATTAATGTATCAAAGGCTCTTAGTGTTACATTTGGCAAGCAAACACCCTGAAAGGGAGCCAGCTTAACCACCTTCTGAGGGAGGAAAAATAAATTTAGATTTCAAAGGAAGTAGCTCCACTGTGACCTTGAACAAAACTTGCTCAAACTAATAAAGAAAAAAAATACCCAAAACAATTTAAAAAATCCCCCAAACAAACACAAGTTGAAGGAGTTTTGGCCAGTGAGGTCCCTTGGGCTGGCACAGCCTTTCCATGCCTCCTCACATGTGTGACACAGGCTGGTGTGACCAACGTGAGCCCCAGTACTTACCTTGCCTATTTCACTTTGCAGCTTGTACTGGTTTAATTGCACACAGTCCTGCAGATCAAAAGGAGAACATAATTAGAATATTGGTAAAGGAAATGACTGAGTTTGAATCAGGTTCAAGTAGTAGCAAAGTGCTAAATATTTAACAACTTAATCTTACTTAAACTGGTGCATGTTACACTATAAGTACTGCCTTTTTTTTTTTTTTTTTTTTTTTTTTTTTTTTGTCAACCCAAGGCATAAGAATTATGGGCTGAATCCTGATTCTGATTGTGCTGGTGTAAAACCACCCCAATTCCCCAAGACTGCCCTAGGTTCAGCCCAGGGGCCCTGGCAGCAGCCCCTGGCCTGGTCACATCACCCCTCTCCACTGCACTGTGCTCAGTAGCAGGCAGGAAAACCCCTGTCCCTGCTTCCCTGGGCTTTCCCAGCCTGGCAGCTGCCAGCACCCACCCCAGGGTCACAGCAGGAACCTGTGCCCTTCCCAGCATCAGCCTGGCAAAGGCAGGGCCACTCTGGCTGTGGCTGCACCCAGGGGAGCTCCCCTGGATCGTGGGCTGCTCCTCCAGGAGAGACACAGAGCCAAGCTCCTCTGCTGTGCCACACCAACAGTGGATTCCCTTCAGCTGATATTTGCTAAAATAAACCACCCCAGAGCAGGTCTGATCTCTGCTGGCAAGGAGCCCAGCCCTGAAACCCCACAGGGTGGGGATGTGGTGAGGAGCAGGAGCAGCAGAGGGGGAGAACAAGGTGGAACAGAAGATCTCTGCAGCCACCTGATGTTAACCCACCCTTCCTCTGGAACTGTACAGCCCAAAGGAAAGCCCCTGCACTGTGAGGAGCTCTGTGGGGCAGAGCCAAGCTCTGGGCAAAGAGCTGCAGAGCTCTTGCTGGGATCTCACCAGGCAGAGGGGGCTGCAGTGGAGTTTGCCTTGGTCCTCACTGAACACAGCCCTGAAGTGCATTGCAGGGCAGGGAGGAGCCCCCACCTCGGTGGGGTGAGGAAGAGGAGGAGTTTCCAGCCCCAGGACACGGTGTGGGCTGGGCCTTAGGTGGGATGCACTTCCCAAGCCAGCATTCCTGGACGTTTCTCCCCAAGAATGTCAAGCACCAAAGCAGGCTGGGAATTCACAGCCAGCCGCTGCACTTCTTTGGAAACCAAGCTGATATAAAACATGCAGACAGGTAGATCAGCCTTAACATAAACCTCAAAATAGCCCTGCCATCTACAGAAGCAGCAGCACAACATAAAAGCAGTGCCAGATGCCTTGAGTCCATCTGTAAGAACAGGGGGGTAAGAGTCCCTGCCCCAGGCAGCATTCCCACCAACAGCAGCATCCCTCTGCCTCTCAGGAACAGCACAGGGGTGGGAGATGATAATTTAGACTCTTCTCCATCACCAACCAGAAAACATTCCTCATGCTCCTAACTCAAGAGATCATCACAATAAAAAGTAAAGAAATGGGTGACTGGTGGCTTTTAAAGCCTACAAGCTGTGGCTTGTCAGGAATACAAGGAATGGTTTAAATCTTGATCTTGTTGCCAGGGAAGGAAGTTTTTTCCACTTCCCTGACAGGGAAGAGCAGCCAACTGTGAGTAATGGGGCCATAGAAGTGTATTAACTCTGCTGCCAGCAAAGCACATATCTTTCCAAAGGTAAAAACCAATCCATCAGAACTAGGAGCAAGCACCAAGAGAAAGCATGACCCAAGCAAAAAGCCAAATGTAAGGCATGAGGGGCCTGAAAGGATGCCCCTCCCCAAAGGAACCCAGGGTGGGGACACAAGGAGAATAAATTCCCCTGCAAAAACTGTGCCAGCAGATTCAGAGTTTACACTGTCACCACATCCCACCTGGCCCACACCCCCATCCCTCTCCACTCAGATAATTCCTGGTGGGAAGCACCAGCACTTCAGCTTCTCCTGTGCTTCCAGCACTTGAGATGAACACAGTAAAAATCAAAGCAGATTATAGGTGTTTTCTGTGGTTTTTTCCCCTTGCTGAAAAGACCATAATTCACTGCTGAAGTGACTCCTGCCACGTGTTGCTGCAGACTGGAAGGGTTGTTATTCTGTTCTTTGGTTCTCCTGCAGGAAGTGGGATAATTATCCTATTCCTTTATCACAGAAAAACACCTATCTCTGGGCCAAGTGTTTCTTTAAGATAACATTGTACAGTCCTCTTGATTTCATCACGCTGGTGTATTTGCAACTGCTGATAAATACAAACAGAGCAAGAACTTTAATGAGATCCTTTAATGAAAATCTGTCACCAAATTAGACTGAGCCAGTCCAAGTGTGCAATAATTGTTTCACCTTAAAAAACAAGATGCCCTCTGTGTTAACATGTCCAAGGTATTAGTCAAGAGAGAAAGGGGGAGGAATCAATGCCACAGAAAACAGAAATTGGTAAAAAATCATAAAGCAGAGTGCAGTCCAGGCTCAGGTCCAGTTCCAGAAATCCACTGTGGCCACCACTGGGTGACAGAAACCCTGAGAAACTGAGAACTGAGCCTTTGCTGTCCCAGGGGAGATGCATGGATGGAAAGGGAGAACCAGAGCTGATTTCCAAAATCAGACATTTCTGAAAACAGACTGCCTATATAATGGAGAACACATATACAATGGAGAATTTTGTCCCCTAAACAAAGCCAAATTCCCCAATCTGAAAAGAATTTTCAGCAATTCAGAGATACACCTTGAAGAGAGGCATGGAAGACAAATGAGGAAACATTGGTTTAAACTCATCCTGCCTAGAAGGGGAAGCAAAGGCAGTTCTCAAAATAGGCAAAATGAAAATAAAAGCCAGAAAATGGATATTAAGGGCAGCAATGAATTCAAATTAGAAAGTTGTTCAGGGACAGAGAAGGACAGACAGGAAGCCCGGACCTCATGGTGGTAAGAAAATGAACAGATGTGGAAACAACACCCAAAAAGAAGTGCCAAAGGAAAGCCCAGCCCTGCTGCACTGCACTGGCCCTGGCTGGGCAGAGAGCACAGCCCTGGGGCTCACCCAGAGCTGGTGCAGGAGCCTGGGAATGGTGGGACCAAGGCAGACCCTTCCCAGCCCCTCTCCTGCAGCTCTGGGCTTTCTCCTTCTCTGAAATTGTACCCTTAGGCAAGTTGGAAATGCAGCTTTAAGTAAAGGTTAATTAATCCAAGGAAAAGAAATGAGCAGTGTGGGGGAGTCCTCTTTGAAGAAATGTTTTCCAAGTATCTTTAATCTTTTCAAGAGCTCTGGTTTGAACACCACAGTAAGGCCTCTAGCAGAAATTCATCTGGGGGGCTTATGGGGCTGGGAGGGGAAGTTCTCAGCCCACGCTGAGCAGGAGCTCAGTTCCTGCCTCTGCCCTGATCCCACCTGATTTACCTTTGTGCACAGCAAGGAAATCACTTTGTGAAGAAAACCAGGCAGCTCCCAGGCCCTGGAGGAGTGTGAGATGGATCAGCTGGGCACCAAGGTACTGCCTCCCAGCTCCTAACACCAGCTGCTTCAAACCAGTTGGCCAAACAAGCAGGGGGCTATGATAAAGATGGGGAAAACCAAGGAAAGAAAGGACAAAGGAGTGATTTATTTTCCATGTCTCTGGAGTAAGCCATGGACATCCAGCACAGGAAAACTTCCTCTGTCATTTTGTTCTCCTCCCTGCATCCACAGGCCAGGAGCATCTCCAGGGAGGGAGAAGGCACTGACCTGACTCATCCTCTCCACCCCTGCTCCCACACTCACAGCTGCAGCTGATACCATGACTGCAGGACACCTGGAACAGTCTCCACTGATCCCACAGGGTGCAGAGACAATGTGGACACCAGCACAGGGGGAACTGGGGTTCAGGGAGGGAAAGGGGACATGTGAAAGGGAATGGAAACTCAACTGGAAAAGACTGGAGAAGAGACTGTATAAAGCAATTAACTGTGCTGGCAGGTCTGGGGAGAAAGCCTGAAAAAAAGACATCTTTTATTTTTCTCCTAGCCATTCTGGAAGTAAGATTTTCTTGGCTAACTAAAAATGTTGCTTTAAAACAGCAGAATTACAAAAAATACCCAAACTAAACCCACCAGCATTAAACCTTCAAATGCCTCATTCCAGCACACAGCACCTCTCCCCTTTCACAGATCCAAGAGCTGCTGGTAGAGATGGGACAAGCTCTCTCAGTCACACAGGGACAAGATGCCCATGTACAAACATCTTCAGGGAGTCTTTCCCTGGTACCTACAAACACCAGGGCATCATCTGGGCAGCAAAGCAGAAGCTGCTTTTAGCAGCCTCTGGAAAATCCTTTCCTCTTGCCTCGCTGCCAGCACTGAGCAGGAGCTGGGAATGTCACATCAGCAAAGTGGGCCTAAACTCTGGGGCCTGTGCCTCAGCTCTGCAGCTTTATGTACCCTTAATAGCTTCAGCTTAATCACTTCTGTGCCACAGCTGAAGGCAAAGCCATTCCCTTGTCAGAGCAAAGCACTGATAGGCAGCAAGGCAGCAGAAATCCCATCAGGCACTCCTGCCAGGGAAAGCAGCACTGACAGAACCTTCCAGGCCATAGGACATGAATAATCTAAGAAGGGAGGGCAACAAACAGGGAACTTGTAGAATTACAGATCAATTTTTGATAGAGAAATGGCAGACCAGGTTAATTAAGCACACAGTAACACCGTGGGGAGAGCAGAACACGTAAGAGGTAAAACTGCAGACCCAGACTTGTCAGCAGTGAGACACCAGCAGCTGCCAGCTCTTTGTCCAAGGGCACTTGGTTAATTGGTGTCTCTGGGAATAGTCTTTGTGCAAGACAACAAGCCCCAGTCCTGCCAGCCCAGGAGCTGTCACCTGCCTAAATATCAAACCCAAAAGCCATGCTCAGAAGGCAGGTGTCTGTGGGATAGCTCCCAGAGACAGAACAGCCCCAATTCACTGCTCCTGCTGCCACTTGATAAATCCTCCCTCAGTCCCACAGCCTCAGCTTCAGCTCTTGGCCCTCTTGATCCCTGAACAGAACTTTTCCTCCCAGCCTGTGAACAAATATTAAAGCAGCATTAAAAAGCTCAGCAGTATCTCTCTAAGAGAACACAATGTTATTCCATAATTTATCAGTGAAAGCAGAGCATTCAGCTCTGCTGTATCCCCACAGTCTGTCTCCACATCTCTCCATCATTTCTCCAGATCAGTGCAGGATACAGCATCAATGACAGCCAGGCACTGAGCTGCCATGCTGCTGGAGAGGGAAGCAGACTCAGTCTGAGATGGTTATCAGCACAACAGGAAATTGTGACATGCAGCTGTGCCATCCATCCCTGCTCCTGACAGACACTGCCTGCTCCTGGGTGCTGATAAAGCCTGAATGCTCCTGAACTTCATCTCCAGCTTTGCACAGATTGTAACTGACCCAGGCAGGGCCACGAGCTGCAGCAATGGATGTTCTGCTACTGAAGGGCACTGACTGAGGAGGCCAGAAACCCAAAGCAAGGGGAAAGAACCAACCCCAAAATGGCTTTAAACAGGTGAGAGGCACTGACTGCAGTACAAATGTGCAGCTTGGCTAGAACAAGGTGTGCAACAGAGCCATTTGCAGGCAGGTCAGGGCTTGGTGACCCTGTCAGTGACCCACCAGCCTCACTGCTCACTGAGGGTCTGCACAGCAGAACAACCAGCAGACACCCAGCAGCAGCTGCTGCCAAGTGCAACCGGATTGTATTTCTTATTTAGGGCTGATTTTATCCCCAGTAGGACTAAAAGCCTCAACATGGAGAGCCTGGGAACTTTTAGAACCCCTGAGAGAGAACAAAGGACCTGCTCTCCGTTTCTTTCAGAGTTCCCTGCTGCCTCTCTCAGCTGCACATCTCAGATCAGGACTGGCAGTGCCTCTCACAGCCACCAAGAACCCTTCAACAGCCCCTTGGCAGAGCAGTGGTGACACTGGGCACTGGAGCTGGGCTGTGTGCAGGCTGCACACTCACCTTGCTGTCACACTCTGCTCATGATGCAGCCCCAGCCTCCAATCTTACCCTGTGTCCAAGCATGCATTTTCCTAATCCTTCTGTTCTTCACAGAATATAGATGCTATCCCTGTACATTGGGAAGGAGCAGCTCTGGGAGCACCTCTGTGAGGGCAAGCACCCACCTCAGAACGTTCCCAGGCTCCCTTCCCACTCCTAGCACAGCCACTCCCCATTAATATGAATGATGGTTTCCAATGAGCACAGCTCTGCTGCACCACAGCAGAGCTCCCTCAGTGACATCAAAGTGACCATGAAAAAGGCAGCACTGTGTAAAGAGCTGCTGCAGGAGCAGGGACACAAGGGCTCCACATCTGCATTTCAAACTAAGCACTCCCCACCCCCAGGCAGGAACCCTTGCTCCCCAGGATGCAGATGCTGTGGAAGAGGATGGAGTGCTTTGAATTTGCTTGCAGATGGGAATGTGCCAGTCACACTTGACTGCAGTTATGTTGAAAGATTTCAGAAAAGCCTCACTCCTGGCACAGTCACAGCACTGCAGGATGGGAGAGCTGGCACTCAAGTCACGTCCCGCTTCCAAGAACTGGCTCCTTTCCCCCCCTGCCTCCCTCATTAAAGCATATGGCTGCTGTCAGAGAAGCTGCAGTCTCTGCAGTGCACCTTCTGCATGTATCCCCCCTCTGCTGGGGCTGCACCACCTATCCCACAGCTGATGTGACTTGCACAACTCCCCAGAGGACAAGGGCTAGGTTGGTGTGCACCACCATCCCCTCAGGTGTGCAAGGGCAGAACACCCACTTCCCAACAGGGAAACACCAAACCACACAGATGCTGAGCTCCAGCTCCCTTGGACCCACCCTGGCAGAAGGCTAAACTGCAGTGATCTGGGTCCCTGCAGGCATCCAGGGCATGACACTGGGCAGTGTGGTCTGAAGAGCCCCTCTGCTCCCTGCCCTCCCCACTACAGCACGTCCAGCACTGGGAATTGCAGCCATCACCCACTTCCATCACAACACTGGACCACTGACAGCATGGCACAGCCCCTCCAGGGCAGGTCTGGGACCAGGAGAGCAGCTGCAGAACAACCACAGCCACCCAGACACCCCTCTGAAGGAGACTAGGGTCACAGCCTTCCCTTACCACTGCTGTTACAAATGCCTTAAAGAGAAAAAAAAACCCTGACAGGAACCAGGCTTTTAAGCTCTTTATAAAATTAAATAGTGCCTTCAATTATGGCAAAACACAATAGCAGATGCATAATCTCCAGAAGTTTAAATCCATTAAATACTACCAGCAAAGCTGCTGTGACTGGTGAATTCCCAAAGGGCACCTACAGCAGGGACACAAGAGCAAAGTCATTTGGCCAGAGCCCTTTCTCTGAACAACCTGAAAGACTTCCCACGTGCTCCCATGGCACAGGGGTCATGGTGGCTTAACAAGACAGGTAAGGGAGGGCTAAAGGAGCCTCAGGGCCAGGGCTACACCCAGCAGAGCTCTCCAATTCCAAGCACATATGATCCCTGCTTCCAGGGATTTTTCTCCCCCCTTAGAAATAACAGTGCTTTCAGATGTACTACTCCAGGAGACTGAAGGCTCCATTACCAGCTGAGAAAGACTTACCTGACCTCCACACCCCAGCTGTAGGGGGGAACATGCCTACCTCAGAGTCTGATATGGAGACACGGTTGGACTCTATTGTTGGCCTCCTGATTATCCGTGGTGATGGCCCCGTGGCATAAGGACCACAACCTGGAGTGTTGCTAGAAGCCAAATAACCTCCTGATGACCTTTCCTGAAGGGACAGCTTCCTACTCGATAGACCAGGTCTAGTTAGAGGTTTCTTGGGAATATGCCTCAAGTGAGCATCTTCTGACTGTTGGGAAGGCAGAAATTCATTGACTCCCATGTCACTGCTGACTCCATTTCTTTGGATGTCCTTTATGTTATCAGAAAAGACTGTGTCATTTTCTTCAGGGTTGTCTTCACCATTTTGGTCACTTTTGTCTGGGATGACAGACACATCTATGGCTGCCACCCTCTCCACCAGTTCAGTCTGTGTGTCCATGCCTCCATCCACAACATTTGCTGGGGAGTCCCCCATGGCTGTGTCCAGCTCGTTGGGTCTCAGATGGTCACGCAGAGAGCAGTGATGTCAGTGCTCAAAGGCTCCATGAAACACCTGAGAGGAATCACAAACAGAGGGAAACTGAATAATAATGTTCACTCAACACAAATATAATCAAACAGTCATCACTGGCTTCTTCCAGCATGCAAGAAAGTGAAGGCAGGCTGTAAACAGGGTACAAACACTCAGACTGAAAGGCAAACCCAGGCATTGAGCTAGACAGGAAAGAGATAAAAATGAGATTTTATCTGATGTGTAACAAGTGACATAGCTAAAGAGGACTTCTCCTTCTGTAGCCAGACCTACAGACAACCAGGGCTTACAACACTGGGAGAAACATCCCAACAGCTGAGGGCCAAAGGTTGAACTTTCAACCTCTTGAATTCTTATTTATAGGATACAAGAGCTTCTGGCATGTACTCAAACCCAACAAGCACAACAACAACTCCACAGCCATTTAGGGCTCCCCAGTAGTCTCTCTGCTGCCCTGTAGGGCCTTGGAGAGTGTCACAGAATGGCCAAGCCTGGTGACTTCCACACTGACATTTGCAACATGGTCAGAAAAAGCAGAATTTAAAAGCAAATCTGGTTCCAGGATCACCCCTGGCCCTACAGAGTTGCAGCCTGTGTGCAAACACATTTTGCTTATTTTTGCTGCCCACCATGTATAAAAACTACAGTGAGTTGCAAATCAACACTCCTTAATGATTAAAGTGTGGTGGGAATCAGCTTTTCCTCAGGAAAAGACCTACAGAACACCAAAGTGCAATACAAAGCTAAAACTGCTGCATAAAATCACTGTTTCCTGGATGCTAATTTCAGTCTCAATTTAAAACAGATTTCAGTCTTCCCAGCACAGTGCAGAGCAGGAAATGATCCTCTGCAGCACATGGCTGTCAACACTTAATCACCTCTGAAGATGCAGCACTGCATTTCATCCCTCTGCCCAGCTTCTGGGGATAGTGGGGGAGTACTTGACTTTACAGCATCCAGTGAATTCCAGAGTAGGCTTAACCTTGACATATTGCAACCTGTGGTTCTCTGTATTCAAAGCAGGTTGTGCATAAAACCCCTGCAGGCCAGGTGACACTTGCATCTACATTTCATTTACGAGGGACAGGGTGGGGGTCAGGGAACCCAAAGAGCCCCATCCAGCATCAGCCTGGGAACACACAGAACCCTTGGCAAGGAGCACAGGTGGAGCTGGGCTCAAAGCAATGCTCAGTTAAACACACTACAGTGAGCTCTGCTGCACAGGGATGACCTCCTGAGTGCCCCATGGCAGCCAAGCTCAAGCAACCTTTTATATCAGTGAGAAAACCAGATTAAGATCTCCCCTGGAGGCTTCACCCCGGGTCATGTGGCAATCAGGGATACATGCTGGGCACTCAGTGTCACAGAAAGGAATATCCAAGTCTAAGATATTCCTCTCCACATCCCACTGTACACCTCTTTCCCCCCTCCTGTCTTTTCTGCAGGCTTGCTTGAAACAAATTGACAGAAGTGTCACTCACTCAAAACAGTAATGAAATGGTGAGATCAGCTTTAAAAGCTTCTATTAAAACTATATTTAAACACATCAATCCCAAAGCACAAATCCCCTTTGGAGCCAGGGTGCAGGCACTGGGGGTGGCTCTCAGCAGTGAGGGAAGGGGTTTGGGGCTCAGCCCAGCACACACTGCACGTGGTCCCCCAAACCTGGGGCAAAGCAGCACGAGCCTCCCCTCTGCCAGACCTCCCTGCTCCCCAAACCCCCAAACCTGCAAACCAGCAAGCTCCAGTGACCCTTCAAAACCCATTTGCTGTCTGCAGAACGCTTCTGTGAAGCTTGGAAATCTTCTGAGCTAAACAAGGAGCATCAGATCAGGGCAACTGCAAACCTGCAGCCACCCCAGTTCTCTGCAGGGGCTTTCCCTGCACTGCAGAGCCTGGGGAGCAGCACATTTCCCAGTGGCACACATGGGATGCCTGCATGCCTGGCTCTAGGAGAAGGGCATCTCCTCAGCCCCAGGGAAGCACAATCAGCCTGCAGCCCTGCCTGTGGATCTGGGCTTCCCAGGGCTGCTCTGCACACCAGGAAAGCACCAGCCACATCCCTGCTGTCAGCAGCCCCTGCCAGGCTGCTACAGCATGGAAATCATTCTAAATGAAGGCAAAAATGCTTCCACCATTTAACCCAGCTTGCCCAAGGGATAGGAGGAAACCTCCAAGGCCACCTTGCTCTAAAAGCTGTTTCTTCAGCCTATAGAGAAACAAACCCAAAGCCTTTCCTTGATGCAGCTTTAGCCCCAGGACAGTCACAGCTCACCTCACTCCTAGGCAGCACCAAGAGGAAAATCAATCTGCTGAAGCCTGCAGCTCCTAAACCTTCTCCCCTCCTCCAGCCACGAGGTTTTCCCCATGTGTGGGAGCACAGGGAAGGAAGAATCTGCCCATGTTGCTGTGTGGCTGGGTGTGAAAGCCCACAAACCACCCACCTGGACTGAACATTTGTGAGTCTTGTGCTGCTCAGCCAGCAGGAAAAAACAGGCCAGGAGCATTGGGAAGAGCAGCCCAGCAAAGTGATGCTTATGGCACTCACCTGAGCAGCTCCACCACCCTGACCAGGAACCCAGGGTTGTCTCCCCCTCAAAAGCTCAAGCAAACTTGCTCAGTTCTAACCCACAGCACTGGCTGCAAAATAAATCTGCAGCTAACTGACAAGTGAACTAGATAAACTGAAGATAAACCCCATAAATCAGTCCATCTGATTAAAACAAACAGACCCGTACATTGTTGAAACAAGTAATAATGCAGTGCTGCTAAAAGCAGGCTAAAAAAATTCAGCAAGACTTTAAAGAAAAGAATTGTTCATTTGCAGAGCTGGGCTTTGTTTCAAGTTCTGCTCTTTTGAAGGATTCCTTTTCACTGATAAATCCTCCAGAACCGTATTGGAAAGCAAAGAATTCCAAATAAGCAAATCAATTATGCACAGCCCAGTCTCATTGTGCATAAACTCAGTACAAAAGGCAACTATTAACTTCTGCAAGGCTAGATCAATGGTGGATTTGCAGTTTTTCAGGCTGTGGCACAACCATACCTTGCTGTGATGGGAAATCCCAGCAAAACAGAAATTCTAGCACCACCATCTCCCAGCTCCTGTGCAGCTCTGCTGTCCCTGCTGAACCCCAGAACACTGAACTCCTGCTCTAGAGCAGAGCATAACGCTGCAGACACAAACCAAAGCTGCAAACAAGCTTATATGAGCAAAATTAATTTACTTACAGATATCTTATTTACCATTTTTCCCTGTAGCTATTCCTCTGCTGTAGGCAGACTGCCACTTCAACCATGATTTTCACTATATATTTATCAAATGGCTGCACATGTTTCCCAGAGTGGCACTGAGCAGAGAATGATACAAAAACCCCTTTTGAAAGGAATATGATCCTGGAGAAAACCTCTCTGTATTTTATGTGGGAGTGGGAGATGAGCAGATGCAATTAGTTTTGCTGCTCATAAAGTATTCCACAGCATTGTTTGAAAAATAAAAAACTGTAATTCTAGTTTACTGCCTGCTCCATCCTCTTGGCTAACTAGAAATGTTCCTATCAGAAAGGATGGGGAGACTAAAAGGCCCTGAGCCACAGCAAACCCAGCTTCACTTCCCAGATTTTCTACAGGCTGTAGAAAAGTGACTTGATGGCTTTGTTGCAGTTCCAGGTTAAGAGGAATGGTGCTGCTTCTCCTTTGTGTCCCTGAGAACACACCTGCCCCGTGCTGAGGCCATTCCAGTACAAGAATCCCAGTGAACAACAACTGTAATGAGCATTGGCACAGAAAGGGTTCAGGCAATTCTGCTGCTGCTCACTCAGAGGCTCCAAAAGCTCATGGCTGGCATCCCCCACAGGGAGCACCAGGGCTGCCACAACCCCCAGGGACCTCCTGACCACACAGGCACTGTCACAGAGAGAGGTCCCAAATATCACAGCAGCTTTGCTCAGTGCTTTGCTGTACACCTGCAAGGCCAGGAATCAGGCCAGGGTTTCCAGTCAGTGCAATGATGCAGGACTGGCTGCCTGCAGAGGGGATGTCATCCCCAGCATCCATCAGCTCAGGTGAGACCCACTCCCCCCAGGACCCCCCTCCTGCCTGGGGCAGAGCTGGCAGCACACCCAGCCCTGTCCTGGGTTTGTTCAGACATTGCCCCCAGCAGCATGGCCACAGTGAGGAATCTGCTCCAACTGCTGCCAACAGCAGCAGAAATTCCCTTTAAGGAGAGAGGCAGCATCTCCTGGCCTGGGCTGCCAAGTCCTGGACAGCTCCTCAAATGACATTTTAGAAATATCAGGTCAGCAAGTCCCTTCCAGAGCCCAAGCTGTCTCCTCACACCAAGCAACACAGACTAGGAGTATTTCCATCCTGGAGTGTCTCCTGTGTTCCCAGCTCCGCAGGACTTCCCCAGGCACTGCTACCCTGATGTGAGGGAGGTAATTCCACACCCTCCACCCTGACCCCATCAAATTTTTATACCTGTGGGCAGCACTAGCCCCAAGCCCAGCCAGCTCCCTCCAGTACCTTCAGTCTGGAGAAGTTTGAGGGGAACTTGGGTCTCACAGCCATGCACTGGAGCAACATCTGAGCTGACCACAAACCTCACACGCAGTTTGCAACACATGGAACTTCAGATACAATGCACCAGCCATTTATGGGTCTCACTGCTGTGGTGGGAGAGCAGCTAGAGGGTTAATTTTTCCTGCAGTAATTAAATTCAGAGCTTGCTGGCCCACATTTCAGCTCTGCCCACCCCTGGCACATCAAGCAGGGCACCTGAGGGTGAGATTGCCTCCTGCCCAACTCCACTCACGCTGCTGCTGCCAGGAATCTGGCCTCAGAGAAGCAAATGAGCTTCTTGGCATCTGTGAAAACCAGTTTGAGACCTTGCTGGCTAAAAGGCAGCCCAAACCAAGAGGCCAAGCACAACAAGAAGTTGCAGCTCTGTGAAACTGAAAAGAAGCAAATCCCTGCAGTCTTTGCACAGATAATCAAGGCAGGTGTACACCAGACTGCTCATTTGGACTGTGTCCTCCCTGGGAAGGGGCAGCAATCACTTTGGGCACTAATTTCTGACTGGAAGCAGATGACATTAACACAACCTAAATGATAAATAAGAACATACTGTTGGTGCTTTTTGCACACACCCCACGTTTGCTTTGTCCTAAGGCTCACAGGGCTCTTGTTTCAGGGCACAGAAATCACTCCATCCTGCTGTAATCACCCTGTCCTCTCCACAGCTCTTGGCAGTGAGCCTGGCTGTTGTGCCACAGCTGAAAACCAGCTCTAAAGCCAGGTGCTTTGATGACCTGTGTGAGGCTCCTCCCTCAGCTTTAACAGGAACCAGGGAATGAGAAAGAACAGCTGTTTTTGCAATTCACTGTGTGGGAAAGCTGAAAGGCAAGTTCAGACCCCTGCTCCTGCCAGACTTCTTAAGTGACAACAAACATCTCCAGACCACAGTCTGGAAAATGCAGAGTTCTACCCCCTCCTCTTCCTCAGTCCTTTTCTAGGCAGGGTGCCTTCCAAAGGGATTTTGGGGCCAGTTTTACCCCTGAGCTACAGACAGCAAGCACCCCAAGGTGCACAACTCTGTGTTTGTCCTGCTCTTCTTCCATGGGGCCTCCATGTGAAGCAGAATCTGGGGTTTCCATCTGATGAAGGACTGATTCTTCCATGGATCTAAAGTGTAGCTGCACAGATGAGACACAGGCTGAGCTCAGCAGTGATCTCCTGATATTATAATTTAAAAAACAGAAGCTACACATCATGAAGGCTGTGTAACCACTTTTAAGAGCAATTAATACCATATTTAAAATATGTTTTGAAACTAGCCAGGATGCTGAACCAAGATCTCCAGTCTACCAACCTATAATTCAAGAGATAACAACCACCTTGTGCACAGTCCCAAGCCCAGAAAGTTTTACAAAAGATTTCTCAACTGCATTATATTTCATCCCTCCATGTTCTAATTATATGGTTAACTACATTTGCATAATCAGATGCAATTACACTAATTGCATATATAAGCAATAATCAACCAAAAATTACTCTGAAGAAAAAAGTTTCTACTTAAGGAAATTTCTGTAACAAGAAAACACTGAGGAATGCCAAGTCTATCTAAATGAGAGTGATATTAACCTTAAACACTTCAGATAATGCAGGTGAAACAGGAGCCCTGCCAGAGCATTACCTGAGTGCAGCTCTGCTGGCACATTTTAACCATGTCTTTGGTGGGGACAACACCAAAGAACTGAAGAGGAGTTGTGCTCCTTTGTACTCAAGCCCTGGCTATAAATGACTTTGGTAAGGCGGGTTTGGCTGTTGTGTTTTACTGTGTTTCATAGTAGAGGTTCAGTGAGACTTGTGGGCACCAGCTCCTGATACTGGACTATATTCACTTCTGCTTTAATTTTTTAAAGCTGTTTATCAGTGTATGAGCATCAGAGCTGCTTTTATTTTGCAAATTACAGCTGGGAAAGCACGAGGAACAGGCAATGAGAGGCACTCAGCCCACATACCCCAGAGTTTTTGCTTTCAGTGATGCCAGGTGCTGTGAGTCACCATCTCTGCAGCAGCCCAAAGTGACCACAAACCAGCACATCCCAGCTCCACACCGACTCTGGTGACAACCTGAGCTCAGATTGTAACAAATCCCATTTGTCCTTGTGACAAGGGACACAAAAGTCCCATGGGGGAAGGACCCTGGCCACTGTGCCAGCCTGATCCCAGCTCCTGGCACCGTGGCAGTGAGGGATGGGAGGATGGAGGAGGTTGGTGTGGGCTGAGAGCCCAGCTCTAGTGCTGCTGTGTGACCCCAGCCTCACTGGGTGCTCTGCCTCACTTCCAAGGGACCCTAGGGAAAGCAGTGGGAAGGATTTGGGCACACACACAGCCTGGACAACATGGAAACCCCTACCTATGCTGTCAGAGAACAAAAACCCATTTCTAAAGCTGCTCTCAGACAACACCAACTCAGACCTTCAGAGCCTGCCTACCCCAATCCCTCTTCCAGTCACCATCAAGAGTGCAGGAAATTCCCCAAATGCACCCTGCATGCTGCACAGGGAAAGCTGATCCCCAAAAACCCAACGGAAATGCAGCCTCCCAAGCAGCTCCTGTAAGAGCACTTGGTGCTTACAGCTTGAGGTGGGCACAGACAGCATCAGCTCACACAGGAGGATCCCATGCAGGGTCAGAGCAGGAGCTGTGCCATGGAGGGAGCAGGCTCCTGGGGCTGAACATGAGCAGGGGAGAGGAGGAGGAGGAAGAGGAGGAAGAAGTGTCATGGTTTGCTGTCACTTGCTGGGCTGAGAGGCAGCGTGATTCCCAAGAGAGGAGGCAGCCCTGGAAGGGAGCACAGCTTGCTGGAGGTGGATTTAAACAGTCAGTGAGGGGGTGCTTCAAAAATAACTGAGAATGTCAGATTATATGAAAGTTGAAAGGCTTAGATTATTTGCAAAATACTAACAAGTATGGCAGTAAGCAAGCTCTATTGATTAATAAGCAAAATAACTGCCTCAGAAACAGGGAGAGTTTAATATTTAGGGCCTTCATTGCAATAATGGCTTTCCAAACATCTGTACCATGGCAAGGTAAATGGCAGGTTAAAGAAAAAGAAGGTTTTCAGTTGTTCTAAGGGAAAGGGATTGGTCTCAGGTGAGCCATCTTCTGCTGCAATCCATAATGAACCTCACAATTGCCACAGAAGATGACACAGACACGTGTATCACTGTTTGTTGTGATTAAAAAAACCTGAAAATGAAGAAATCAAGAGGACCTGAACAGCCTCTCAGAATGCAAGGGCTAAGTCTAATCTTCCACAATGGCCAAATCCCCACAGATCTCTTGGGAGCAGAACCAGGCACTCAAATCAAACCTGTCTCTAAGCCAGTGCAGTTGCCAGTGCCTTCAGGTGACTTTGCTGGACAGCAGGACCAGGGCACCAGCAAGCAGCCCATGGAAAGCACCTCTGTGGCACAGAGAGAAAGAAAAGGGAACAGAAGAAAAACAGAACTGAAAGCAGAATTCACAGCAATGAGCTCATGCACAGATTTGTGTGAACAGCCACAGCACAAGGCACCTGCCCTCTGGTTTTAGTGTAAGGTCTGCTTTTTAAACCCAGTAAGCTCAGCCTGCAGGAAAGTCTCTGGAGCAGCAGGGAGCCTGCCAGGCAGACAAGCCAGCTCTCACAAACACCAATCTGTCACCCTGAGGAACAGAAACCAAGTGCATGCAACAGCTGATCTCGTGGGACTGCATCCTGCTTCCACAGCGAGCCCAGGAGACACAGGAGTAATTAAATAAATTAGGGGGGAGGGAAGAAGCCACCTGGAGTTGCACAGACAGGCTGCTGCTTTAGCAACAGTCTCAGCCCAAGCTGCACATTGGCACCCAGATGCTTCCAGGACATCTCTGCCCTCCTCCCCAGTTTATTCATCTCACCAGCACATTTCTCAGCTCTGCCTGCCTCCCCTGCAGCCACTGGCACCTTCCAGACTGATGCCGTGGCTAAGTCTGCTCCCAGGTGCTCACAGAATTCCTGCTGCTGCTCAGTATGTAAGGATTCAATGACAGAAAGTAAATCACTGCAGAGCAATGCTGGTTATTCAGTTTAAGAGCAGCATAGTGGGATCTGGGAAAGGAGACATACAGATCATCAACACAGCAAAAGAATTCAGCATCAAACACCTTTGCCAGGCTCAAATCTCACAGCACAGACCAGCACTGTTTAAACAATTGTTTAAAAAGCATCCACAACAAGCTGAACAAGCCACCAGGCAGAACAAGTTCACATTTCTACATGTCAGGTCTTAGAGGTTTATCTCCCCCCCAGATAAGGAGAAAGCTTTCAGCTGCCTTTGAGAGATCTGGAGGTATTTCAGGGGATATATCAAATTGCTTAATTCTGTAAGCCAGCTGCAGTGAAAAGGCTTTTTCAACATTTCAAAAACATTAATTTCCACCTGTTCCAGGATTGCAAATCTACAATAGAAGTGTAAGCACAGAACACTGCAGGCTTTCTTCTTCCCAGCAGTTCAAACACGGGCAGAGATTTCTATTCAAGGTGATCTCTGCAAAGAGTTTTAACCAGGGAAATTATCCCAGCACCCATCTCTAAATGTCCATGGCTGAAGGTCTTCATCAGTTCTGCCAATCTGCATAGCCCCAGGAAAAGGGCAAAGCACAGGACTGCACAGGCAAGGCAAAAACAGTGAACTCTGTACAACAAGACAAATGGACTTCAAATTCAGAGTATCTGTTCTATTTCTACATGGATAACTTCCATCTTCTGATAATCCTCACGTCTTTAGAAACCCCAGGACTTGAAAACATGTCCTCAGATAACCTGCACAGTATCAAAGGCAGTGGCAGCAGAAAGGCTCCAGACAGAGGGAACAGGCTCTGGGGATGAACAACAGATCCCACAGGAGGCAGGACCAGGTACACCACAACAATTACCCTTGTCCTGCACACATAACCCACACTTGGAAATGTAATGGGTAGCAGGCTTCCCACCTCCTTTGAAGCCTTAAGCTTTAGCTTTTTAAGCCTAAATGCACTTTCAAAGCCCCGAGGTCAATGACTGGAGATTATCCAGGCAAAGGCTGCTGGGGAGAAAGCTGTTCTTTTGAGTCACTGCAATGCTATCCCTGAAATTCAGGCTGATGACAACTCAGCATTTGTCAGAGTGAAAAAGGCTTTACAGCACCAAAGGGCCAACAACAGCTCCCAGGTGCAGCTTTAGTTAAAACACAGGTATGAAAATGCCACCCCAAGGCACCCAGATTTCACCCCAGTGAACAGATTGAACCCAGGCTGTGCTGGGACACCAAAGCAGTGCCCCTCTTTTTGTGGCTCAGGACAAGTACTGTGCATTGTACTCACTCAGCTGAGCTCTTTCTCCAGCATTAGAAATGATGCAAAGCCACATCATTTCTGCAAAGCCACAGGAGCAGTGGAAAAAGGCAAGTTTCTGGCCACCCAGTCAGCAGGTGCAGGAGCAGAACAGGGAATAATCTGTTGGCAAGGAGGTGTCCAGACAGTTTTTGAGGAGCCAGGGTCCAGTCCTGCCTTGCATGCCCCAGTGAGACCCAGGGAGCTGCAGGAGGAGCTGCAGGCTCAGGGACAGAACAGACACAGCACACATGGAGCCATCTCTGCACAAAGCTCTTTCCAAACTCCAAACTGCAGCCCCTTCCTCCTGCTGACAGCAGGCAAAGCCAAAACCTTGAAAACAAAAGTTAGAAGCCATCAACCTCCACAGGATTTATGGGTTCCTCTCTTCCCTGCTCTGGGCTCCACTGCAGTGACACCATTTCCAAATAAAACCTGAATTTGGCTGTTGGCTGCAAAAGTTGTCAAGGCAGGGGAAAGGCAAACACGGTCTAAGAGGAATGGGTGGTAAGGAAATAGGATCTGTACAATTTAATAGCAAGCAAAGACATATGGAAAGATGGGATGTGGTTTCCAAATGTAGTTTGACATTGCTCACACAGCCTGGCCCTGCCCAGGAAGAGAGCAAAGAAGGAAAACTCTGAAGCCAACTGACTTGGGCATGGTAGCAATAGCTGATCCCAACAGCTGTATCCTATGTCCTGGAAGACATCCCTGTGGTACAGGTTGGGGTGTCACTGGCAAATGAATTGCACTGCCCTGGCTACTCAGATATCCTTCTCCAGTTGCTATGGGAAAGGAAATCAAAGAACAAGACTGGTAACAATTTGAAAAAACTAAGCAAAGCATGTGTTTAAAAGCCTTGCTGGCTGCCAGCCAGGGTGCTCAGCACCTTCCAGGTTGCATCCCAGAACAATTAGTCTGTGTGCAGCCACTGAGTTTCCCAACACACTGCTCATCTCTGTGGAGCATGTGGATTCTGATGGAGACGTTGGCCCCACTCCAGCAGAACACTTAAACACATTCTTGTACTTTAACTGTGCTCTCAGGACATCAGAAGGGGTGATCACCCATGTGCCAAAGTGTGAACAACACAGAAAAATCTCAGCCTAAGAAATGTGGAAAAGCTCACAGGAGTGTCTGGGTAAATGTGTTTCACATGTGTCTAAAAGAGCTGCCCAGTTACTGTGGGAGCCATCCCAGGGCTCCTTTCCCAGGAGGGGAGGAGGCCAACAACATTTTCTTCCACATTTGCACTTTCTTAGGCTAGCAGGGGTCTTGCCAGTCTCAGAAATAACTCTCATTGCATTTGTCCTCTTAGGAGGGGTCTACCTCCATGCATCTTTCTTCCTTTCACGAGTGCACACTGCAACACACAAAGCTCTGTGTGGCCAGAGAGGAGAGGTGACTCCCCTGGAGGCAGCTTTTGAGCTATCCTCATCTGGAAGGGCTTTTTGTTCAGTAACAACAGCAAAAACACCAACATTATTGCTATTATTACTACTAACATTATTACTACTACTATTATTACAATATTACAATGTATTAGTACCATTCTTTTGCCTTTGAGGCTAGCAAAAATAGGTAACTTAGGTAAATTTTAAAAACATTTTAAAATAGAATACAAAAACTCCTTCTTCTGCAATTAAGAGACAAAGAAAACTAGAAAACTTCTTGAGGAAGTGATAGTTTCCTCTTGAATTATTTGAGAGGAACTGTTGATAAAATCCTGCATACCTGTGACCCAGGAGATCTAGCACAGACAACTATAGAAAACTGAAAACCTAAAAGCCTGTGAATTATTCTCTATTACCTGACAAAAGACACCCATAGGAAAACTATTTTTAGCTTTCCTTTCACCAGCTCTGTTTAACAATAAAATCCAATTCTTCAGCTGTTTTTGAAAATCTTGCTTAATACATTTCCATGGTGCCTGTCACCTCCCATGACCTACCTGTGTTTTACAGACAGTGCCTACTCACCAAGGGCCCAAACCATATTTACACAGAGGAGTTAGGAAGAGACACTCCTGTTCAGGCTCACCCAGACACCACCTCAATGGTCAGTGAGAGAATCCCAAATTTCTGATTCCCAAACTCTGCCTGTTTCGTGCACCTTTGTACTCTTCCTATAATGAAGAGTAGACCTGTAACACCACCACACCATCATTCCTGACACAAACCACAACTGGGCTCATGCTTTCAGACCTGTTCCTGACAGTGCATCCCCATTTTCAACATTTGAAGCAGTGATAAGAGTTTAGCCACATCCAGCTCAGCAAAGCCTAAGGCAGCAGCAGAGCCCCAGGTCACTCCCTGTGTGCCTCTCCTTTGGCTGCAGCCCAGCCACAAGGGTCAAGGAAGATGCAGAGATCACACTGTGCCACTGAGCCAAACTGATCCCCCAGGATTAATCAGGAATTAGATCAGGAACTGCCTGCATTTTGTTTGTTGCACGCTGACTGTGAGATCAGAGAGATGAAAGATCAGAAAGAAGAAAAACCCAATAGGTTTACTTGCTATATAAAGCTTACAGTGGATTACAAAGGAATTTCCCTAGGCTCTCAGATATGCTATTCACTTGCTTACACGTGTGGTGTGCATGCTTCTGAACAATCCTAACTCAATTTCATCGATATTTTGGTAATAGAAAAATATAATTTCATATAAATAAGAGTTGAGAACAAGGTTTTATTTGCATAGCAATGTTGACTGTTTCAGGGGGCAGCTTCCATCTGAGGGTGCTTTTACTCACTGCTGGTAGCACAGGAGTTTGAAAATAGGCTCTGACTTGCACCTACCCACAAAAGGGACTCACTGGAGTGGGCTGAGAACAAACCTTGAGACATCTAATCTAAGGCTTGAGATCCCTCTGCCTGACCAGGAAGCAAACAGCAAAATTTAAGTCTCACATTTCTGTGGAATTCAGGCAAATCTCCTGGGATACAGCGTACTCACAAGATAGAGCTGTTTCCTCTTGTGTCTGATGAAACATTCCATCATGTTCTAGATGCTATTAAAAAAAAAAATCAAAAGCAGGGGTGGAAATTTTCAGCTCGTCTCCACCCATCCCATTCTGGAAGCACCCAAAAGAGAATCACTTATTCTAAAAGTGACTAAGGCATGAGTCATCTGATGAGTAAGCACATTGGCTCTGCAAATCTTATTCAATCCATGACCATACCCAAGTCATTTCATTACCTAAATCATTTATCCATTTTATACATTAATGCAGTAGCACTCCAAGGCCAGGAAGAAGCTCTTGTTTCCAACACCAGGGTAATTGCAGCTTATCTTGTCCTGCTATGACAGACAGAGCACCGCCAGGGAACCCTGTGCTGAAACAGCAGAGCAGAACCTCATGGCAAGTCTGCATTATACACAGCTCTGAAAGTCAGCTTTGGAGATGCCTGCAGCCTCAGCCAACACTTGAGTTAAGCTGTACTGGCACAGCCACCTGTGCAGCTCAGCACCCCTGCAAAGGCAAACACAAGCCCTGCTGCAGGCAGCAGGATGCCAGCAGGGCTCCGTGCAGGCAGTGCCAGGACTGCAGCCAAATGCTTTTACATCCTCCCCTTACCCTCCCAAAAGCTCTCATAGTGAAGCTGCAAAAGCATTAAGTCAAACCACTAATGAGGCTTAAATATCTCTCCATTCTGGAGGAACAGGAGCACCTCACAAAGCAAATTTGCTCATCTCCACCAACATCCTGTGGGATACGTTCAGAGGCAGGGAATTGTGCTGGGGAGAAGATGTAATCCCCAAGAATCCTTCTTAACAGACTCCAACAGGCACCTTGATGCCTTTGAAGTGCTAGCTGAAGATCCAACAGGAGATCTGTGGCTGATGTTCCCCTGCCCTCTTGCTAAAATCCTGGTGAGCACATCAGTGATCAGGTCTGGTGTGTCCTTGGAAAGCCCCTCACACCTCAGCCCCGAGCACAGCAGCAGTGATGCACCCAGCAAACAGCCTGGGCACCCCCTGAAATGATGAGTCAGTTCAGCCTGTTTTACAGCCCACTGCACAGCCTTTCTTCAGGGCTGCTCATTTCTCTGTGTTCCATCAGCAGAGCACAAAAAGTACGCTTGTAAGTGGAATAATTTCAAAGGACTAATTTAAGTTGTTCTGCACCATTCCAATGGCATCACGCTATGACCAGTGTCTTGAGATTGCATTTCCACAGCTTTAGGTTTTCTGAACCTTTCAACAGACTCACAGGAGAACACAGCCAGGGTTTTCACCTGTGGCCAGCCCTGGGAGCATCTGCCTTTACATAAACAAGGGTAAAAGAATGGGAATTTCTCACCAGGGGGTGAATTTGCAATTGGCCTCTGCTGGACTATACATTAACAGTTGCCACCACCCACCTGCTTCCTCCATGGAGCCAAGGCTGCTCTGCCTTCATTATTCCCTTTGGCACTGAGGAAAACTTCTCATCCCTTTGCTCTAAATCCAGTGACCACAACTCAACCTCTCACAAACTGAGGTCAAATAAATGGGACTTAATGCCATCCACACAGCCAGCCTTGGCTTCACAGCTCCTGTCCTGCTGTGGCAGTGATCTTCCTGCCCTGAAACATTAGCCCATGTCTGCCCATGGCTCCTGACCACCTTCCTACATCCCAATTCCCTCCAAGAACTTCAAGTTCACCACTAACTAATCTACTGAAAGGGAAGACAACCCACCTCTGGAAGTGGAATGGAAGAAAGCCCACACAACAGGCTGGCCTGAGCATGAAGAGACTACACACAAAGCAACAGCCCAGAAAAAGTTTGATGTTACCACAAAGCAGCAGCTGCCAGCACTGCTGAAGAAGGATGAAAAGGCTGAAAATCTCCACAAAGGCTCCTTACAGCTGCCTGCAGGTGCAGGTACAAGATGAACACAGGATAAGCTGGTTTTCAGCTCTGTTACAGCAAACACCTCTGAAGCTGTAGTGGGCTGACACTCACCCCCAGAGGGTTTGGATGGAGCTGACAGCTCAGCTGTGACCACAGCCCAGCTGCTCCCAGGATGGCACAGGCACTCACACAGACATCTGTGCACACAGGACAGAGGGAAGAGCTGCAATCCCACCAGCACATCATCATCCATTCCTCTCCATGGTGATGGAATTGCCTGCACCAAAGTCTCCAGGAGGGAGGAAAACCCAACAGCCTTCAAGAAGAGTGCGCAGCAGCTCCAACACAAATCCTCTTCACACTGAGGCAAACACATCCCCTCTCTCTCATGCTAAAGACATCCTTCAAAATAAAATTACCACCTCTTCTGCTATGCTTGCAGCATCATGAGATCTGTCTGCTCCCTACTGGGATAACTGTCTGTGTGTCTGCCTCTGTCCAGCCTCTCTCCCAAACCTCTGACAGGGCAGCAAGACTTCACTGGCCTCCTCCAGCTCCTCTGGCCATTACTCACTGGCTGCTGGAGGATTGCAGACCAGCATGGGGCCATGGTCCTTTGAATTTATGCCTCTGGAACTGGTGAAAAGGGAATTCAAGGACAGACAGATCCTCTGAACAGACAAATACTGTACCTTGGGGCTAGAGAGAGGCAGGTAGAAAGGAGCTTACTGTTTTCCTTAATCCCTTTCTCTAGGAGTTCTCTACAGAGGCCTAAGGACAGTCTCACCTCTGCAAACCCTTTCCCTCAGCAGTTTGCATCCAGCCCACAGACAAGGCAGGACTGCCCCCAAGGTAACCAGCAACACAAGCTCTTTCCTAGCCACTCAGTTCTTCAGAAGGAAGCAAAGAAGCAGCAGGAAAACACCCAGGGTAAAACACTTTATAAAGACCATCAGTTACAGCCCCCCATTTCACACTAAGGGTTTCACTCTGCACAAGTCCCAGAGAGGTTACACACCTCACACAGATTGCTCAGCCCCTGGGAAAGCTCCTTCCCACCCCACTATAAGCACATCAGAGAAGTCAATAATGAGAGAGCTCCCTGAGGATGGATCTGTGTGCAGCCTCCAGCATCCTGTCCCACTCTGGCACGGGATCTGCTCCACAGAGGGGCACTGACTGCAGCCAAGGCAACTTCACTGCCACTCTGTGTTAAACAACCAGAGCTCTCTGAAGTCATTAACTCATATAAACATCTCACGTCTGTTTAGGGAGCTCCAGTGTTACAAGCATTCACACATGAAAAGCAATCACTGAGTGCATTCAAGAAGAGGTAGAATCAAGAGAGGAAGAAGCTTCTGCTATAAATAGTGGAATATTTCTTGTATTTCGTGCCACACAGTCTTTTAAATCCTGTTACCTTCAACATCTGCAGCTTCACTTTAAATGTTCTGCTTCCCCATACTGCTGCTGTGTTTTTCAGAAAGTCAAAGGAGGCCAGAGCATTTGTGGTCTGCCCAGGGGAGACTTGTCTGGCTAAATATTTGTGCTTTTTCCCCTACTTCCCCATGCTTCTCTCCTCCCTTTGCTATAGCTTGACTTTTAGACAGTAGGTTTGAGTCAGGGTCTGTCACCAACTCTGTCTGTGTACAGCACCAGTGCCATCACCCAGTATGAACTATCAACAATATAAATGCAAAATTCTGCTTGTACAGAGCCCAGAGCTCATTGGAAAGACATCTTTCTCCAATGGCACATGGACCAGAGCCAGCATGAGCAGAAGAGCATGATTTGCAAAGGTGACTGTTTGGAGAATACAATCATGCAAAAACCTGATCCTTCATCAGAATGTCTTTGCATTTTCCAACAGACCAAAAAAAAGTGTGTGCACTTGTATTGTATGTTTTTATCAAGTGTTTTTGCAATCATTTTGATGCTATGGTGATGGGGGCATCTTGTAAGCCCTTAAACATAATAGACAGAGATAAACCTGAAGCCAATTAGGAAAACAATACTGCTGTGCTTACATGATCCACAGCTACTCTGAAAGGGACAAAAATTTAACTCCTATGGAAAAGATCAAAACAAAACCCCAGATCCATTGTTAAACAGATTAATCAGACTATTGGAAAGCTCATGAGGGATTGGGTTCAGTCTCTGCAGCTGTTATTAGCATAAGCCCTGTACAGCAGTAACAAAAGACCTGCCTAAGTCCCATGCTCCTGTTTACTTTGCAATGAGACTCTGCTTGGGCTCACAGCATTTAACATACACACTCTTAATAAAGGGGACAGGACAAGAGGAAGGAACTGGCTGAAGTTTATACTGCAGCAAAACAAAACCCTTAATGGCCCTTTTTATAAGGGTAGGACAACCAGTATGGAAGGAAACAGAGCCCCAGTGCCAGCAACACCTCTCCTGATCCAGCAGAGCCTGGGCACGATGCTGTGCAGGGCAGGGCCCCAACCCAGGTACAGCAGGAGCCAGTCCTTTCCCAGGGAGATGAAACCACCTCAGGGACAGAGGGGAGTCAGGGATGAGCATGTACAAAGTAAGGAAAAGCACACTGTGTTGGCTCAGCGAGCCTGGAGTAGATGGAGCATCATCCAGCTCAGGAGGCCAGGCACAGCCACAGATGGAGCCAGGGCAGGAAGGTTCCTGCTCAGCAGGGCAGCAGAGGCACAGCCAGGAGGGATGAGCCCCAGCACAACCCCAGAGCTGCTCCCCAGAGCTGCAGGGCCTGGATGGGCCCCTCGTGTGCCACTGGCTCCCAGGAGAGGCTGCAGGGACGGGCTGTGGGAAATGGGTTAATGGCATCCAGAGGGGAAGTGTCCCCAGGAGAGCTGACAGGTGAATGGAGCAGGGGAGTGACAGCCTGCTGAGAACCTGCTGAGAAACACCACCCTGCACCCCTTGGGCGTCAATCACGCGCTCCCCAAAAATCCCCAAATTAGAATTAAATACGACGCTGCCGCCTCCGGAACAGAAATTATTCATTCCATAAAAAGCATTTTCATACATCTCTCTCATGACTCTCCCATTCCTCTCCAGGCCCACTCACTCCTCTCCTGCAGAGGAGTCATTTGATGAAGGAACTTTTTCTGATTGCAGCAGTCTGCAAACTTTGTTTGTAGAAGGGTTAAATGAGCATATTCCTGCAGGGATGGCCAAGGGCCTCTGGTTACAACGGGGACAGCGAGGGAGAAGGGATTCCTGGGCATGACATCTACTTTGCTGAAGGCAGAGGGAGTCCTGCCACCCCTTCCACTGAGATTTCATCACGCTGTCTTTCAAGAGGTGCAGATCAGAACTAAGTAACTATCCCAACACATGCTTCACATGCTGAAGTCTTGTTAAAGCTAAGCAAATGCTTAAGGACGTGCACTGCTTCAGGAAGCACTGCTGGGTGGGATCTGTGCTCTGCTCACAGCCAGGCTCTGCATGAATCCAAGAGGTTTTCCAGGCAGAACTCAGGAACCTGGGCAGGAATAGAGATGCTGGTGCATGGTCTCACACACAGTAACATCTAACAATGGGTGCAGGGAGCACGTGAAGCCAGCAGGTTCCTGGAGTGTGGCCTGAGAGCCCATGGATTCAGAGCCAGCGGCATGGTTGGGGCAGGTAAGAGCCACTTTGCTTTTTCATGCACTTCTCTACTCCAGCCTAGAGGAGGAACCACTGCTGTAGAAGCAGGGAAGAAGCATTCTAGAAGTCCCTGCTGGCAGCCCAATGCTTGGGAGCCAAGTTTAAACTCCTTTCTGTCATCACTTCATCAGACAGAGCCAGGCATGTTAACCCCACCTTGCTGCTTCTCCACAAACTGGGGCCAGTGAGTTCCTCTGCTGGGGCTGTGTGGGCCTGATATTTCTGAGTCTGTAAGGTTTTCAGCCTGTCAGTGGCTGATTCTCTTTCCCAAGGAAAAAATTTCCTGGGAGGATTTTCTTTCAAGGACAGTTCCTGTAAATTAACCACAACATTTCCAAGTTCTCATCACAACCTCTCTCCCAGGTGTTGTTTCTCTTACTTAACCAATGGAGAGAGGTTGTCAATCCTATGCACCAATAATGTGCCTTTTCAGAGCAGCATGTTATAAAAAGGCTGGATGAATTGTAAATAAAGCCTTCTGATGTTCTGCTTTTGGAGTCAGGCATATTTATTTTGTGTCCAACAACAACAGGGCTGGAGGACTGAGCCTTCACTAAGCACCTCCAGGCCCAGATCTCCCTCACTTCCCTGGTGCTTGCACCAAGTGCCACAGTGTCACCTTCCACTGCTCCAACTCCCATTGTCCATAAATCAACTGCAGCACCTGCATCTCCTGAAACATTTAACTGGGACAAATGCTACATTAGACTCTGCTGAAGCACTGCTTGGTGAAGAATATAGAGAGCCATAACACCAACCAAAAGATTTCAAGTGGCAATTAATCAGCTACAATAATAAATAATACATATACTTTCAAGTGTTTACTCATTTCCTGAATGTCTCCCATAAATATCTAACCAATAAAGCACACTTTGAACGGTGGCACTTGTATCTTTTCCCTTCTGAGCTAACTGTGCTATTTACTTAAAATAGAAAATTCTGTAGGAGAAAGACAGGTTGAAAGGTAACAGAATTTTGGAAGTAGCTTGAGCATTCAAATTTGCTCTGAACAAAGAATACTTAATACAAATATTTAAACTTTCCTCAGCCTTACCTTATTTTATGGACAAAGTTTATACATCTGTTTTAATCCATTCAGTCAGCAAGTATCACTTGTGATGCTCACTGGTCAGGCTGCACTCCTGCCAGGGCACAGCTGGCCCATGCAGGCTTGCAGAAACCAGCACCAAGATAAAATCCTCACCTCAAAAACACAGCCCAAGAAACCTTCACTGAAGTGCAGGAGCTTTGCTTTTCATGTAGATGGAATTTCTAGTTCAGGCTTTTGAAAAAAAGTGTTGTGTTAAAAAGTAGTATATAAGAAATGAGTGCAGATCTCCCCCCAAAAAAGGAAACCAGGGTTGTGAAAACAGCTGGAATGCTCTCCACAGCCTTAAGTGGCTGGAAAAGGTCAGTGTCATTTGGCTCTTAGCAAGGTTTAAATGAGCTTCAGCCTTTTGTGGAGGGCTGGCCAGCGTGGCAGGGCTTTCTTTATGACAGTGAGCCCCAGAGCCCTGAGGACACCCCAGCTCAGGACCACGAGCTGCTCACCACCACCACCCTCCTGGGGTCCCACACTGGCCTCAGCTCCTCTCCACCACAGCCCAGGGACACTCAGCCAAAATCACTCATCCCACCAGGGCTGACCAGACTTTTAAGCTACAAATTTATCAGGAAGCTGCAAAGAACCTACCTTAATATTCCAGCTGGCACCTAATCCCTTCAACTCCTCCTGGAGAGGTGCTTTTCATTTCCAAAAAAGAACCACAAGTTAATGTTCTTGCCGGTGCAGTTAATCAGAGCAGCAAAGCCTCTTTTCACCGTGCAGGGCCCAGGTGACTGTCTCCCAGGGATTAGCTGTTACCACATTTAGTTCAGTAAAGGGTTTATCCCAGCCATGTTCACAAAGGCAGACCATGGAGACATTTGCCAGCTGAATTCCTGGGGACTGACACCTCCAGCAGCCTCAGGGCTTGGAGCACACCCGGGAAGGGCATGGAATGGTAATTGGTAG
Organism: Aegithalos caudatus; assembly: GCA_013389925.1. Classification (NCBI taxonomy): domain Eukaryota; kingdom Metazoa; phylum Chordata; class Aves; order Passeriformes; family Aegithalidae; genus Aegithalos; species Aegithalos caudatus. The sequence goes on from WEIU01002282.1 coordinate 77,866, forward strand.
GAGCAGGGAGTGTTTTACCCCTCTCCAGCACAAGAAGCCAGGGCAGGAGACAGCTCTCCTTGAGGGATAAATCCACTGTCAGCTGCCAGCCAAGGGATGACAGGAGGGTGAAGGAGCAGGAGGGGTGAAGGAGCCAGGGGCAGGAGAGAGAAGATTTTCAAAGCTCTCCAGGGCAGGCACCAAGTCTCTGTGCTGATGCTCACAGCAGCTGCTGTCAGGGACACGTGGTTGCCAAAACCATGAAATGTATTCCAGAGAGCGTCTGAAAAGTCCACAGGGAGAAACAACTGGACTTGTGCCACCTGCTTTAATCTGGAGCTCAGTGAGGCCCTGCCAAGCACTGTGAACCAGGAGCAAGGCTAAGGGAGGGACCGGTGTCTGCACTCACCTTGAAGGTTTCAGAGCAGACCACCATCTGGGGCATCCAAGCTCTTCTCAAACTAGGGAGACCTTCCATCTAGGAAGAGGAATCATGTCCTAAAAATCTAGACTTTGTGCACCACTCTTCCCTTTGGCATTGATCAAGTATTTTGATTCCTAACTTGCTGCCTGCTCCAACCTCTTGAGCAATGGCTCAGGTTTTCATACTGCCAAGGACAAACACTGAAGCTTTGGGACTGCTTCTTAAACTCTCCACCAGAACAGAGGGGAATTCATATTTTCCCTCTTGCTCATCGAGAAAGCAGGCTGGGGTGGGGCTGGAAAGACTTACAAAGACCTGGGATAAGAAATTCCACTGTGGTGCTGCCTCCCCCCACTCGCAAGGGGCTCTGCTGGCATCTTGCACCAGCTGGCTGAGCACTCAGTGCCTGCATCGTGCCAACACTGCTGCCTGAACCCTGGAGAGAGCTCTTCTAATGGCAATGTCAAGTGGGTGAACAAAGAAATATCAGAAAACAGGGCTGGAAGGAGAATGCCTGAAGATATCAGTGAGCGGGACATCACTGGGCACTTAGAATAATGACAAAGGCAATTTTCACAAATGGAAGGGTGAAATAAAGGAGAAATGAGAGTGAAGATTGAAAACAATTTCCTACTGTTTGGCATGCTCTAAAATTAGGGCTGTAATAGATCTCATCAGCCAGCATTTATTTTCCATTCTGAAGACAAGAATTCAAATAAGCTGCAGCAAGAGAAGCGCTTGCTTCGCTGAACAGCCAACCTCCAACACAGGCAGCAGCACAAACCAGGCTGTGCAAACCCAGCTGGATCTTGCTTGGGATATTCAAAAGTGAAAACTCAAGCTGGAGGCCCATTTTCCTTGCCCACATTACAACCCCACTAATAGAGAGGTGACAGAGCCTCTGGAGCAGGAGGGGACAGGCTGCCCATGGCAGACCTGCTCCAGAGATTTGCTGCCTTCATACAACTGTAGGAGACAACTGAAGGAATCCCAAAGTTACACTGCCTGGAAAGGACCTGAGGCAATAGGTTACACACCATGCTTTGGGAAACCCCTGCTGTTGGTTGTCCTGATGGCTCCCACTGCTCCTGTCCCCAAGGAACCATCCCTGCTCACCTGGCTCTGCCAGGTGAGCCCCAGAGCCCTGAAGGGGCTGGGGGGGACTTCCCAACAGCTCCAACATTTTCTGTGACTGCCCAGAGGAGTCCAAACTCACTCTGGGGACAGAGTTTGAGCTCTCACCCAGCTGAGCTCAAACTCTGTCCCCAGAACCTGCACAGACCCCAGGTGGCAGTGCTGGCACACACCTGTACCCCACTTGCTGCTGTGCTGACCTGCCCACCTTGGGGACCAGGCCCACAAAGTCTGGCACAAACAAATGCTAGGTGAAAATCTTTTGAATTCAAAAAGCAAGCAGCACATCTCTACAGGCCTCATCTTGCTGCTCCCATAGCTACACTCCCTCCTTCAAGCACGGACATACATGTATAGGTATTTTACACACAGGGGGGCTGTGGAGCACCAGGGACACACAGTAGTGCCTGGGGAGCTCTGGAAAAGCCCCCAGACTCAGGGGAGCAACCATGGAAGCACTGATGTGACATACCCACTGCTCTTTCAAAGTTTAAGAACAAAACCCTGATGGCAAAGGAGAACTGGCAGCATCACTCAGCTATGAGGTGTCCAAGATATTTCAGGCAGCCATTCCTGAAATATATTCCCATGCAGAAACCCAGAAAAAAATCACCCCCTCACTCCCCCAGCTGCCTCTCTTTGCATTACTGCTAACATGGATGTGACTCACAAGAGCTGGGTTTATATTAAACTCCTGAAACAGATTGTTTGGCTGTTATGTAAATCCAGTAAATGTTAAAACACCAGAATAAATCAGTCAGGCAGTTACCACTGCCAGCTCTCCAGAGACATCCAAGGGACTGTTTTTTTTTTTTAAAAGGCAGAGGTGGTAAGAGATGAGGGGGAAACAATAACAACAATAATAGTAATAACAACAACAACAACAACAATAATAATATCACCACAGCCTTTCAGCACTTTACAGGGAGAGCTGTGCCAGTGGCTGCAGTGCCTCCACCACTACTGACACCAGTGTCCTGCCCAGCCATACACAGGCAAATCCCCCAACTTCTGCTGTGCACAGGTGATGCAGCATCACCTGCACAGGACACAAACTCTGTGGCAGCAGAAGAGCCTCCTTACCACCTGAAACAGCAATGTCACCTCAGGGGAGGTCAGTAGGGTAACACTGATGCTGGGGTAAGGACATCAGCCACATCATGCTTTAAAATAAAATAAGCCCCAAACGAGGCATGAAGATTGTTCTTCCATCCTGTCACTGGGAAGGAGGTTCTTCTTAAGGAGCTGCCTCTCTCCCATGGTGCAGAGAGCATTTGCCACTCAGAAGTCTCCTGATCACAGTGACATCAGCAAGCCAGCACAGGAACAGATTTTAAAATTTGCAAACACAAGTGTTTTTACCCGAAACCTGACTCCAGGTTTATAAACAGTCTATGGGCCAAAGGATTAGTCAGAAAAATTATCTGGCAAATAATCTGCAAGAATAAGCAAAACCAGAGCATATCACCATCTGCTCATGGGTAACTCCTAAGGCAGAAATGAGGAGCCTTCAAATTAAAGCCTTCACTTTGTATGTAATTGTTGATAACCAGGCCATTGAACTCAAAATGTTCTCATAGCTACATTAGCAGCCTAAAAAGGAAGCTTCAGGTAAAACTTAGGACCCCAAATCTTAGTTGTAGTGCAAAGCATGTTGGCTGAGCTGCCACCTGCATGGGCTACAGAGCTCAGATCAAGCCCCTACTCAGCTCCAAAAGCAGCTGGAGCCTGTGGGTCTCTACAAATGTGAGCCCCTCTGGGATTTCCACACCACTGGGCACATCTGGACAGGCACATCTGGGCAGGAGACAGCGACCTGCCCAGCCCATGCACTGGCAGAGCACAAGTTCCAAGTGCCCTGGAGATGAGACTGCAGAGCAACATCGTCACAGCACTGAAATGAAGAGATCTCTGAGCTGTGTTTAATTAAACATAGTCTGGGAAAGTCTCTGCTTTTGTTAAACACTGCCTCAGAAGAAAAGGGCTGAGTAATCCACCAATGGGGAAAAACACACTCTTTAGCTACAAGGTGTTATTATTATAGGCTTAATATCAAAATGGCTTGTTCAACTTATTAGTCTGGAGCAAACACTCCCAGCCTTGGCAAGACTGATACTGCAGCTCTGTATTTCACACTTACATAAGCACTCAAGGCTTGTGTGGAGAGGAGTCTCCCACCTGGAGAGGGAAGGCATTGATTTGCACCAGGTTTCTGTGGCCCAGTAAAACAGAGAGCAGAGGAGTTGTGTCTGTACTGGGCACCAGCAGGAATGGGAGCCTGAGCTGCAGCAGGGACAGGGAAACCTGTGGTGGGAATTGATGTGGGTGCCTGCAGCAGCCCCACACACGATGGCACAAGCACAGGCCACCAGGGAAACACTCCACAGGGCTCCTGAACACTGAGGACACCAACCTCACACCCTGCTTAACCCAGCAGTCCTGGCTGTCTCCTCCTGCAGAGGGGATCAGCGACATGCAGGGAGAAGTTTTGGAGCACAGGGTTGAGCAGAGCTTAAGTTTCTCTTCTGTCCCTTGGGGACAGCCCACCCCAGCAGGCAGGGATTGCTCTGCAGCACTGCTGGGTTGGTGATGCATCATTCCCTCCAGCACCTGCTCACCTCCCTGCAGGTGCAGCCAGCCCCAGGCTGACCTCCCATCTCAAACACCCAAGTCTTTGCAAATAATAATAATTATAAGTATGTGAGACTTTCAAGACACCACGACATTTAAGGCTCTTTTTTGAGTATTTGGTGCAGTAGCTTGTACTTCTCAAGTTGAAAAACAAACCCTTTCTCTGTCTTTTGTTAATTAAATGTGTTCATTGTATTCAGATCTCATTTTTTGTGCATAATGTTTTGCCCATCTGTTTGATTAAAAAAAGAACCCAACCACCCAGCTTCATTAAACTAATTGGATGCATTCAGCCTTTGGTTAATATTCTGAAGTACTTTACAATTATTCTCCCCAATTATTAAATCTCCTCTGAGAATCTTATTTTCTGTACTAGACTCTTTATTAGCCAGCACTGGAACTGGACTGCATTTGCCCACTCCTCATCCACATGCAAACATCCCACCAACCCCTTCAATGGTTTGTGATTTAAGACATGGAGATAAATTTGTGCCTTGATCTGACACATGAGCTCACCCTGACCCCAAGACAGAGCATCTTCCTCCCTCTGGGCAAGAGGGTTCAACACTGCAGGAGGATGATGAAGTATTAAAGAGAGAACTACAAATTCTATGTCCCATGGGAGCTCCCATGTGAACTTTTAAGGGAAAAAACAGCCTCAGAAAGGCTCAGGACCCCAGTCCAAGGTGGACCATCCTAGAGGATGAAAAGTGACACCAGCTATATCAGTGTAGCAATGGCTTGGCCAAGTGGCATCCTGTGAGCGAGCCAAGTGAGCCTTGCTGGCACTGCAGTGAAGGGTTCTAAGCTCTTTTAGGGTTCAGGTTTCTCTATAATTTGTGGTCAGGCAACCTACCTGCATCCTGGACCTCCAAGGTGTCCCCAGGCTCTCTGCTCCATCACAGTGAATGTGCAATAGCTCTGAGGCTTGGTCTCCACACTCCCCACCATCACTGTCCATTGCTTCTCCAAGTTACCCAAATTTTGGCCAGCAGTGCTCTCCCAGCAGCCCAGCCCTGAATCAGAGCAGTCCCTGCTGACCCTCAGAAGTGGTCACAGGACAAGGATTCTCCAGGACCAAGTATCAAGGGCAGCAAAAGGGAAAGAATGGCACCAGAATGATGGCAGGAAAGAGACTGAATGAAGGTGAGAGAAGCAGCATAAACCACCTTGTCCTGGTATGAGCAGAAGTAATGACTGGAGCTCCTCAGTCTTCCGTCACCATAACATCTTCCCCCTCTACCTGGACATCCATTTCCTTGAAAACTTGTAACAAATCCTTGCAGCCACTTGAGTCCAGGAGGACAAAGGCTCCAGGAGCTGATGGACTGCAGAGTGAGAGACAAAGATGACAGGCAGAGATGCAGGTGTCCAGCTTGTCTTTCACACAGGGCCTCATTTCAGAAGGAAAACAGATTAAATATATATATATATTTTTTTTTTTACAGAAAACTCTGATTTGCATGGTTCTAGTCCTACCCAGCCCTAGCTGACACCAAGACCTTCCATGTCAAGAGGGAGCTGCAAGAGATGAAACTTTCCCCACATGTGCATTATGGAACTGTGACTGCTGTTCCTTCCTGAACCAGCACCAAGTTTGAGATGTAGGTCAAGAACTTCTAGAAAACAATCCAGCAGATCATTTATAGGAAAAGCCATACTGAGTCAAGCCATGTATCCACCCTGCCCTGACTTCTAAACAGTGGCCAGCAGTGGATGTTGGGAGGAGTGCTGCTGCAGAAACCAAGAGCTTAAAAATAGTTATGATAATGAGGAAAAGTTTAGAGTTTGGCCTCCTGACAGCACCTCCTGGCTTCAAGCAGTCACTCAGGGAGCCCTGACAGAACATCTCTGAATTTGTCTACAATCAATCTGAAGCTATTTTTTCAGTCTCCACGACACTGTAGGGAATTGAGCTCTGCCACATGACAAGCACTGTGCAGGAGGCATTATTTGTGCCACATCTGCCAGACAAACTGGGGAATTCAGGCATCCCAACACCAATTCCACACAGTATCAGAGAGGAGAAACCACACACACCCCCCCCCACTGCCCCATGGCCTCAGCCCAGGCACTCTGTACAGGGCTACAGGGCCAGGGAAGAAAATGACCTCTTCTATTTGCTCCTGCAATATTGTTTGTATTTAAAGAAAACAGCCAGTTCCCATTCTCTTGTTATAAAAGGTGGTTACACTTGCAGGAAATCACTTGGTAGTGATTTAACGGAAGGAGGAAGAAATTTAGAGGTTGAGGCAGCTGTGATTTGACACAGGCTGACCTGGCACCTGAGGAGAACCTTAATGACACTTCCTTCCAGCCAGCCTGTTCTCCTTGGTTCACACTGTAATTAGCTTTCCCTTTTTGACATCCAGGCAGAAAGCCTAGACCACACTTGAAAATTTGGCCACATTATTACAACTTTTCAATAGCCTGGCAACAGCATCAATTAATAGAGAGCTCACTGTCCCACTGTGCTTAATGCTTTAAGAAAGGCAAGCTTTGGCTCAAAGTGCTTAGAACCAAAACAGGTTTTAAAAATAGAGCTGAAATGTTGTAGTTTAACTTGGCAGGCAGGTAAACACCACACAGCTGCTTGCTCACAGATCCCTCTCCAGGAATGGGGGAGAGAACTGAGGGGGGGACGGGGGGAAAGTAAAATTTGTGAGCTGAGATAAAAGCAGTTTAATGGGACTTAAAAAGAAGTGAAAATAATCAATGACAATTTAATTAGAATATACAAAAACAAGTGATGCACAATGCAATTGGTCACACCTGCAGACCTGTCAGGCAGCTCTCCCTCCAGCTGATACACTGGAGGTGAGGTGGGATGATCCCCAGCTTTTGTGGAATCTTACTCAGCTCCAGTGAACAGCTCTGCAGCCCCCAGAGAGGGGAGGGATGTGGGATCAGGCTTCCTTCCCAACAAGCTCTGCTTCCCTCCCTGAACACGTGGCCTTTCCCTGGGGACACAGTCAAAATGAAAGAGGGAGCACCAAGAGCCAGGTCTGAGGTCCTGGGAAACATAGAACAAGCTGCTCTTCTGCAGCTCCCATCACCAGCAACATTCCTTTAACTTAGCCTTCAAGGGAAATTAAAATTGCCAAGGACTAACTCAGAGTGTTCCCTAAGTGCCACCAAGGAGTTGGTGAGCTCTGCTGCACATGGTCTGAGCCGTGCCTAAATCAAGAAATAAGCAGAGCTGGAAAATTCATGTTGTTAGTCAAACTTGGGAGCAGTGCTGGCTCTCAGCCAGAGGTTACTCCAGATGTGCTCCATGTCCTCATCCTGGGCTTTGGCTGCTTACTCCTCACACATGTCCCCAGCAGGGACAATGACCTTGTCCATCTGTGAAGAGGTCACAGACCCCAACAGGAAAAACACAAGATTTCCAAAGGGACAATGCCAGTGCTTCAATTCCCTGAATTATTTTTTTTTTTCAGGCTGAATCCATCTCATGCCACAGACTCCAGGCACATCCCTGACTGCCTGTTCAGAGAAACAGCTCAGTACCCATGGGAGGGGATGCAGCATCCCAGCCAGGCATTTGGGAAGAAGGCAGCAGCCTCACAGGGAAAGCTGTCCCCCATTAACCCAGGCAATGCTGGTCCCATCTCCCTTCCACCTGGTGAACAGTGTGATCCAGGTGATCTGGGCCAAAGCTGATAACAGCAGTAGCAGCCCCACAGCATTATGTAAACTATGGATTTCCATCCTCCAATAAAGCCACCAACACCCACAAACCCTAAAAATCCCTTCAGTGGGTTCTTCTTGGGATCATCCCAGAGCCAGGAAAAGGATGCACTTGACTATGAGAGACCTGCAGCAGCACACAAATGCCCAACAGAAGGGACATCTACCCTGAAATTTGCTCCTCTCACTCCCAAGCTTCCTTGTTTTCCTCAAGATTATGTCTGCAGCTAAATGAACACATTGCAGCAGAAATTTTACTCTTAATTTGTCCCTTGGGTGTTTCACTGACCCTACCAAGAACTATATTTAAATTAGCAATTTCCTGGCTAGACTCATTTGCAGTCCCTCCCCCTGGCTGCCTGTGCAAGTCTGGCCCAGAATCCAATTAGCTACTACCACCCTTTAAATCAAAGGACTTACACTCCAACAAGAAAAATAAAATTAAAGATTTTAATTACATCATTATTATATGTCTAAATACTTACAATTCCCATGCTCCCCGGGAGGTGGTCTCGAAAGGCTAGAAAATGACAAGTTTCCAAAGCAGACAAAATTGTAGCCAGAACAAATAATTTGACAGGAGACTCTGCCCAGCCCAATCACCAGAGCATGTTTGGTTTGACACACTGCAGGGCTGGATGTAGGACCTGCCTGGCACCATGGAAGCAGCAGCTGCTTCCCAGCACCTGGGAGAGGTGTGGGGCACCCAAAGGCTTCCAGCTCCTCACATGAAGGAGCAGCTGCATTCCATCTGGTATTAATGTCAGGAATCTGCTTCCATCAGCATCAGCACCACCCTCCCCAATGCCTAGGAGGTGTTCCCATTGCAGTTTCCAAAGTAAAGGAACTGGTTTGCTTCTGAGAGAGTTTGCTGGTTCACACTTAGCCCTTGCCAAGCTTCAGCTGGTCCCAGTGACATCCAGCAGTGTTCCCAGCAGTCTCAGACAGGAGCTAGGCAGGGAGGATGTGGATTCCCAAGGCCACAGAGCCCAGGGGAACAAGAGGAGTGTTTTGTACCTTACCCTGTCACATCCTTTAAGGCTCCAGGTTTTGCAGGTCAGATTCCCAACTGTGTGATGCTGTGGCTGTTAAGATTTAACAGAGACCTCAGAGGACCCTCAGAGTCCCCTCTGGACAGGCTTTCCCACCCTCTCCTGGCTCACCAGCCTGTGCCCCAGCTCTTGGCTTCCTGCCTGCCTCCAGGAGCTGCTCAGCAGATCCCCCCAAATCCTTTGGCTCTGGTGAATCTCCACAGGACTGTTTAGCCAGGGGATGGGGCTGTGCAGGGCAGGAAGAGACAGGCACTTTTAGGTTGGAAGACATCAGGAAAGCTGATGTTATTTGGCTCAAATTTTCCAACTAGCAGCACTGCTCAGCTTGGGAGATGCCAGGGCTGCAGAGAAGTTCAGAGGAGGTCAAGGACTTTGGAATAGCCAAGCTGCTGCTGGAAATGATGTTTCTCAATGTCAGAAAATAAGGAGTGGGATGACCTTTGCTTCAAGGTATCAGCTCTCAGGTCCAAACAAGGTTCAGCTCCATCCCAAACTGTGCAGTCACCTGTACCTGCTCCAGGAGAGCACAGGGGCTTCACTCAGGCCCCTCAGGAGCCACAGCTGCCACCAGTCCAGGTTACTGCAGAAATCCCACATAGGAACTAACCAACTCCTGTGTTGGATAGCTCTGCCTCCTGGGAAGAGAGCAGGAAGGGGCTCAGTGTGAGGCACAGGCTTCTTGCTAAGAAAGCAGAACAACAACTGCAGAGGCACTGAGGGATCCATGGGACACAGCAAGGGAAGGGACAGCTCCAGGGTCAGTGCATGGGCATGGTGGGACAGGGATCTGCTACAGGAGTGAGCACTGCCAAAATAAATGTATTAGAACACTATGATGCTCTTTCTTCATTGACTCCCCAACCCCATGCCCTTCCTTTTGAGGGGAACAGATGGACAGGGCTGTCAGACACTTTTGCAGAAAGCCATCAGCTAGGAAAACCAAATTCCCCAGGAGATGAGCAACTCCAAGCCATCTTCCCTTTCTTTTGCAGGCAGCTACACTGACAACTTGCAAAAATACTCTGCAGAACTCCCTAACCAGTTTGATGATGAAATGTCAGCACATTTCTAGGTTCATAAAAGCTGGGGCATGGGAGGAGAGAGGAAAGGAAGGAGATTGATTGTCTTAGACAAAGAGATTGGAATGAATTTCACAGCAGGAGAAGGTTTCAGGGCAAGGAAAAATTTATTCATACCTAAAGTGCATGGAATATTAAAGACTCTGGGTTTCATTTCCTCCACAAGGCCTTAGTGGAATGAGACTCTCAGCACTTTGCAGTAACCACAAAACATCCTCAATGAATCCAGGTGGTTTTATCCAGCTCAGGACAAAACCTCAAAAATCCCTTGGCATTGCAGCCATGGCATCAGCAGTGCACCCACTGCATGGAGCAAGCAAGAGAGAACAGGGAGAGCCAGGGATCCACCTGGGGATGAGGGAAGGGGGCTCCCCCTGGGATCCTGGGCAGGCACTGAACCAAAGGCAGCCCAGCAATATGCTGCTTTTGGAGTCACATAGAAAAAATCTCTTTAGGTAACAGAATGCTCTGTGCACCCCCAGAGCATCTGCCATTTTTTGACTCAGACCTGGGGGTTTATTTTCCATTACTGTGGCACTTCAGGCACTGTTATCACCTGGGCCTGATGCTGCACAGAGAAAATGCTGGTCCCTGCTGTGAAGTTTGTGCTCTTAACACAATAAACAAAGAGGCAGGCAGGCAGATGTTTGGATGAGCACAAGGACAGCTGTATTGGCTTTGCTCTTTCATTGCTTTGGTGGCTGAGAGGATGTGCCACAGAAGAATCAGTTCCCACAGGTGGGACAATCTCATATTGTCCTCTTGCATCTGTGACAATCATTTTGCATGGAAGACAGATCCAGTGGCATTCAGCTGGTGCACAGACACTTTTCAGCTCCTTGGAAACAGCAAACTCTGAAAATTAACCAAAAATACCAGTTCCATTCTGCATTCAGACTTCAATCAATCTATCTGGCATTACAGAATGGACTCCCAGCAATTGCTATGAATAAAGCATGACTTTTCACCATTCTTCAAGGCAAATTAAAGCACTGCTCACATCAAACTGTGTGAGAAAGGACAAAGGAGAAGCCTCATCAGAGTGTGGAAGCACCCTGGAAAAGATGCCTGATCTAACCTGGAAGTGCACATTAATAACACAGCTGAGAACACTGAAATTCATGCCCAGTGCTACCAGAGGACAGGCTGAGCCAGAGGACCTTGTTCTCATTGTCATAACAAATCACAGCCTGCTCATTCAGTAGCCCCATACTCTAGCCCTGAGGTAAAAAAACACATTTCTCTTCCCCTTGCACTCAGCAAGGATTGCCCTAACAACCTGCACTGGGACATCTTCCACTTTTCCAGCCCCATCTTTCAACCTGGGATGAGGTGCTGACACAGAAGGGCTAAAAGATTCATCTCAGGTCTGTTTTACACTCTGCCTGCTAGCCTCAGATATCATTAACCTCTGTCAGTCAGGCTGCCTGACAGCTACAGAAAGGTCAATCCAGATTTCAGCATCAAAGCACCTCATCAGTGAGGTCAGAGATGAATTTCCTGTCCTCATTGTGCCACTTGAAGCAGGCACACCACCAGCAAGCAGACCCAAATCCTTGGTTCCAGCACAAATAATATCCCAGAACAGCACTACCCAGACAGCATTTCCAAAACCAGGTGTTAGGAAGTGTCAAAATTAAGACTTGATTCATTTCAGTGGCTGGCTTCCACATGTAATAATTTGTCATAGGAACACTGCACCAGGTCCTACTGCCTCTCAAGTACCTCGATTTCTTTGGCATAGTATTACCACCTTTTATACATCACCAGTATCCAAACACAGTTCTCTCTTCTTCCCTCTCAGTTTTTCCACACTGACCTGTAAGCACTGACAAAAGACAAGGGGAGGAAGCTCTGAAGCAATAGAATACACTTCTCCAAGGCAGCACTCAACTCATTGAGAGGCAAATTCATCCTTTTTCTTTCATGCTACCATCAATCACTTCTCACACACTGCAGGAAGGAAGCCTCCTTCCCCACTGGAGCTGTGCTTCATCCTCAGATCACATCCTTGCCAGGCTCCAAATGAGGAGGCAGCTCACACATCTTTCAGCTTCTTGTCCACAAACAGCCAAGACTCCATGGGCTGGCCTGGAATGAGGGAGAGGGAGGGTCTGGTAGCAGATACCCAGCATGAAGCAACAGCTACAGACCCTCTTCTAGGCAGAGGTGCCTTTGAGCATCCCAAATTCTCTCTGACAGACCACAATAGAGCAGCAGAGCAGACTATGCCACCAGCTGCATCCAGCACATGAGGAGGTCCAGGGGCAGGAGAAAAGCCTGGCAGTGCCTGCATGTTACCAGTACCATGGTGAGTAAGCACAAAGGCAGGAGGTAGTTGAGAGTAACTTTGACAGAGCTGGATGCAACAGCAGGACAGCATGGGAGCTGTGATAATGACAGGCAGCCTCACGTAGGTACACACATACACTACTCTGAAAAGCTGTGCTGGCTCTTTTTTTTTTTTGCTACTGCTGCCCAATTCCTTCAGCTTTATCTACTGTGGATGTGACAGCCTCCAGCTGTGGGCTTCAGAGGGCTGTGCCCATGTTATTTGTGTACAAGAAATCCATCCTCAGCAGCTCTTTTGGGGGTTTAGGGCTCACTTCTGTTCTATAGAATGGAAATCTGAATGACTGCCAGGAGTGGGAGAGGGGAAGAAGAGACAGGCACCCACGATAGTCTCATGACAGTAAAATAGTCTTTGAGTTAATAAATACACTCTACAAAAGCAAAGCAAAATCAAGACAAACTATGAGCTCTGCTGCACTCACAAGCCTGCAAGACAAAATTGTGACCAATCCCTGCAGCAGAGGAGGCACAGCTGAGGAGCACCAGGAGGAGAAGAGCAGCACCTGCCTGGGAGCACTGCTCCAGCACAGCACTGAGCTGTCACACACAGGCACTACAGTCCAGGGCACCAGGGCAGGGTGATCTCACATCCCTTGGTACCACTGATTCACACTCACCTCAATCAGTCACAAGTACAACACTGACACATCCTCAGAAAGTGTTATTTAGCCTGGGTTTCCCCAGCACTTAATGCTCTGTTCTCACAAGGTCACAAAATCAGTGTCACTTGGCTGAGAAAAACAATCAGCACACCCCAAAAACATTCATGGGATATTGCACAGGAACTGCAGGCTCCAGGGATCTGCTCTCTTCCACCTTGGCACAGAGTTCTGTGCTTAATACAGACCCCTCTGCCCCATCTCTGCTCTGCGGCAATGACTCCCACCAACATCCCAACTCTAAAAAGAATGGGACATAGTCCTCACTTACACTGCTGTGAGTGAGTGGAAACCACTGGAGACAGGGAATTGCAGAGGGCAGCAAAAAAAGTGATGCATGGATTTGGCTCCACTTCCCTCAGGGCAGCAGTTACCACTTGGCACCAGTGCCAGCAGAAAGGAAAGCTGGACTTCCATGGCTTTTCTGCTTGTCCAAGGCATGCACATGGCTGCTGTGCAGAGACTACAGCACAGAACAGGAAAAAGGAGAAGCATGTCTGCATCTCAGAAAGACACATTTTCAAGTACTGCTCCAGCACATCGCAGCCTTGCTGTTTAGACTCACACCAGAATAATTAGAGCAGTCGCTGTTAACTAGCTAACAACTTCCCCATCAACTCTCTGAACAATACTGAAGAATTCATCACGACATTTCACAGCCACTACTCGGCAGAAACACTGAAATCACCCCAGACACAAGCAGCCTAAATTAAACCCACACGGATTTTAGCAAAAAGAACTACAACTATTTCAGCAGTACTCACCCAAAAATAACGCCCTCCCAGGGCAGCAACCCAAAAGAAACAAGTCCCCAACAAACCACACCTTATGCACAAAGCATGACTCAGCTCATGCACTGGTGCCATCAAGAAATAAAATACAAGGGTTCATACTTGGCCAGGTTCACTCCCTAAAGCAGCAGCTTTGTGGGATATGAGGCTCCCAGCTGCCTTGGGACAGCTCTCCCTTCCAGCTGCCAGCCTCAGCCCACAGAGAAGCTGTGTCCTCAAAAGGGTTTGGGATTTCAGGAGAACTTCCCCATCCAGGGGCACCAGCACCTGAAACAACCAACAGAATTTCTCCAGTGTCAGGTACTTGACAGATATGACATTTGTGTTTCTCCCTGTTTCTATGCGTATCACTTGTGTCAAAAATATAAAATAAAGTGAATATCTAATATATAAAATAGGTATGAATATATAAAATATTTAATAAAACTGAAGAGTGCAATGAAACACAAAAATCTTTATAAAAACTTAAACCAGTAAAAAAAGTGACCAACAAATCCAGGCTGCAAATTCCTAAGCAAGTTAGAACTGTAAGTTCTGCAGTCCTTGACTGCACCTCAGCATCAATGACGCAGTCTATAAAATCTTTTTCTGTGATTAAGGACTCAATCCATAAAGTCACCACCTGTGGTCAAGTACACAAGCCTGAGAAACATCCCTGCTTCTGAAGGGCTAGAACAGATGTACTCACACCTCACCCACCACCACAAATCAACAGCCTCCCTCCCACACATGGATGAAAATCACTGTAGCTCCTTCCCACCACACCATCTTTCACATTAGTATCCTTCTCCAGTTTATCAGTTATTAGGATCTGTTCTCTCTAGAAGGTTTCAGACACTTCTCCACCATGCTAAGCTTAACCACTGTCATAATTAAAATGACATGCTCGACCACATGGCATTTTTTGGTATCATTCATTTACTGGCTGTACCTGATACTCTATCCATCAGAAATACCCCTAACCAATCTTCACACCTGCCTCAATGCCTGCATTATGTCAACAATTGCTTTGCACACTTCAATCATGCCCACAGCCAGCCACACACATTCCTTTTTCAACCACGTAATTTTGGTGACTGGGTCACCTTCCTCCATGCTGGATGTTTGTGTCTTAAAGCAAGTGACATCCTGTGCCTCCCCACCCCCCAAAAAAAGGAAAAAAAATACTGAAAATCAGAGGCACCAGCATAAAGACAAAGACATAAGAGGAAGGATTTTCACAAGGGTTACTGAGTACCTGGAAGTCCTCAGAGGGGTCTGCTTTGGTACAGTTTAATACACAAGCCAATAACATTTTATCTTATACCAACTCTGTACTTGGCTTTTACACCAACAGCTCAGGCCTTGCTTTCTTCCCAAAGATGAAGGGGTAACTTCCTTCCTTGCTCCTTGGCAAAGGGATGGCTCAGCTCCCTGAGCCTCCCTCCCCACCTGCCAAGCTGCACCAATGGCAGGGCTGAGTAGCAGAAAGCATCTGCCAGAGGCTGTGCAGGAGAAATCTCCCCCCACCCCAAGTTAGAGGTAAAAACCCACCCAAAAATCTGCTTTCCCATCCTCCTTCCCACTCAGGAGAGCTCCTACTATAGCCTGATGGAGGCCAAAGCTGGGCTGTGCTGCTGACTTCACACAAAACATTTCCTTCCCACCTTTCACCTATTTGTGCTGCCTAACTCTGCATCCCCACAGGCCCTGGAACCAAGGGAGATCTCTCACAGAACCTGCCTCCCCCTACACCCAGCATTTGTCAGAGCTTTGAGCACCTGCCTTGAAGCACCTGTGCTTCAGGGCACTAAAGGTATCCTCTCTCCAGGCATCTTCCCAAGGCAGGATAATTGCACACATTGATTTCAGATCCTACCAAACTGCCTTCCACAGCTCCAGCACTGACAAAATCCTCACACCAAGCTCTTCAGCAACACACATCCCCCTCTCCACTAGCTTGGTGTGCCTGGATTTTCCTCTCTGCCCCTCAGCCAGGCAGATACCTGCTCTGGAGACCAAAGCCAACCTGCTAAAAGCCATCCAACAATCTCAGCCTTTTCCTGAAGCCTCTTACAAGAAGTTTCTCCTTCCCCTGTCCCTAGGTAGCAATGACTCTATAAAGGCTCTTCTAAGGTCAGCATTGACACTGAAGAGAAGATTTGGCTTTCAGACAGAACTGTTCTTTCCACAGTTCATCAGCAAGTGGCACAAATACAGGGGTAATACATCCTTCAGTAACTTCAGGGAACAAATATCAGCAAAAAGAGATGCTCTACCCTGCAAGCAGAGCCTTGGCTGAAGCACAATGACACAGCACAGTGCCACCTCTTCACACCTAGCCAAGGTCTAAACCACAGAAGTTTTTGTCATGACCACTGCCTAAATAGTGCTTCTTGCTCTAGCAAAGACAACACTGAGACTCCTTCCTTCCAGACATCCCCTCTGCTGCAGGCTGAGGACATTCCTACTGCAGCCACGCCACAAGTTCCCAACAGGGGAAGGGAAATACCACAACCCCTTCCCAGCAAAAGAAAAGCTGGGCCTCAAAAATCTAGCTAGTGCAAGGACAATTAACTGTATCAGGCAAGGACATTTAAGGCTTAATGAACACATTAATTAGAGAGCACAGAGCAGCAGCACAGGCTTTGAAAGCCATGGCAGAAGTACAGCACCTTCTGGCTGTGTGGAGTGATGGGGAAACTCTCTGCTCCCTGAGGAAATGCCAGGACAGGTGAAGTCCCCTTGCAGAAGCACCTGGATGGGCAACTCTGCCCACCTTCTCTGAGCCAGGAGCTGTCCTGGGAGCACTCACACATACCCTGCTCCAACCCACAAGAGCCATCCCAAAGTGAAGGAGAAGTAGCTGGGGACAGCTCCAGACAGAAGGCACTTTGTTCAAGCAAACACAGCTTCCCTCATGGAAAGAAATCTGTGGGGATCCAGTGGCCTGGCACCTACTGCCACTTAAAGCCCAACCTTCAGACCATATCAAACCATGACATGCCTGAACTCCTTGCTGGAATGATAAGAGCCTGGTGCTTACGCTCCTGATTGCTAAGATCTGACCTTCTCCAGGAAAAAGCCAAGGGAGCAAGCCCAGGAAAGCAAATTTATTGCTCTGCCTAGAGTTTAATCCCATTCACACCAGGCACCCCCAGCCCAGGCACAGGGCTCACACAGCAAACCATGCACAGGACATGTTGGAGCACTGCCCCAGCACTCTGGCTTTGGTTTTTCTCTTCAAGCAATTGACATAGCTGCTCTCTGTTTGCCTTATCCAGTTTGGAAAGCAACACTTCAAAGCCATCCCATGTCAAACTCCAGAACAAACTGAAGCTGCCAGAGATGTCTCACAGGGAGGAAATTAACAAATGATGGGAAGTTTAATGAGGAATTACAGGCTACTGTAAACAGAAAAGCAACAGTTTCCTATTAAACAAAACCTTTTCCATTAAGTTACAACTACTACAGAATGGTAATTTTACCTTCATCAGAGCGGCTGAAGAAAGTGCTATCTCTGCAGGATCAGCAGTTTTCCTTGTTCAGAGCACACAGGCCTTTGGGAGCTGCAGGTTACTGTCCCTCAGAGCCAAGGTAAGCAGAGAGGAAGATAAGCCCCTCTCAGGGCAGCCCGGCCGCCAGGTACGTGCCCCGAGACACGGCCAGGGCAGGGCAGCTCAGGCCAAGGCACCGACCCACGAGAAACCCCAAACTTTGAGGAGCTCAGGCTGATCCCAAGGGCAGCAAGGAGCAGGGTTAGGGAGCCGTGACAAACCTGCACCGAGCTCACCGCACTTCCCACCCTCTTCTCTGTTCCCTCGAGAAAAGGGCGAGAGATGGCTCACACGATGGTCAAACCGCGCACATCCCGAGCTTTCGGAGGATGTTTGGCTTTTTTCCGCTATTTATTTTTGTGCTCGGTAAAATCATCACCTCCGGAGCTGCAGCTGCCGGGCGCATCCCCGGCCGCGCCGCGGCGGCGGCTCCCGCAGCTCGGGGGATGCGGC